>JANBXA010000588.1:6805000-7085000 GCA_030556225.1 Cricetiscus sungorus
CCTCCTGGCCACCTGTCTTGCTGAGTGACAGGCCCAACACTGGTCCCGTGGGTGGCAATGGCTCACGGCAGCTCGAGGTAGTGTGTTCCGAGCCACGCTCCTAAGGTTCCACAATGTTCCGTTTCAGTACGAAAGCTCTTTTCTAAGGACACGTTGTTCTAAAAGAGACAGGAAGAAGAAAAAAACTGTCTGTAATTTGTCATGAATTTCAATTACCAAAAAAACTTTTGATTTTTTTTTCTTTTTGAAGAAAAAAAATTGGCATGCCTCCAGGTTTTAAGAATGCGGTTAGCACAGAAAATGACAGAAAGAGAAAGATTGCGAGTGTGTGTGTGTGTGTGTGTGTGTGTGTGTGTGTGTGTGTGTGTGTGTGTGGTTTGCAGAAATATCTCAGAACACAATATTGTCACAGGCCAGGCTGAGTTTTCCTGGATAAAGGTACACTTGGCGCTGTGGGAGAAAAGAGGATTTTGTATTTTGGACAGTGGGATTGTTCTGGCAGATTCCACAGCATGCCCCAGAACTGATATATCAAAGATGGGTCTTCCAGCATCCCAGAACCCACACACACCACAGAACTAGTCTACAGGGCATGCAGTGCTCATGGCGGCTTTTGGAGAGGAGATGGGGAGCCCTTTCGTCATTGGAAAGAAAGTACGAGGAGCCCCCCTCCCCCAGATACACAGAATACTCACCAAACGGGAGCAGAACGTTTTTTGAAATGTGCAACTGTGTGAAACTTGTCTGGTTTCAGATTTACACAGAAATGTGGGCCCATCTTGTTTTCATCCAAACAAACTCAAGCTGAAGAGCATCTTGCCTAAACTGGGAGCACATTCCCAATTCCTTAGCCCACCAGCGCTGGGTTCCCCTGGAGCATACTAAGCATTCGCAGCACAGAAACCTGTTTTGGTCCTGTTTTCTGGAGGCTGAGCCTAGCACCAAAATAATAAACAGGCAGAAAACTAAGAAGAAACATTAAAAACAGCGCAAATAATAGCGACTCGCCCCCAGCCTTGAAAAGCAGCCTGACTCCTCAAGTGCTGCGTGTCTAGTGTGACGTCAAATAATGCCTGTCTCATCGAAATAAATAAACAGAATCCCGCGATAAGTGTATCCTTATAGACTACTGGACTGGCCTGGGTCCTTCAGACAAGAAGTCAGAGGTCACCCAGGCTAACTGGTTGAAAATCAGTGATTCCCTCCACTCAGCTCAGCAAGGAATAATTAAATGTGGTTTTGCATCTAGGAGCGTTGGAATCCTGTCCTGTGCAGTCCTGTCATGGCTGAAGCACGCACCATAGCGTACCTGTCCCTGCAGGGGTTTCCAGGCTCAGGCCCGGTCCGGATCCGGGGTCTTTGGTACTGTGAAGCTGGAGGAAGCTCATACTGAAAAAGGATAGTTTGGTTAAGAAGGTGCTCATGCGCCTCTGGGGGAAAGAGGTGGAAACTGCACTTCAAAACTCTCTGAAGGCGTGGGGGCAAAGGGAGGCTAGAGCTGAACCAGCCAGACCTTGTATGCAGCAGAAGGATCAGAGGCAAGAGGTGTAGAGGACACGGATCCCGCAGCCGTTCAAAGGTCACTTGCGAGGGCTTTGACCCTGAGGAATGTGGGGGGTGTCAGTGGAGAGCTGTGGGCGAGCTGATTCCAGCACATTTGGGAAGGGCCTGAAAGCACCAGCAGAGGTCCAAGTCAGACCACAGCTGGGCTTCTGAGGCTCAGGTGTTGCTTTCCTTACGGTTTTGGTTTTGGTTTTCATGTTTCCGTTTATAAAGGCGTGATGATAAATACGCAGCAGGGAATGAGGGAGAGAATGCTCTCTCCTGCCTGCATCACCGTTTTCCACAGAGAAGCTGGGTTGAGCTGGGCAGGTGACTGACTCCCTAGGTAAAACGCTTGCTGAGCAAGAATGGGGACCTGAGTTGAGTTCTGGAACCCACATAAAAAGCCAGGCGTGGGGACACACTTCGTAAAATCAACACTGGCGGGTGGGGGTAGGGGACAAGATGGGCAGAACCCTAAGCTCACTACCATGGCAGACCAGTCTGCTGGGTGAGCTCCAGACCAATGGGAGACTCTGCTGCAGGGAGTAATTCAGGAGACGCCTCACATACATGCTTATACATGCATGTGCACATGCACCCTCCCACTCACCTGTACACTGAGACACACACACACACACACACACACACACACACACACACACACACACACACACACGGTAAAGTGGAGGAGGGAGAAGGAAACGTGATCGGGTCCTTACTGCACAGTGAGGAAGTCATATTAGAGATCCCCACACCTCCTTGAAGTGGGCAGCTGCAAGACATGTTAGAGACATCGAATACGATGCAGCATGTAGAGAGCCGAGTAGTGCCACGCCTTAAAGTGGCGCTGGCTTCCGCCTTACACCTTCCCATTGGTGAAGGCTCTCTGGCGTAAACAAGCCCTTAATTGGTTAAGTCTGTTCAGCCTGTCTGCTTCCGCATTAGAGTAGCCTATCTGCAGGGTCCACGTGGCTCACTGGGGTTGGTTAACTCAAGGGTATTTAAGCCTGTGCAGGGGTTCCCTGGCGCTTTCTCTCTTTCTCTCTCTCTCCCTCCTCCCTCTTCCTCTCTCTCTCTCTCTGTCTCTCTCTCACTCTCGCTCTCTCCCTGCGGGCCAGAAGCAACATGTTTAAAGGATCCTGATTAAAACTGCATGAAGAAGATCTACCCGGAGTCGTGTCTTCCTTGCTGGCGAGGGCAGGCGCGTACAGCAGCATAATTATCTTATAGTTGTGGAAACACCAAGAAGACTCACATTGTTAAATACGTTATTATAAAATAAGTACAGATTCCTAACTTAAAAAAAAAAAAAACAGTAAACCATATATATATTGTTTTAAGGCATGTGCAGTACCTATGTACCTAAGTAGGGAGGTTAAATAGGCAGTGCCTATGTAGCATTGCTAACATGTCACTATTTCTAGTGACAAGCAGCAGTTCCTCCATCTGATGACACGGGAGGCCTATCATTCTGTACTTTCCTGTTTTCACTTTAAATATGTAGACTAAAAAAGTATTAATAAATAGACAAATAAAATACATCTTCCTCCCTCTCCCCTTTCTTTCAGTTGTCCTTTGATTAAGACCACCTCGTCCTTCAGGCTGGCTTCCGGATTCCCCTGCCTAGGTCCCCCTGCATGCCAGGATCACAAGTATGCCACTATGCCGATGGCTACTTCTGTCTTTTCAACATCTGAATGGAATGACATAGCACTGAAAAAATGCTTCATGCCGAGTCTGATCTATACATCCAAGCCGGGTCACTTCTGATCAGGTGCTGCCCATAAAGGGAAGGAATGCTGTGGTGGAACTGTGAGATTAGCAAGTGTCCATTTGCCTATGTTTGGATACACTGGCCTGTCACATACATTTGCCGAGTATAGTCCTTTCCCATTCTCCTCCAGCTTGACTTGTCCTCACCATGAGCAAGTTGAGAAGCCATTCTCAGGAGTCATCCGTGTTTCCTCTTCTTTAGATTCCTACTCTATATTATAATTTTTCTTTGGATTCCTACTCTATGTTAATGATTGGTAGAAGCTCTTTATATATTAAGGAAACATGCCTAAGATAAGTCATATATGTCACAATATGGGAGTTTCATCTGGATAAAAAGTAAAATGCTGGCTGACGATGGGCCCACAGATAAAGTCCTTGCCACGAAAGCTGGGAGACCTGAGAAAAATCCCACTAATGAGCCAAGACGTGCACAAAAAAGAAACACGAGAATTCTAGAAAATTCCTATGAAGATGAGGCACACCCGATGCTGACAAGGGGGTCTGAATGCAGGAGGGGTAGCAGATGTAGGAGGCTGTGGGAGGAGATATCAAGGGACACCATGCCCCCTTTCCCATTATAAACCATTCTTTGTTTTGCTAGCAGCTAATGGAATCCTTCTGGGCTATGGGAAAACAAAAAAAAAGTCCATGACCATACATGGGCCATTAGGCAGATGTGTGCCAAAGACCATTATGGAGCAAACCTAGGTCAGCATTGTAAGCTAAGAAACTCTGCTCTCGGCAGTTGATGGAGCTCAGCCCAGTGCTAGGGTGGCTGTCGGGGTCCTTCAGAGGCCTGTTAAATTCCTGCCTGGCCTTGCAGAAACGCTGACTTCCTTCAAAGCTCTTGTCTCCTGTTCCACATAAACTGAGAGATCAGCAGAAAGGCTGAAGAAAAGAAGACAGACCAAGAAGGAAATAACAGCCAGGGGAAGGTAAGGGTCCCTTGACTAACAAGATGGCATGCCCCTGAGCCTGTGCACAGAGCCAGCTGCAGGTGGAAGGGAGGACCATTTTCAGCCCCCACATCTGACTGTGTTGAGAGATGATGGATCTCATCCTGTGAGACCCCTGCTCAGCAGGTGTGAGCAACCAGCTAATCAGAAAAGGAAAGACTCTTAGGTCAGCTTGCTCCACCCAAGGGTTCCCAGCTCCGTCCATGCTCTCACTGGAGATGCAGAGTGGAGGTCTCCATGGGTGTCATGCCCAGCCTGCTCTTGCTGGCCCATCGTAACCCCTCTGCAATGGTAGAAAAGTGTGTGTGAGAGCGGACTCTGGATCCGTGAGTGAAATTCTGTGCTCTTTGGGTATGCCACCCAGAGTCTGCCCATCTTCAACCTAAGATGTCAAGATCCATAGCGGTGAAGAGTCTTGCTCTTCTGCTTCCAGACCTTAGAGAGCAGTCACAGCCCTCCTGCCTCTGGAAGAGATGCGTTGTGGTGTCTCCTTGGATCACCATGGGGTATATCTTCACAACAAAGACTACCATGGGTCCAATGGCACTGCCTTCTTATCTTTCTTTCTTCTGTGATAGATGGCTCTTGTGGCTGTTATTCTTGTCCCCTGACTATTCCCATGGTATTTTCAAGGATGAAACTGACTTGGGCTTGGCCATTGGACTTTTGGGTCTTTGGAACAGACTTGGACTTTGGGTGGTGTAGTATCAGCAATGGTATCTTTGGCTCTTTGGCTGCTAGCAGAAAAAAAAGTTGGCCTGAGAAGCAGAATGGGGCTGTCCCAGCCAGCTCAGATCTGTGGTGAAAAGAGAGTGTCACCAAGGGATCCAAGTTCTGAACAAGCCACAGTAGGTGAGTGAGTTTGACAGCAGTAAATACTTGTCACAAGCCATAGGACCTACTGCTTGCTTGTAACTTAGTGTTATTATGGTAATAGCTATCTGACACAACACTGCTATTTGGTTCATTCAAGTTATTATAACAAAAATACTTTAAACAATAATTTTAAAAAGTGTGTGTGTGTGTGTGTGTGTGTGTGTGTGTGTGTGTGTGTGTGAACATGTATGCCATGGCACATATGTGTGGAAACCAGAGGACAACATGAAAGAATCTGTTCTCTCTTTTAACTATATGGATAGATCCATGCCAGGAATCAAACTCAGGTCATCAAGCTTGATAACAAGTGCCTTTACTTGGTCCAAATGACAACTGATAGACAAGTAATTCATAATTCACTGTTCGTCATTCCAGGGGTAGGCACAAGCCCTACTAGGCTCAATCGAGCCCTGGCAAGGGATTCATTCCCACTTCTATGGAGCCTTCTTGATGCAGGTTCTCATGCTGGAAGGAAGGCCATCCATGTGTCCTGGTCCTGCAGAAGGAGTCAGGGAGCTCCCTATAGCCTCCCATGTAAGGGCATTGATGCCTTACATGCGGTCAGGCCCTCATGTATAGTCAGATGTCTCCCAAAGGCTCCAATCACATATATGATCAGGATGAACATTAGGTTTCAAGTTTGAATCTGTGGGCTTTAATGACATTCAGATACAGCATCTGAATTAATTTTAAATTGTTTTGTCACACACAACACTACGTTTAGCAACTTAAAACTATACATATCAACCAGTGGCCTACACTCTCCTAGAACTGACAGTCTGGGAACCAATAGGTGGAAGCCTTTGCTGTCCACCCACATTGAAACCAAGACAGCAAGAGGTAGCTGAGCTCAGATCAGAGCTGGAACTCAGCTGGACCATCGGCTGCTTGCAGAATCACATCGAGGAAGTTGGCATGTCTTTCAGGTCCTTGTCACATGCTCTCAATCACAGACAATGGCAAACCTGACCTTTGCAGGCTATAGAAAAGGAGGCCTGCTTTGAAAAATTCACCAATTGAGTGAGACCACCAAGGATCAAGTCACCTGCAGGTAGGTAGTTCTACAGATGCCCCCAGAATGTCCCAGAATTGCTTGGGTATCACAAGCAATGAGTAACGTTCATCCCATTCACAGGCGCTGTCCCTTTCCAGAAGAGGGGACTTCATCAAGATGTGCACTGTGTGACAGACAGGATTCTTGGGCCTGGTTTGGGAGTTGAAGTCATCACGGTTTTATTCTCCAGGGCTGATGTGCTCTGTGCTTGCTCTGCTCGCCGTAGCTTTGTAGTTGTATGCTAGTGCTCTATAGATACATCTTTTCCTAAATTGTTGGGGAAATTATTTCCATCACTTTCCCTCCTCTGTCTTCACCCATGGGGGTCTGACAAGTCAAGAGTGGAATGACAAGGTAGGGTAGCTCACCTGCCCACAGCACAAATCATGGGTCTCTGTAAGAGTCCTAGGGGAGAGGTCAAGTGTTAGAGGGAAGCCAAACAACTAAGGGAGGGGAAAGAAGACACAGACAGGCCTCTAAGAACTCCTGGACCATGTCACCCAAGATCCCTTCATTAGAGTGACCCAGATCTGGCCATTTGGCTATTACTAACTCCTGTTGGGTGTCCACCAAAGATGAACACATGGGAATGAGTGCATGACACAACTGGCTGGGAGGCAGAGAAAAAGAGTCACACCCTGGATTTTTAGCATTTAGCTATGACATATTGCACTAGAGACACACTAAAGCATGTGTATGTGGTTTGCATCTGAGTTGAACCTGCATTAAAAAGTTGAGTTTACACCAGCAGAGGTGGCACACATTTTTAAATCCCAGCACTCGGGAAGCAGAGGCAGGCAGATCTCTAAGTTTGAGGCCAGCCTGGTCTACAGAGTGAGTTCCAGGACAGCCATGGCTATGATGAGAATCCTTTTTCTTGGGGTGGGGATGAGTTTATGTGCTGATAATGAAAAACAAAGAGAAAGAGGCCGGGAACAGTGGCTGAAATGTAAAGGCTGAGGCTGGTGTCCTACTCACTGAGGGGCTATACACCAGCCAGGCAAGCCCAGGGCTCACACATGTCAGCCGATCCCTCTCGCACTGGGCTGCTCCCCCAGCCCCCTAACATTTCTGTGATGAGCCTAGATTGCATTTTGTGCTGGGCCACCTTGGTTTGGATATCCACTCTGCCAGTTATTGGCCCTGGGAAAGTTACTTCCCTTCTCCTGTCTGTAAACTCAACTGACAATATCTATAGCAACAAGGATTCTAAGAGTCTGTTCCTGCTGGGTCAGGTGGTTTCAGTCAAATGAACCTAGAAAGTCACAGTACCTGGCTTAGATGAGGCTTTGACCCATGCCCTAAATCAATTAATTATTCATTCATTTTTCTCCTTCTCTTTCCTTCTCTTTTGTTAATCACATTGCCATACCCTGCTAGACACAAGGGCTAGGTAAGTTCGCTGGACAAGATCCCTACATTCAGAAAAACAAATCCCCTGAGGAACGAACAAAGATCTGGCTGTGTTCTTACTTCCCTCAAAGTAACAAAGAGCCAGTCTGACTGAAGAAAGATACAGAGAAGGGGGTGAAAGACCCGACCTGTATGAGGATTCAGGATGAGCTGTGTGTATTAGTGCTTTTGTGTAGGGATTGCCAGCTGCAGTAACAACATGGAGACCTGTTAATTCTGAAAGCTTTGCCTTTCGCTTAGGCTTGTTTCTAACTAGCTCTTATAACTTAAATTAGCCCATATTTTCGCTAACCTACATTCTACCATGTAGCTTGTACCGCTATCCCGCTCTGTCTCCCGCATTCTGTGTCTTGTTGCTATCTGGGGTGTAGTGAGATATCCACCCCACCCACACCTGTTGCACTGACCACACCCATTGGATCATGGAGACAGGTGCTGGCATGACCTAAGGGGACTGGTTCTGGAGTCTGGGACCTCAGCTCACTCTCTTGTTTCCTGGTTGGACACAGAGAGTATCTGGAGGCATCCTTGGGATGGGAACCAGAGGCGGTCATCTGTTTCTTATGTAAGTGATCTCTTGCCAAATAAACATCTATCAGCCTATCGTGTCCCAGATACCTGTTTATCCCTGAAATACTCCTGAGCCTAGATTCATCTTCTCACTCTCAGAGTTTCCTTTCTCTGCCCTGAAGCCCCACCTAGCTCTCCTGCCTAGCTGTAGTCCATTCAGCTCTTTATTAAGCCAATCAGAAGGCGCCTTGGAAAAGATACATCTTCCCAGTATAAACAAATATTCTGCAGCAGGTGAGGAATAGAGAGGCGGGTGCAAGGGTCACCTCTTCCATCATTGCACCTCACAAAGCATAGCTCTTACTAGCTGCTCTAGTCTTAAATGAACTGCCCACAGGAACTGGCCCTGGGTCACAGGACCACAGGGATGGACAAGCTCTGTGCAGGAGAGGCCTGGTGTCTTGGCTGAATGGGCCACCAGCCTCAGCCTTCCCAGCTCAGCCACTGTTCCCAGACTCTTTGTTTCTTACCAGCACTACATAAACTCAAATTTTTAATGCAGGTTCAATTCAGATGCAAATGACTCTGTCCAAGTGGTTAATGGGAGAGAAAGACCAGGGTGACAGCAGGGACATTATTCCTTCCCGAGCCATTTCCACATTCCCTGAATCACCGCCATGTGAGTTAGGGTGGGGAACTATCATCCTCCCCCCTTCCTCTGCCCCAGTTTGAGTAATGAGGGGGTGATCCGCCATACGTTTTCCCTGGGAGCTGGATGGCGAATCCAATTAGTTATGTCTGAGGCCAACCCGTAAATATTTTCGGGACATAAAATATTGCAGGCATTTGGAACAAAAATACAGTCATCTAAATATTGATGTTTTCCAATGGAGAATTAAAATTTTAGAGCAGAGACCAGCTTGAAACATAACCTGCTCCCATTCCTTGTCCAGAGATGAGGAGCTGAGTACCCAGCAAGCTCACTTTCGGTCATCCACTCATCTATCCATGCAGAAGATAAGGACAGAGACCATTTCTCCATCAGGCTCCTTGTTGGGTCTGGGAAACTCCTCAAAACAAGTAAGATACAGTTGCTAAGACCGAAGCACAGTCTACTGAGTGAAATAGACAAGAAAATGGACTGGTTTCATTCCTAACATGACATGACTGGTTCTGGGGAGCCTGGGGAACATGACCCTGGGGAAAGCCTCTCCTGGCTCACCAATCAAGCAGGTACATCTGGGTGCTGCTGCCTGAAAGAGGTTACATCTGAGACAGGTTCTGCAAGACTATGCCTAGGAACTGGAAATAGGACTCACAGGGTAAAAGCACTTGCTGCCCAAGCATGGGAACCTGAGTTTGGATTCCTAGCACCTGTACGAAGAGTGAAGTGTGACCTCATGTTCATGTAAAGCCACCCTGAGTGAGTGAGGGACAGAAGCTTCGCTGCCAACAAGCAGGGAGCTCCAGATTCAGGGAAAGACTTATCTCAAGGTGACAAAGCTGAGAGGAATAGAGGAAAGTGTCTGACTGAAATGTTTGTAAGATGTCACCATGACATCTTTAACTAGTGAAAAAGCATAACAACAAACAGTACAAAATGCCAAGGAGGGTGACCACTGTGACATCTGCCCAGCACAGCCTTCTTAAAAACAGAGAGCCAGGGCTTTCCCTGGGTCTAGAACTGCCAATATTTATTTTCAATAAAAATTCAAAGTATGTATTTATCTTAGGAAACCCCCCAGCCTATGCTTAACAGCAACTGACTGAATATTATAAGCGTTTCCTAAGGACTCGGCGACACATACATCTCTGGTAGAGTTTATGGCTCATGGATTGTGACTTCTGACTTACTGAGACCACTGAATCCTCATGTAAGTTTTGCATACATTATTGAACTAAATATACTAAAGAAGTGAATTACTGATATAAGGTTATTGGCGGTGCACAGAGGACAATGAAGGTTCAATTCTTCACCATCCTATGTAGCTTCACTTTAAAAACAGTGAAAAGATGGATGGATGGATGGATGGATGGATGGATGGATGGATGGATGGATGGATGGATGGATGATTGGATGGATGATTGGATGGATGATTGGATGGATGGATGGATGGATGGATGGATGGATGGATGGATGGATGAATGGATAAATGATTGGATGGATGGATGAATGATTGCATGGATGGATGACTGAATGGATGGATACATGGATGACTGGATAGACGGGTGATTAGATGAATCAAATTTTATGAGTCAAGGAAGAGATTCTAGGCCATGAAGGCTATGTTCAAAAAAGCATCTGGAGTAAACAAAGCTGTTCATGAAACTGTGTGGGTATGGGCTGCAGGGTAAGGGTTAGAACATCACTAGAAATAGAAAGGTACCAGCCATGACTCTTAGACACTTGACCAGGACATATAATCTTCATTCTGACAATACAGCAAGCTTCTCAGCTGCTTAGTGACTCAGTTTCTCTGTGTGTGGAATGGGGACCAGGCTGGAACTCACTCCATGGGGTTTTGTGAGCACCAGGTGATGGTCTGGTCACCTAGGACTCCAGAGACACTGAATCATCAGTCCTGCCCAGCCATTGTCACAACATAATGTAGTCCTGTCTGCCTTGATCCCCTTCTACTTTGGGACATGCTAGGAAAAAGGCCCTCACAAATCAACCAATTCTCTGGACACAAGAAGTAGTCAGGTAAATGACATTACTCTGGCTTCCCAGAGTGCCTGTCAGCTAGGATGCTGCCTTCCTCTGCTTGTCATGTGCATCTGAACAGCTGATGGGATGTGGGGCCCCGCTCTGGCTGTGGATCTTAAACTAGAGGCTTGTAGGGAGGCAGAGGCAACCCTGCCCATGCCACAATGGGACACATACATGCATAAGCTAGTAACTAGGATTCATGAATCCCATGTTTCTTGGTCCTAAAGACTGAGTTTAAGAAGGCGAGTCTAGCCTTCTCACAGAGCAGGGACAGAGTTCTGCTAGTGAACTATCCAAATGGTGCCAGGTACCACTTGCCCATGCATGGGTCCCCAGGTGCTGAGCTCCTGACCTATGCTTCCAACAATCCTTAGCTCACTTCTGGAAGTCAGTGATGACAATGCCATCATCTACAAGAGACCCAAGTTCAAAAAGCTCAATGCTCACCTCCAGAGGCCTTGCTCTTGTCTATTTCCAGGACGACCAAGGCGAGCAGGTGTGGGTGAAGAAGCACTCCCAGCTAACAGGAGCTGGGTGGAGAAACACCCCCAGAGATGAGACAGCAGAAGGAGCCCCTTCCCACACCAGGGCACACCCTTGCCACGAAAAACACACCCCTGTCTCAGGAAACCTCTGCCTCCTTCTCCTCCCCTCCCCCCACCCGTCACTAAACAAATAAACCAAAAAGGAGGGAGGGGAAAAGTTTCTGACTTTCTGTAACCTTTTCTTCGAGTTCAGGTTATTTCTCTAATGCATTTGTCTGCTTTAAAATTGTCTCCTTAGCCTCTCAAGGGAAGCCAATATAATACCACATCACATTTCTCACCGGAGAAAAAAGAACACTTACTCTTAATAGGTGGCAATTTTGCCAGGTGTTATTGACATAGTAAGTGCGAAATTTCCGTGCTCCTCGATGCAGAGTGCAGCAGATTAGAGAACAATGAGGCACAGGGCAAAATGAAGTTTCAAAAGCTGCAGTGTCAAAGTCAGGGAAGGTGCGAAAAAATTACATCCTCGCAACACTCCGAAGAACAAGTTTACTAATTACGTTATCCGCCGGCACAAGTTTTAAAGTAAATTCCCCAAGATTGGGAAAGTTTTCTCCGAAAGCCATTGTTCTTCCCATCCCATCCCAACCTGTCAGGGAACTGGAGAGGGAGGAAGGTCTGAGCTGGGCTGTGGATCCCATTAGTTCTGCACAGGGTGCAGGGTGGGTATGGGAACTCCGGTGACGGTTCAGGACACACAGCAGTGGTGGCACTGGCTGTCCTTCGGGACCATTGTCCTCTGGGAGACAGCAAGACTAGAGATTGAACAAGCCAGAACTTGTCTTTGAGGTGGGACAGCTACAGAGTTCCTGAGCAGTAACAGCTATACCAACAGCTATGACCAAGAGCCACCACCATCCCCAAAACTAATCTAGAGACAGTGTACTGAGGTTTATACCTCTGAAATCACAGAGCTGTGACACTCCAAACATGGGCCGCAAAGGCAGGTATTTTGTTCCCGGAATCATATCCCCTGCACTCTCTGGCACAGATATCTATCTATTTATCTATCTATCTATCTATCTATCTATCTATCTATCTATCTATCTGTTGAAATGGTCTTATGTAGCCCAGAGAGGTAGAAAAGCAATGCATAGCATAAGGTGGCCTTTAACTCCTGACTGTCCTGCTGCACCTTTCAAGTGTTGGGATTACAGGCATAAACTACCACTATCTGCCTTTAAATTCTTTTTAATGCAGTGCAAACATGTTTCCAAATGAGCTCTTACATCCCTATCCAAAACAGAAGCCTGCTCCTAGCAGAGCGTCTCCCCCTGAGGGTGCCCTGTCAAAGTGTCTGGGGACTTAGGGGAACCTCAGCTCTTTCACACTTCCTTAAATGTTCTTGGTGGGGGAAAATGGACTAGAGGTCTCATCAGAGAGTGGGACAGGTGTGTGATTATGTATGAACACACAAGCATAACACATGTGCACATATGCTCAACATACATATACACATACATGTACACACGTACAGGGAAAGAGCCCATAAATAATCATATACTCTTGGAAACGTCTACTTCTCTCTAGTTTTTTATTTCCTATCCAAACTTAAGCTAGGACAGAGATGGCTCAGTGGATAAAGCAATAGCCACATGAGTATTAGGACCTGAGTTCAGATCACCAGAACTATATAAATGGAGGGTGAGTATGGCAGCCAACCTGTACTTCCAGTGCTTGGAAGGCAGAAACAATGGATCCCAGAGCAAGCTGACTAGTTATACCAACAAAATCCCTAAGCTCTAGGTTCAATTGAAAGACCCTGCCTCAATGAACTAGGCAGAGAACACACCTATGTCAGACTTTGGCTCCTACCTGCACATACGTCTCCACACACAAGTGTGCTTCCACACGTTTGAACACACATACACATTCAAGTACACCAAGATACATGCAAAGAAGAAGGCAAGGAACGGGGAGGGAGGGAGGAAGGGAGGGAGGGAGGGAGGGAGGGAGGGAGGGAGGGAGGGAAAAACACATTACACTGAAGTTGGACTCACTTTTTATCAAAAGCACCCGTTTGTTTCCTTCATGGCCTTAATAAATGACAAGAGTCTTAGAAACAGAGTGTCTGTGACGGCTCCTTTTAAAAACGAAGCCTCCTGCTTTGAGATGGTTCAGAGACGCGCTCCCCAGCGACAACCCTGCGCATAACTCATGGATCGCCCATCACGTTCCAGTTCCCTCAGTTTTACTCATTCCTGTACATGTGCGTGTCCAACTTTCTTTCTTTTCTTTTCTTTTTTTTTTTTTTAATGAAATGCTTTGTAAACAAGCACCAGTGTAAAATGATTTTCTCTTCCGAGAGAAAAAGAAGTCAAGAGGCCTATTTTGTTCTGAATGCAGCAAATTTAAATCAAGCTTCAAGCCAGTAAGCTAATGGCAGGCTCAAGCAGGTCCGCAGCTGGGAAACACATTTACAGGAGCCGCTTCAAGGTACAGCCTGGGGGTGGCTGTCATCTCACGCAGGTGCTTGGATGGGGCAGCCAAGCCGCCCAAGCATGCAGAGCTCAGATCCTACCTGATTGATAGAGCAAATCCCTGCCCTTGAGTGATTCTGGGGGCCAACTACAAAGAGGCACTGGAGCAGCTGGTGAGAGAGAGTGTCTAAAAACTTTCCCCGTGAGATTCAAAGGCTTCCCTCGGCCAGATACAAAGACAGAAATACCAGTGCTGTCTTCTGGAGGATTCCTCAGTTAGCACCCCCTCACCAAACGCCCTTTCAGCCTAGCACTGACCTGGCCCTCTAATCCATTCCCAGCCTTCCAACACACAGAGGCCCACAGACCCCTGGTGATGGACTCTACCGGCTGCTGATAGATGCAAGAGGTCACACAGTGCAAACTCCTTTCCCAGGATGAGAAACAGAGGCACAAGGACAGATGGGATCACGATGAGCCCAGGGTAACTACAATAGCCACCATGCTGAGGAAGGACCTCTACCATGTAGTTGGTCCCTAGAGGCTCTGTGACCTCTCTCCGCCCAAATTAGCATCTACATAGGAATTATGGTCACTTAGGATTCAGAGGGTAAAGCTTTTAGATTCTGTGGTCACATGGCTTCTGCCCAGCTAGTCAGCTCACCTACTGGACATACAAGAAACTTTGGGCATTGGGGTGAGCAATAGACAAGCTAGGTTTCCCTTAGGAGGTGAGAGGCAGCTTTTGAATCACAAGCCACAGTCTAGAAGAAAGTAGCGTGGATGTCTGTGCTCAGCTCACTCTCTCCATGTAGATGAAGCAGGATCGGAGCCATAGTAGATGGGACTTCCCATCTCAATGCAATTAATGTAATCAAGATAAGCCCCACAGACATGTTCAGAGTCCTATCTCCCCTATGATTCTACGTTCTGTCAAGTGGATAATTAACCTTAAAAAAAAAAACTACCAACTAACCCCTGTTGGGGGGGGGGAAGTGGATACATATAGAATTCTCTGGAAAAAAAATGGCTGACTTATTGCTATTTAAAACATGTTGCTTTTTTACAGTTCTGAGTTCAAATACACATACAACAGAATCAAACTCTCCCTGTGGGACACTTGAGGACTGGTCCCTGTCTGAAAGCTTTCAGCTGAAACCTGTGTGTAAAGAATAGAGAAATCCAGACTTATAGGCAGGTCTTGTGGTTTTTTTTTTTTTTTTTTTTATTGACACCCCTGAGTCAACAAACATTAAAAAAAAAAAGATAATAAGATTGGGTTTAACAAATACTGTATGTGGACATCCAAGAGAGGTTCATTTGACCACAAAGAAGCCCGATGACCTTGAACATTTTCCTCTTTCTGAGAAAGCTAAGCCTGAGACAGACGGCAGCTCTAGGTGGGCCTCAGTGGTGCTGAGAAGAGTCTCCAGAGATGTCACCCTCTCTGTGGTGGCAGACTGGCACTGCCCAGAGAAGGCAAGCACATGGAAAGGGCAGAGAGAACAGTCCGTAGAAAAGACCAGATGCAGGGCATCTGCTCACAAAGCATGGAAGTAAGTGAAGGCCCCCAGAGTCCAAGAGAAGGGCGCCCCTTTAGGAGGTGATTAGGATTAAAGAAAGGATAGAAACATATGGGGGAGGGGTGAGAGACATGTGTTGGAAATAGAGGGTTGAAAATCACGGACAGTGCAGACTGGCAGAAGAATTTCAAGTAAAAGAAAACGTTGAAACATGGAGCCTAAGAATTCAGGATGCCCCACCATCTTCTGTGTGCAGCTCCAAGGAGCAACAAGATGAATCTGAGGTACCAGCCAGGCAGTCACCTGCTTCGTCCAGCAAAGCCTAGCGGCCGACAATGCTTCTAAGACCCCGAGTTTCTTCAACGAAAGGACCAGGCATTGGAATGATTGGAAACAAACCCTTGGGTTAGACTGAAGCACAGTGGAAAGAGGGTCAGAACGCTGCAGGAGAGCGCCTCATGGAGGGCTTCCTGAATGCGTGCTACAACTTTGGGCTCTCTCCTGCTGGGACTAAGTTTAGCTCTCTTTGAATTCTGCCCCTCCTCTGCCCCTTCAGGACACACAGAACAACTTCCCCCATTGCTGCTAGTCCTGCCTGTGCCTCCATCATTTACCAACCACAACATAATTCACCCAACCACCGTCTGGATGCCCCATCCTTTCCAGAAAGGTCTCTACCAACTAGGATTTACGGGAGAAGGCTATATGACAAGGAGGCGGAGACCACATGGTGACAACACTTAGTTATTACACCTTGGAGGTGGACTCTGTAGGCTCAACGGCCATGCTGGGGGAGTATGAAATGATTTGGACCCAAAGTATATGGAATGGTAGCAACACAAGAGGCCTGTGATACACATGGTCTGTTTCACATGTGCTAACTTGAGGGCAGACACCTAAATACTTTAAGTAGAATATTGAAATAAACAGCACCAATGCATGGTGGGTCTTTGTAAGGAGTCTTCATCCACCTCCTCCCTTCCTTGTTTTCTTTTCCTTCCTTCCCTTCCTTCTTCCCTTCTTTATGTCATTCTTTTTTTTTTTTTCAATGCCTGGATGGAACCTGGAGTCTTGCATCTATTAGACAAGTGCTCCACCAATGAGCAACAGTCTAGAGGTGTTGTTTTCGTTTTTCGCTCAGGGTCTCATTAAGTAGTTCAGGCAGGCCTTGAACTTCCTGTCCTCTAGCCTCAGACTCCAGGGAAAATATCAGATACGCAACAAGACTCCTGGCTTCCAATCCTCCTCCTCTTCCTCCCCCTTCTCCTCCTCTTCATCATTCTCTTCCTCCTCTTCCCCATTTCTCCTATTTCTCTTCATCATCCTCTCCCTCCTCCTCCTCATTCTCCTCCTATTTCTCTTCATCATTCTCCCCCTCCTCCTCCTCCTCATCTTCCTCCCCTTCTCCTCCTCTTCCTCATTCTCTCTCTCCTCCTCCCCATTCTATTTTTCTTCTCCATTCTCTCCCTCTTTGACTCCTCCTTCTTTGTCTCTTCCCTTTTCTAACTTCTGTTTTATGTTAAACTTTCAAATGAAAGCATCTATAGCTTTTAACATAAAACAATGAATGGCAACACTTTGCATAAAAAAGCTCTTAGGAGAAGTACTTCCTAGCGCTCAGTGAAACCAAAAATAGTAAATGTCAGGATGTCTGTATAGGCTGATCCATCTAATGTCGTCATTTTACAAATGAGAAAACAGGAGCCCTTTGAGGGGCAAAGATGTGCTTGGTTTCCTCTATACAGCCACCTCAAGGACCAGATGGCCAAGCAACTGTCCTAGAAGTAAAGTGTCCAGCCCCTCTCTACCCTAACATGTTGTCCTTGCTGGTACTTTTCACCCCGTATTCTCCTGAAACCATCTTTAGAGCTCCGTGTACCTGTCAGGGTGCTTAGCCCCAGTCGCTTGTTCATTTCCCGTCTTCCTCTCTGTCTCTCACTCATCTGACACTTTCACATCGAGCCCTCGCTGCTGCCAACTCAGAGGTTCTTTTTTTTTTCCTTTCACTTAATCACATACATTCCCATCAAACAAGAACACTTCATAACATGACTGGCATGGCTTAGCACTGATCTTGGACAGCTTGTAGGGGGCACCCTGCTGACCCAGAAGAGGGAGGCTGAGATGCGGCCCTTCCCAGGGTCAAGGCAGCCTTGCTCACAGAAAGGTCAGTGAGTGAGTCTGATGGCAAAAACATGCACAGCGTGTGGCTGAGAGGAACCAGGCAGAATAAAGAGGCTGGGAATAGAAAAAGAGGCTTAGCGATGAGTCACAGGATGGAAAGACATGGCAGAGGGCAAAAGACACCCACACAATGACAAATCCCCAGACTTCTCAGGTGGAAAATGTCAACCCAATTTGGTGGCCCCATACACCCACTCCCTGAGATCAAAGCTGCCCAGGTGATGAGCAGTGTGACTAGGATGGAGTGGCTTGCTTCCTGAGCCCCTAGGGGTCCAGGGTCTGGAGAAGGAAATGAAGGAGAGCCCTCCCTTCCTGAGTGCTTGGAAAGCCTGGCCTCTAGACTCAGAAGCTCTGGTTTCAAATTCTGGTTGCCTGGTTCACTGTGTCGATTCAGTGGAGAGGCCTTCTACCTCAGTTTCCCCTTCTGTCAAATGTGAATGACAACACCGTGGAACTATCTTCTGGGCTGATAACAGCCTCAGTGACCTGGAAAATGAGGATGCTGCTGCTTTGACTTTAGTGTCTGGTATGAGCACTCTGGATCCCTCTGAATGTGTGTGGCAGGTAAATGGACCAAGGAAATTATGGCCCCAGTGCTGTGTACTTGATTTATAGCTACTGTGTTAAAACAAGAGGGGAGATGGGAGGGGTGGAAGGAGCTGTGGTCAGGATGTGTTGTGTGAGAGAAGAATCCATTTTCAACAAATAAATAAATAAATAAATAAATAAATAAATAAATAAATAAGAATTTGTTTCTAGGATGGCCACAGGCTCACATATTAGAACATTGGTCCCTGGTTGATGGTATTGTTTGGACCCTTTAAGGTGTACAGGATTTCCCATGCACACAGCCAGGGAAGGGCTTTGAGAAGTTACAGCTTTGTCTCAGTTCTAGCTTTCTCTCTCGGCTTTGTGTTTGTGGTTGAAGATGGGATCTCTCAGCTCCCGCCACTCACCTTGCCAGGATGGACTTTCCCTCTGCGTCCAAAAGCCCCAAACAAACTCTTCCTTCTAGAAGTTGCTTCTGGTCATGGTGTTTTCTTACAGCAACAAGAAATTAACAAATGCAGAACTAATCAAGAAAGGAAGGAATCCTCTTCCCTGTGGGTACACATCACTGACTCCTTCCTCCCTTTTCCCAGACCTCATAGCACACTGTGGATGTCAAGTTCATGGCCAGAGGAACTGCCCCTGGCTCTTCTCCAAACATTCAAGCTTCTTGTTGTGCACATTAACAGGAACAGCAGTGACAGAGATGGGGAAGATGAGGAAGATGGAGAAAGAGAGGGAAAACGGGAAAGAAGCAAATGAAATTGCTAAATATTTGGAAACTTCCCAAGTATAGATCTCTCTTTGAATTCCCTCTGCAGTCTCCTGTCTGGCTTCTCAGCATGTAGAGACCCACCCAAACCTTTTCAAAAGCATGTATTCAGAAACCCACACCACACCCCGACGGGCTTCCCATCACCACCACCTCCCACTGGCTAAAGCCTGCTAGGTTTTCAAGTCCATGTGTCTATCTCAGACCCTAACCTGGCACACTAGTGACTGACAAGGGTTAGGTAGATAACAGAGTGAAGAGGCCTGGATGTCAAGGCTCAGTGGGGCTCCTGGTGTAACAGACGGATAGAGCCAGCACCGACTTTAAACGGACACATGACAGAGGTTGGCAAGAGGTCACTGTTGAAGAAGTTGAGAGAATGGAGGGGTCCTACAAGTGGACAGCCATAATTTCAATTCCCTTGAGGTTTTGAAGATTTACTATCATTACTGTGTTAGTGTGAGTGAGTGCACACATGCTTCAGTCTGCATGTGTGTGTGGGGGAGGGGGGAGGTCAGAACAACTCTGTAGAATCCATGTTGGGCTGCTTTTCCATGGTTGCAGGGATCAAACTCAAGCCGCCAAGCCTGTGTAAAGTCCTTTTATCTTTCAAGGCACATTCACTGCCTGATAGTTCAGGGTCTGGACCCAGTAATACTGGAACCCCACACCACCTTCAAGTCTGTGGGTGCAGGATATGATTTGGTTTTAAAGCTGAAACCCTAGAAGGCAGCACAGATTAATCATATGTAAAAATAGTGACCACAAAGGCTTGTGGGAACTTGAGACAAGAGAACAGTTGGAGGGAGAACCTGAAGCCACCAAGAGCCTGAGGTTCTGTGGGTCATAAGTGAGCCCTGAATGTACCCAAAGGACTTCACAAACTTCCTTCAGTGGGAGCACACGGTGGATGTACAAGACGGGCTAGGCGGTGGAGTGAAAACCCCCACTGCTGTGCTGATCTTAATATCTGAGTTTGATTTCCATCCATCCATTCAGGTTTCCCTAAATTGCCCTTTTGTAAGCCTTAATGCAAAAAGGCAATGTTAAAATCAGTTCTTTTCCTCTGTTAAAGACTCCAACACAGGTCAAGACAATAGAGGTACTTTTAGCCAGACAGTAACCGGTAAAGACTGAAATCCGTGCTGTTTTTATCACACGGAGACACAGCAGTATCAGCAGAGAGACAGGGTGCAAAGAGGGATGAGAAGAGAGAGAAGGGAAGGGGGAAGAAGAGGAGGGAAGGAGAGAAAAGAAGAAGGGGGGAGAAGGCAGGAAAGGGGTATCTCCACTGGTTTAAATTAAACATTATGTTCAGGCCACACTCTAGTATGAAGGAATGGCTGTTTGGCTTCTTACGTAGTTTATGTTCACCTGTAGACCCCTCATGAGCAATGTCAACTCCTTAAGAAAGCCAGACTCCATCCCAGGTGTCAGAGATTCGGTGAATGGAATATTTGTTCATGATGGGGAACAGAGTTGAGCAAGATGCTCAGGAAGACTCTAGTTGTGGTATCATTGCGCTTGGTGAAGGTTTACCTAGGTGAGCCATTTGATGCATGGCTGGGGCCAGGGGGAGTGCTCAGAGTAGTTGCCACACCAGCCTAAGACTGATTCTACTTCTCCCCCACACTTGGCCCCTAACAGTCCAAGAGTTGTGACGTGTTCCATGGCACCAGGGACCTCTGCAACTTCCAATACCAAGATGATCAATCCCACTGTTGGGGGGGGGGGGAAAGAGGAATTGGTGTATTCCCTGTGGATTGATTTTATAGGCCACTGCTCTTTACACCGGATTGGGATTGGCCAGAACCTGATCACATGGCTACCTAACACATGGAATTGTGGAAATGTAGTTAAGGCAAGGAAGCTCCATGTTGGCTAGATGGGTACAGGTGTTGGGGTTATTGACAGTCTTCCACAGTCTTTTACACACCCATCTCTGGGTGGCTACAGTGATGTCCCCATTTCCAACCGTCCTTTCCCCAGCTACAAAACAAGATGTAAGCACAGGTGGCTCCAATAACTCTTCCCATCCCCATGAAGAGCAAACACACTCAAAGGAAAGTAAATGTTAGCTGGCTGCCGCGACACCTGTCTGTAATCCCAGTACTCAAGAGATGAAAGCAGAAGGATTAGGAGTCCGAAACCAGCCTTGGCTATAACGTAGTAAGTTCAAGAGAAGCTATAGGAGACCCTATAACTTCTTGCCTACACTCCTGCAAGTGACCCTCATTAAACTCACTGGGTCTACAAGAAAAGGGAGTAAGAGGGTAGTGGAGGGTGGATATGGTTGAGACACGTTACATGTGGAAGGATGGAGGGAGGAAGAAAAAAATGAAGGAAGGCGAGAAAGAAATGCTGCATTTGGGCTCTGGGACATGCACGAGTTCAGGACTGCTCTATTGCTTGTTAGAAGTACAGCTGTTCATTCAAGGCTAGGAATTTTATTTCTTGGTCATTCAGAATCTACATTCCTCTGACCCCATCTGCTGCACACAGTTGGATTTCAAGTTTCCTGGCTCATTCATTTTCCAGGCTGCCTTAAGTGACCCAGTCATTTTGTGCCTCTCTGTCTCTTTCTTGAACTTCAGAACTGTTGTCCTGCAAAGTTGGCATTGCTTTTTGTCAGTGAAGCCCTTCCAGTGAACCAGACAAACACCTGGTAGGAGAGCTTTAGAAGACACCAAGTGGGGTCACTGCCCAGGACATTACACATGGCTGCAGGGGGCTTTAGAGCGATGGCTCTGCCTTGGTGCTCAGACATTAAGCTGAGGCAGCCTGTGCAAGCCACGGGTGAACCAATTAGTTCATGGTTGGGTCCATCACTACAGTGACAGTGGGTTCTGCAACGTCCATTAAATATTTTTTAAATGATTTAAAAAAAAAGTTTGGAAGTGATTTGTTACATCTGATGAAGATGGGGACCCATCACATGTCACTGTTAAACTTAATCAATGGTGACTTCATCTAGAGTCTTTATTTATAGCTAATGCAGACGTTAAAAAGATGTACAGCCATTAATTATTAGCAGAGTTGTTTTTTCAAAGCTCAAAGTACGCCTTGAATAAACGTACTTTAAGACACTTAAAGCCAAGGCATTCTTTATAAAAATGACTCGCTAAAGAGTCCCTTGGGTTGCCTTTGAGCGGCTTTCAAGGCCCTAATAGCACTTTTCCCACCAAAGACACACCTCTTGAATCCTCTGAGAGGTACAATAGCATAATTGTTCTTTTAGGTTTCAAGGCCTTGACATATCTGTCAGGGAAAGAATGGGGAATGATAATACCAGAACTATTTTATGCAAATTCCACTTAGAGGTTTCAAGACTTCCCTGAGACAGATCTTGCCCTCTTGTTGACACTTGCCGTGTCACATCAGCGTTCCATGAGAAAGTGCTTAGAGTTTGCCTTTTGTTAAATCATTCTCATTAAAAAAAAAGTCTTTAGATAAAGTTAAAAAACAAATACAAAAACAATGAGATGGAAACATCAATTTGAAGATGTGTCTAGGGGAAAAACAGTATTCACTGCAATGATTTTTGCCCCCTGCAGTTAATCACTTTGCTGAAGGAATTCTTTAACTTAAGCCATGGTGGCAGAAAAGAGATGCTTGCAAAGGTGTTATGAAGATTTCAATTATGCAAACACACACACACACACACACACACATATGCACACGGTGTCACCTAGCATGTTGCCACAGGGGTGCCCTTCCCAAGGCTGGTATTATTGACCCACAAGCTTTGGACAATAGGCACAAGCCAGTTACATCATCACCTAGCTACAGGAAGAAGACCCCCCATTCACTTAGCAAGAAGATCAGGGGATCAAAGTGAAAATGGAGTGCAAAGGGAGTGATAACAGACACTTGTGGGGTTGCACACTCTTAGTGGCCTCCAGCAAGTTGGCAAATCCCCTACAAATTCCCAAAATGCAAGCTACAATCAAAGTACATTTATTACGATGCAATGGAAAACAATAATCCATATAGCATTCAAGATATTAACAACTTGGTTTCTGCTCATGAAGAGACTGTATTCATCTATCCATTTATCCATCTATCCATGCATCCATCTGTCCATCCGTTTGTCCATCTATGCATGTATGCATCCATCCAACCATCCATGCATCTATACATCTAACCATCTATCCATGCATTCATCCATTCAGACATCCATTTACTCACCTTCCCATTCATTCATTCATTCTAGTCTTCTATCCATTCATGCACCATGAATTTATTCATTTATCTGTGCCTGTATTCATTTATTCATCCCTGAAAGTATTGTTCATTCATCAGATTTTCACTTATTATCCTCATTGACAAGGGACCAAAATCTGATTCTGTAAATTCAAGCATGTTGTGGATATATTTTCTGCCCTCTAGGACTCATAATATTGAAAGAGAATACCATCAGAGGCTGAGAGAGAAAAGGAGGTGTTCTTCCCCTGGACCTTCAGAGGGAGTCTGTCCTACCAGCACCCAACCATTCTGCTCTGGGATAAGCTTAATTATCATGTAACTAACAGAAAGCAAACATAACACCATGTTTGGCATCAAGATTTATCAAATAGAGAAAGCAAACAAATAGTTTCTGCTTGGAGCCTGCAAGCGAGCCTGTAAGCAGCATTCTTCCACGGTTTCTGTTTCAAGCTCCTGCCTTGGGTTCCTGCCATCATATCCCTCAGTGACTGGAACTGTGACCTGGAAATGTAACCCAAATAAACCCTTTCCTCTTCCAAGTTGTTTCTGGTCATAATATTTGCAACAGAATAAAACTACAACATAGGGCAGAGTGACAATTTGGCTCTCAAGGCATCCTACAGACCTATATGCAAATGCCACCTGTCTCTGTGTCTCCTTGGCTGTGTGACCTCGAATATGCCGTTCAGCCCCTCAGAGCTGCAGTCTGGTCTCCCTATCTATACAGGGGGAGGTAAATATTGCTGTCATATGATCTAAAGGGGACTGAGATTCTGGCTTGGCACTTCACTGGTTCTGATAATTGCCGGGTATTTCCATGCTCCATACTTCCCGCCTTGGCCCAGACTATGCTTGCTTTCCTCCTCTGCTGCCTAACACCACTCTGTAGAGGCTGAAGTTGCATTTATCCTCACCTGGATAGAAGGAAAACACTTTGGAACCAAGAAAAGGAGAAATCTCCCAGCTCATACATCCGTTTAGTGTCTCCCCCGGGGACCAAGAGGCTTAATGTTTATAAAGTACTTTGAGATCTTGCAACCAAAGACTTTGTACAAATGTGGGGTAATCACGATAATTAAAGTGCTGTTATTGAATCCGGCGAGGCCGTATTGTTCCCTTACCCTGGAGTGAGCAAACTCCTGGCGGACCCTTTAGCACACTGAAGAGATAATTTGCCAAATCATATACCGCTGCCCTGAAAGTCTTACTCACCTACAGCCAGGGCCAAGTTCATACCCAACAATGAGGCTAATAGCAGGCCTCGGCTGCACAGCACTTTACAGCTTACAATGTAGCCTTAGATGGTGTCTCCCACTCTGTCAGTAGGATGAGAGGCAGAGGAGAGTAAAAGTATCCCTGATAGATGGATGGGAAGCCCACATCCGAGGGGTGTGTTCACTGACCCAGACTGAAGGTGGCTGGAGCGTTTCAAGCCGGGACAGATGCCCAGTGTTTGTAAGTGAGGGTATCATGCTTCAGAGAGACAAGGTGCCCTGACCAGGGGCTCCTGCTCACCACCAGGGATTATCTGTGCAAACTGGAAAACGTTCCTCTACCATATGACAGAGGTTTTGACAAATGGTTGTATTTTAGCTCCACTAGCCTGACAGGAAGACTGCCTGTATATTCCACTTAAGAATAATGTGGTGAGTTAAAATACTCTCTTTGCTCGTATCTGTATTTCAGGTTAATTGATAAGGAAAGGGTTGCTGTTGACAGCTCTTCATCCCCCTCAAGGGGATCATCAACAGTTGCTGATGTTGGATATAGTCTCATGTAGTCCAGGCTGGCCTCAAATTTTCCAGGTGGCCACAGATGACCTTGGTCTGCTGGTCTTCCCATGTCTACCTCACAAGTGGTAGGATGGCAGGGCATTACTACTGTGCCCGATTTGTGTGAGCACCATGCATGGTGGACAAGTATGCTACCAATGAAACTATGTGCCTCGCTACCCAAATGCTTGTTTTAATGTTCTGAAATTCCAAGAGGAAGGGGCCACCACAGGCAGTAGCAGAGGATACTGAGATGGGGAACCCAAGCAAGACCCTTTATTCTGCTTTCCACAAGACAAAAGGGGCCTGCATGCTTATGCCTGGTTTGTTTGACAGAAGAGAACTGGGGATATGGGGGCACCCTATGATTAGGGTAGCACATAGCATCCTATGTCAGAGATGCACAAGGGAGGTGGCTTAGATGGGTGATTTTCATAGAAACTGGTGAAGTGCGTGCCATCACTAAGAATTAGCTAGCCCTGAGAGGTCGGTCTCCGAGTTCAGCAAAGTTTCAAAGAAATAGAATAAAAGAACATGGCTAATTGTTGTAGAAAGCATGAGGTTGGCCAGGGGGTGATGGCTAAGTTTGTCTACTGTGCAAACACATAGATTGTACACCAATCCCAAGAACCCACATGAAAAACAGTAACAGAAAGCCAGCCATGGTAGTATACTTCAAAGGCAGTGCTGAGGAGTCTCAGACCAGCAATTGTGTAGGGCTCACTAGCCAGCCATCCTACTTGTTCACTGAGCTCCAGGCTCTACCTTCATGTACATACACACATGCATGTGCACTGGGCACACAGCACTTCCCCTACTCCACACACCACACACACACACACACACACACACACACACACAGAGAGAGAGAGAGAGAGAGAGAGAGAGAGAGAGAGAGAGAGAGACAGAGACAGAGACAGAGACAGAGACAGAGACAGAGACAGATCATGGTATCAAGCAGTCCCATCTCACAGATGAGAAATCTGAAATCAGACAAATTCCTTATGTAAGCTTCCCTGTGTGATACCAAAGGAATGTTCCAGAAGCAATATGGACCTAGAACTCTGCTCACATACCTTTAACATTTCCCCCCCCCCCCACTGCTTTGGAGACACTCGCCAGGCACTTTAACTTAGAGGGGACAGCTCTCAGTGTCCCGGCCAGAGTGTGTCATTCCCGCCCACGGCAGATCTCACATTAGGTGCCAGCTCTGAGCAGTGGCTGGTGATTTTTCTGCCCAGCCTGCTGACTCATACCTTTGCCTGCAGTGTCTCTTCCTGTCTGGAATTCTTTTCTGGCATCTTCCTTCAGCAGAAACTTACTGCATCTTTCAAGAATCAATGTGGCTGTCTTCTTTCACCTTGGCAGCTTTGGCTGAAGCCCTTGAATTGACTGTTTCCTGGTCACGGGCTCTCCGACATCCCTGGGAACAAATGACTATCTCCCATGACCTTACTATGTCACAGCCATTTCTGCTTACAGGTCCCAGCTCTTCATTTTGATGGTCCCTGATGGCAGGGGCTGCTTTCTACTTGTCCACCATTCGGTAACGATAAATGGACAGCACGTAATAACACTAAATTATCAAACGAAAGCACGGCCTAAAACTCAGTGTCCATTACAGTTCACTGGCTTTCTACTACTATCAGAAACTACCTGAGGCGAGATAACTTGAAAAAAGATTTACCTTGCTAAATCTAAAACCATAAACAGCGTGTACCGGCTCAGCCAGGCCCCTCCCATGCTACATCACAGCACGCCCAATGGCATCATGGAAGAAATCAAATAACAAGGCAGACATTCAGATCCCAGTGAGAGTTTCCCACTAGCCCCATTTCTAAAGGTCTATCAACCCTTAATATTCCTATATGGGAAACCAAATTTCCAAAACCTGAATTCTTGGGGGACACAGTCAAACTTAATCAAAACCACAGAAGACACCAGTTTCCCCGTCCAGGCCACTCCACCAATGTCTTCATCCTTCGACTGTGTTGTGGCTTGATGGAGAAGTGTCCCCCACTTCCTAGGGCATTTGAACAATCGGACCCTGGTTGGTGGCACAGTTTGGGAGGTGTAGGTGGTGCTGGAGGAAGTGCGTCACAGGGAGGATGTGAGCCCTCAGCTTCTGCTCCTGCCACCTTGCCGGCCACTTGCTGCTGTTCTGTCCCCACCAAGGAGAACTCTTATCTGGAACCACAAGCCCAAAAACCTCTTCCTTCTAGAAGTCTCTTTTGCTGGTGGTGCTTTATCACGGCAGCAGAATGGAAACTAATACAAATGCCTACACTGATCTAAAGGGCCCTGTGTGGAAAAGCACTTGCAGGAGCCTCGCCATGGAAACCTGTGTTCCAGCCATGACAGCGCCTATCTCATTTTATTTCCTGTTTTATTCCTTTTCAGAGTCAGCTGGATTTTCCCAGAGTGAAAAGGAGCAGCATCTCCAAACTCTCCAGTCTGAATTAGGCTCCCAGGACCCTGCCCCTCCTTCAGACTTCCAGAGGGCATGACCAGAGCCGCTGGGCCCGGCTTTACTCTCCTGCTGATGCAGATGGGCAAATAGATGGCTTCTTCCACAGCATACCTCTCCACAAAGCCAGCCCACTGCAATCGAGCTCGTTATCGCAAGACATCCCTGTGGCCAAAGGTCATGCTTTCCGCAGATATATTAGTCTCTTCGTCTAAACACTGCAGGCTTAATTGGCTGGGATCAGAGCCTCGCTGTTTTGAGTAAAAAGCTGTGATTAATTTGAGCTAAAGATGGCTGGACAGGCACAGACTGATTCGATTCAGCTGCAGGTACAAACCTATTATCATCAGAATGTCAAAAGCCGGGGGGCGGGGGGGGGGGGGTGTGTGCCTTGGTTCACAGCTTTCCTTTCAAGAACAGCACAGAACTGGGGAAGGTAGCCAGAACACAGAGCAAGCAGGACACCAGAGACACCTTCCCCAGCCCCCGTGTACCCAGATTAAAATGTGAAATGTCCTCCACAGTCCCCTGTGCTGGAACACTTAGTTCCCAGCCAGGAGCACAGCTTTGGAGGCATGGGACCTTTGAGGCAGGGGCCCTAGCCTCAGGACATAAAGCCATACGGAGTAACCTCTGCAGTGTGCCTCTAGCAGTACCTTCGTTTCCATGCTGACGTCATCTCACACATTACAGAAGCAGCTTATCACAGGGATTGCTTATTTGAGCTCAGTTTCAGAGGAGTCACTTGACTCTGCACTGCTGGGCCTGCTGTGACAGAGAGCATCATGGGAATTGGCAGCCTGTGGTGGACAATTACTGCACGGTGATCAGGAAGTCAAAGAATCAGAATGTCAGGATTCGATGGCCTTCCTCTCCCCACCCCCGTGCCCATTATTCCATTATACCCCTAACATACACATAGTGACACCCACATCCTGGGTGGGGTTTTCCTCCTCAGTGCATCCTCTCTGGAAAGACACTCACAGACATACCTAAACAGACCTCATGAATTTTCTAGGCGCGTCTAAGTACAGTCAAATGTACAGGTTCATAATGAAGATCAACTATCTTTGGAGGTTTGAAAGAAAATGGCTCCCAAAGGGAGTGGCATTATTAGGAGGTGTGGCCTTGTTAGAGTAGGTGTGGTTTTGTTGATGGAAATGTGTCACTGTGGTGGTGGACTTTGAGATACTACATATGTTCAAGATATCACCCAGTGCTTTAGACCACTTCCTGTTGCCTACAAGCCAAAATGTAGGACAGTCAGCTACCTCTCCAGCGCCGTCTGCCTGCATGCTGCCATGTCCGACCCTGATGATAATGGACTGCACCTCTGAAACTGTAAGTGAATCACCCCAATTAAATGCTGTCCTTTTTAAGAGTCACCATGGTCATGGCGTCTCCTCACAACAATAGAAATCCTAAGATGACCACAGCTAGATGTGTTGCCTCTGCTCCCAGACAGCCAGAAAGGCATAACAAGAGACCTGACTCCTGACTGTAGCTATTATCTTCCCATGTGCTACTGTGTCTGGCCACCCCCTCTCCCTGTTCAGAGCACAGGATGGCAACAGCCTGCTTCTAACCCCAGCTACTGCACCATACATGGCTGCTTTCTTTGACTTAGCTCGAACTAAGAGCGGTGGGCACACTTTCCATGCAAGCCTCAGATGGGCGCTGCTTGTGTCCCATCAGCTAGATGAGGAAACTAAGACAGAGAGGCTGAGGAATTTGCTCTCAGCCTGTCACTCAAATACAGAGAGGAGAGATTGGGGGTAGGGGTGGGGTGACAGAGGCCCAAGTCAGTGGGAACAGAGCTTTAAGCGCCTAGAAAGACTGAGAAGGCTTGTAAGGCGGGGGAGGAGGGCACAGGGCAGGGTTAGTGATGGCATGAGATGGGGAGAGGCAACGGGAAGATGGAGGGCTCTGCCTTCTGCACACTCTAAAAGCTACAGGCCTTATAGTGCCTGCTCTTCCATACCTCGTTAGATGAGTTTTATCTCAAAGGAAGGAAGTTTTGTCAAATGTGGGGTTTTGCTTGCTTGCTTATTTGCTTGCTTGCTTGTGGTTTTTTGTTCTTGTTATTTCCTCATGCACTGGGTGAAATGGTCATACATTTTCCCAGTAGCTTTAAATTTTTCGCCCAGGGAGAGTGGCTCACTACCTTTCTTACCAGCTCTTCTGGGTGGAGTATTTGACCTTGAACTTGGCCCCGGTTACCCTAAGCAGATGTGATTTGCAGAGTCTAACGGTCACCATCTTAGTCCAGTAGAGAACTGGCCGTGGAGTCGGTGAGGAGGAGCAGGAAGTCAGGCTGTCCCTGGCTTCGCCTGTGAGCCTGGAGAGCTCAGTGCGTCCAGCGGTCACATGGGCCTCTTGGTATGAACCAGGAGCCTTTTGTGCGTGTGCGTGAACACGGCTTTTCTTCAGTTTTTAGCCAATTTCCTCTTCCAAATTGTGAGCAGATGCATGTTAAATTAGGATTAATGGAGCTCCTTCGTGATGCATTGAATTTGAGCCATGCACAGTAATAGTTTCATAACACATCATTCAACCTTTCTAAGAGGTTAAAAATTATATACTTAAGGCTTTAGTGTATTTGTCTACAGCCAGAATGAATCCAAATGGGAATTATCAGTTCACTCCATTAAAGGAAGACAAGTAGCACACACACACACACACACACACACACACACACACACACACACACACACACGGGGGATTATCAAAGTTTATATCTTTGATATAATATCCATTTCTTGGTAGAATTAGCATGCTCTGCCCTTATCCGCTTGTTACAGTCAGCATTTGTACCCACTTCTTGGCTAGAGTCTTCCAATGTTACTTATTGCCTAGAAAACTTTTAGGAAGGTCTGGACTGCATGGTTATACAATTATTGTAACGTGTTTTCTGTGCATATTTAATTAGCTCCCCAAACTGATAAAAGGCTGAATATTCCTCCGCTTACTATAACTCTCAAGTAACATGGTGCTGCTAACATTTGCTGAGTGCTCCCACTGTAACTAGCAAGTTGATATGTAAAAATAAGACAGAGAAATTGGCCACTTCTTCCTCTCTTCACTGCAGTGAGATTTCAAAGGACCAGTGTTAAACATACTTTGAGAAATCATTGGAAGTTTGAGGTCAATTGTTTAATTCTGTTTGTTATGTGTTTTGTGTTACAAGATAATAGACTTTGCTATAATTCTGTCTCTCTGATTCTCTGTCTCTCTCTGTGTCTCTCTGTCTCTGTCTCTGTGTGTGTTTGTGTGTGTGTGTGTGTGTGTGTGTGTGTGTGTGTATGTGTCTGTCTGTCTGTTTGTCTCGCCTGTCTGTCTCTCTAAAAACCCAGGAGATTGATCTGGAAGATGGTGCTTGGCCAGAATGCCCCTTGGTTTAACGCCATTCATTCATGTCATAAATGCCCCTTGGCTCCTATTATATGGCAGGTGCTGTCATAAACACAGTAGTTTAACAGGGAGCAAAGCAGAAGCCCATTTCCCCTTCTGGATGCCTTTATCCTGGTGGTGAGAGACAATGGATGAATAAGTAAAAGCTATAAAGATTTAGTTGATAAAAGAGTAATCAATACTGTTAGGAAAAGTAGACTAAAGGATAGATAGAAAGCAAAAGATGCTTGGGGTTTTATTTTTGTTTTTACAGACAGTTTTTCTATGTGTAACAGCCCTAGCTGTCCTGGAACTCATTCTGTAAACCAGACTGGCCTTGAACTCACTGAGATCCACCTGCCTCTGCCTCCCAAGTGCTGGGATTAAAGGCGTGAGCCAGCACTGCCCAGCTGAGCCACCACCGCCCAGCAGACAGACCTTATTTTATATAAGACACTTCCTTCTTTTAAATAAGGTCGTCAGCAAAGGCCACCACAATAGTGGTGTTCTCTACTCTGAGATAGAAATAGAACAGCCACGTAATGATCTCCAGAGAGGGACTGAACTACCAAGCTTGGCCCGAACCCAAACACTCATCACACACGGTTTTAAACTTCTGCTGAAAGATTCCATTGCACTGCAGGCAAGCTTGGCACTTTGTTTTAAGGCAGTAAGACATCACTAATGCCTCAACCTATGGATGTCTGAAGAGTACAAACCCCAGAGACCAAGAAGGATGAGCCATTACATGGCCACCATCACAGAGGCTTCTGGTCCCATGAACTGAGTGTGGGCTGATCAAAAAGCTTTGAATGACCGTGAAGAAGAAAGTACCTATCTGCGGGTATTGCGCTCAGAGCTGTGTCAAATGATGAGCAGAAGTTAAGCAGAGACAGACAAAGGGACCTTCCTTGTCTGACCAAGCTGCCCAGCATGGTGGCTGGTTGTAGACAGAGGGGACACTTAGGAGCCAAGAGTGTCAGGAGGAGCAGCTAAGAAGGAACAGGTCACACTGGTGACACAATGTCATCTGTTATCTGGCAGGTGATGGCAAGCTGAAGGTTTCAAGCAAGAGTGCCATATGGTCTCCTACTTACTCTGTAAGGCTCTATCTGGCAGTTCTTTCTCCCAAGCTGATAACAGAGGATGCTATCCAGCTCAGGACTACACTTCCCAGACTCCTTTGCACCTGGATAAGTCCATGATCGGTGCTATGAAGGACAGGCGCAGGGCTGTTAAGAGGCCAGTGTTTCTTCTTCCCTGTCTCCTTTCTCGTACCAGCTGGAAAACTGCAAATGGGAGGAGCCAAAAGAAGCTAACTGTCAATCATACTCAGTCAGTCTGACAGATGAGCTTGAAAGAAATTCCTACTGTGTGGGCTGTTGAAGGTTGTTATCAAAGCTGATAGCAAAGGCTTTCCATACCTGCATTCTAGAAGCTGAGGGTTATGAGGTTGTTAGTGGTCAGTCTGGGTGACCAGGTGAGGCCCTGTCCCAAAAAAGACAAGAGAGTGAGGCTGGTGAGAAAATTTAGTGAGTAAAAGTCTTGTTACCCATGTACGGGAGCCTGAGTGTGGATTGCCAGCCCTCATGAGACATGGAGGAACACATCTGGAATCTCAGCAGTGCTGAAGTAGAGAAAAGTGGATCCCTGGAGCTCATTAGCCAACCAGACTCGTAAAATCCAGGAGCTCCAAGTTCGGTGAGAGACCCTGTCTCGAAAGATAATATGGAAAGCAACAATCAAGGAAGATATTGACATCCAACTCTGGCCAATGTGCACATACTTACAAGTGCACACACACACACACGCACATATACATGCATGCAAGCACACATGCATGTGCGTCCACATTCGAGCACACATGCAGACACACACGTGCACCTGTGCTCGCATGTATCCTTACCCTTTTGTTCATTTGTAGACACCTGTAAGAAACGGAACAATATTGAATGATAGTGAAATCTCTGAGCTATATTTTGTAGCTTTCAAAATGTAGTTGAGACCTTGCAGAAAGAACCAGTTTGGGCACTGTGAGCTTTTATTGGTGCTCAGGGGATGGCAGTGTGCTTTCTTGTAGGCTGCAGTGAGGGTTGAGTGAGTTTCTGAACCTACATCCCTTAAAACCCAGCCTGGTCCGTGGAGACTGCTAATATTGTCATTATTCCTGTTATCATTGCCACTATGTTAATATAACCCTGCCGATCCTGCCACACTGAGTGGTGGCTGTGGTAACTGTTGTAATTGTGAAAATGTGCACAACAGTAACTTTGCTACGTCCTCAGAGTTGGAGGAGACAAAGGATCAATTTCAGACCCACCCCAGTGCTGTCCCCCCATGATGTCCAGATGAACTCTCCCTGTCCCATCCTGGAGCAGCATCCAGGGGAGAGGCTGAAGCAGGCATACAGGAACAAGACGTGAGCCAGGGAAGGAAGGACTACAGGGCTCCGTGATTATCTTTAGTCAGACAGGCAGAAGGACGCAGGCAGGAAGGGCTTGTTCCAAGCCCCGTTGTATAAATAGGGATGGGACAAATGCTTTGCTAAAATAAGCATGGCTATGAAAATGATTCCCCAACTGGAATCAAATCCAGCCCTTTATTTTCTTTTCATCCTACCCCCATTAATGCTAGAGGACTGCAAAGAAACAGTCCATTCCTAATTCTGTTCTCCAGCTTCACTCATTTGTCCAAAATACATGGCTAAAACAGAGAAAATGTGAAATGAGAAGGGAAATAAAAATACCCATCGAGACTAGAAAAGGTAGAAAGGTGATGAGCTGACTAGTTACTGGTGACTTGACACAAATCTAGAGTCCCCAGGGAGGAGGGCTTGCTGTCACCAGACTAACTGAAGGCAAGTCCATGGGGCATTTTCTGGATAAATGGTTTCTGTGAGAGGGTCCAGCCCACCTAGGCAGGTGGTCCTGGGTGGCATAAGAAAGCAGGCTGAGCAAGACACAGGGAGTAGCGAGTGAGCTGCGGTCCTCCGAGGTCTCTGCTTCAGTTCCTGCCTTCAGGTTCCTGCCTTGTGTTCCTTTCCCTTAGCGATGGACGGTGGTCAGGGCATGGAAGTCAAACAAACCTCTTCCTCTGTAAACTGGGTCAGTGTTTTATGATGGCAGCAGAAAGCAAACCGGAACAGCTGGTCTACCCTGGTCTGGACCACTTTGAAATGATGATTCTCAACTTTGCAGCAGTTCAGATGTTTCAGCTTCAGATGAAGTTTTGGGAACAGGGATAAGCAGACTGTGGGTCAAGATTCTGGGATGGAAACTGCTCCCTGGCATCCTTGAAGGATGTCAAGCTCCTCTCGGGGTAGAAAGGAGCCATTGATGACCCCATTTGGTGTTTTCCAATGCTCTGTGGAAGGGTCATGGAGCTTAGAGCTTCTGAGCTATGTGTTTTCCCACCTCTAGTCTTTATCTGGAAAGTTGTCTTTTGGGAACTTGAACTCAGATGGCAGCAAAAGTGAGAGGTAAGGACTTTATGAAGAGTATTCAAACCCAGACAGGGGTGGGGGGTTGCATGGCAGGGTCCATATCATCCAGGCTTCAGACTAGACTGAAATTCTCAATGCAAGTGTGTAGGGGCTGCAGCAGAGTTGGGAAAGTACCATGGGAAGGCACAAAGGGAAATCACGTATCTTCAGACACACAGTGGGAGCCTCTCTCCTGTCTCTGTCTCTGTCTCTGTCTCTCTCTCTCTCTCTCTTTGTGTGTGTGTGTGTGTGTGTCTGTGTCTGTGTGTCTGTCTGTCTGTCTGTCTGTCTGTCTGTCGCTTTCTATAGATGTTCCTGGGGGCCAGGATCCCCTTTCTAGATGCCCCTAGACTTACAGATGATTGCAAGTTGCTCACCATGTGCTGGGGAACAAAAACTAAGATCCCGTGGGAGAGCAGCAAGCACTCTTTGATGCTGAGTCACCTCTCCATCCCCCACACGCATTAAAAAAAAAAAAAACACACACTGTTTTCAGTCAGCAGCTGATTGGATCTGCAGGGCAGTAGTTAGTGGTGGTGTTTGTTTCTGTGTGCTTAGAAGACACACCTAAGCATGGCAGTAAGGGCTTCCACAAGAGTGGTTACTGATGAGGGAAGATCCACCTTCCAAAAACGGTGCCACCTTCAAGGCCATCTCAGATACAGAGAAGTCCAGGGAGAACGCAACAGGTGTGCCTACTTTCACTACTACTTCTTAAGCAAGTATGTCTGTCATTGTCCTCTGGAGATATCTCACAACACCAGACTCCAGTTTTCCAGTGTGGAGTCAATGCCAAACTTCCCAGAAGTCTCTGAGGTCTCAGTGCCATCCTGGGACTGCTAAGTCACCTAGCTTCATGGACTGAGTGTCCTGTGAGTCCTCATCCTCTCCAGGGTACAAGCAGCCCCTGTTGTACTACCCATCCCTTGTCATGCAAGCCAATCTAATAAAGCCCCCTTTATAATGTTTATAAATTGTATAATATTTACATTTTATTAGTTCTTGCTCTTTTAGTGAAACCTGCCTAGTAAGACCCGATCCATGGATGTAGAGGGCTGACTACAGTAGTTGAGAAGTCTCACCAATGTGACTTGCCAAGCCATGCATTAAGGCACATTCTGAAACCAGTAGTTGACACTGTATGACAAGAGTAGAGACTTGCTTCACCAGTCAATGTGATAATGAAAGGAGCCTGGATGATGGCGGAGGGCACTGATGGGTTGGTCTGAGTCATGTCTTATAACCAAGCAAGTAGCTGACACACAGCAACCGTTAATGAGTATTTATTAGGTGAATAAAAAATGAGAGGCTGAGAAGGAGTGCTTACTTAATGAGAGTTGGGAATGCAACTGTTTGGTGATTTACAGGGAAAATCACATTAGAGCCAAATTGTGTTCTACAAGTCACAATAGTCTGGTGGGTGCATATAAAGAGGACAGACTATTTTGAGATTTATTTTTTAATAACGAGTATGCATGTTTGTATGTGCATGTGAGTGTAGCATTGGTGGAGTACAGCCAGAGGAGGGGTTCACATTCCTTGGAGTGACAGGTGGCTATGAGCAGTGCGTGGTGCCGGGAACCAACTCACGGCAGTGTACTATCAAAACAATGCAGCTCATAACTGCCGGACCATGCTGCAGCCACAAGAGGACTGAGTTCTCGCGTTTCATCTTTAGATTGTTTGGTTTTTGTTTTGCTTTGTTTTGCTTTTCTGAGACAGGGTCTCACTATGCAGCCCTGATTGGCCTGAAGCTCACTGTGTAGACTGGGTCCTTTTTCCAAGAGTGGTTGAAGGACCAAATTCGACTTGATGGTTTAAAAGAATGAAGAAGAGATTTCACTGTCAGGTGGGTAGGCAGTGAGGTAGATCCGGAAGGAGTTGGGGGTGAATATGATCAAAGCACATTTTATTAAATTCTCAGAGAATTAATTTTAAAAATTATAAATGTAAGCACAAGCTAAGGGAAGCTGCCACTGAGAGTATTCCTGTTATGAAATACTCACACCAATTGTCACCACCCCTAAATGCCATCAGAATGATAGGAATTTAAGTCATAAAATGTTAAACTCCAGAGAAAAGGTGTAGTACAGCCATAATTAAGTGAGACATGGGGAAAATTGTTGGAATGTGAAGATGGGAGTTATTTTGACTTTGTTTTTAAGAAATTGTTTGGGGTTTTGGTGTGTGTGTGTGTGTGTGTGTGTGTGTGTGTGTGTGTGTGTGTGTGTGTGTGTGTGTATGCTGTAACGCACATTTAGATGTCAGAGGTCAACTTTTTGGGAATTGATTTATTGATTTCCTGGATCTACCTTGTTTGAAGCATGGTATCTCTTGTTATTTCTGCTTCTGGCTGATTAACTCTCCAGTCTGCCTCCCATCTCACAGTAGGAGCTCTAGGACCACAGATGCTGCAACAGCTGGACATTTCACAGTCTTTACCTGTGAGCTACCTCCCTGGCACTTGTTGGTTTTTTGGTTGTTATTCATTTGTTTAGTTTTGCTTTGCTTTCCTTTTTGTTTGTTTTGTTTTCCAAATGATTGTGAGTGGCAGTGAGGATTTTACAAAGGAAGATGGTTCCCAGCATACAGACCCAGGGAAAGCAGCCTCTACACCACCCAGCCAGGACCAGCTATCAGCTCCACACCTGGAGAGAGGAACACACAGATGCATGGACTCACTGATAAAGAGCGCCCACCGTTGCATGGGAATAAGGGTGTGTATGAATAGAGTTTGACACTGACTTCACCACCTAGCTAGCAGCTAGCAACTTCATGCAGCCCACCCACCCTTCCTGCACCTCAGTTCTCTCTGCTACCATGCCTCTCCTAGGATCAATCAGGAATGAAACCTGTCTGGTCTGTATAGCGGGCGAACCACAGTATTTCCAGTGGGCTACTCCATTATTTAACCACGGTGGTGGTAGATGATCTGACTTGGCACAAATGCGGTAGACTTGGAGTGTTTGCATCTAGGCTCAGACACTGGATGCTGTGTGATCCTGAGTGAGTCACTTAACCCCTCTCTTGGTGAAGGTGCTAAGCAGCTGGAGGTCTCGCCTGCTCTCTGTTTTTTCCTATTTCTCATTAAAAGCAGGTCGGAAAGGGAAAAAGGGAGGCTAGAGATGGTGTAGAGGTGGGGGAGAGAGGACACCGCACCTCCTCTGGCACAGTTACCATCCATGTGGATGCCTGCTTCTCCACAGAGACAGGCAGTGGAGAAAATATCACCAGGGAGCCATTGAGGGTGCGCTGCGGGGCCCCATAATTACTGCGGCCTAGTTATTTCTCTGGAAAGGGGAAAAAAGTCCAGCACCCAATCTTCTTCTTCTTCTTTTTTTTTTCCTTAATAGGTGAAGTTGAACCTAAAGTACTGTAATTTTAATCAAATCTTCCCCATCTGCGTGCAGCGCCCCTGAGAAGTTGAGGGTGTAAGTGTATGTTGTGGGGTTGGTGGAATTGTCACAGCAGGGAAGGAAGAGGGCAGAGCGGTGGTAATTATGCTACACTTAGAGGTATTTCTGTTGCCAAGGGAGGCTGCGCTTTTTTCCCTTTATTTATTTTTAATTTTCTCTTTTGCTCATTGAGGGCTTGGATGATGTCATGGGCAGACAGGAAGGGGGAAGAAATAAATGCAGCAGCCAAAAGGGTGCAAAGAGGAGGGAGGGAAGATGGAATCTCGCTTTTTATCTAGGATGGAGGGTGGGGCAATCAGGAAAATGGGAAGAAGGAAGGCCGTGTGAGCTACGGCTTCGGTGGTGCACCCTCTCTCCATTGCGAACACACGTTCCTATACACAGATGTTTGACTACACAGGAAGACCACACACTGATCCAGCTCACGCTCACGCAGTTCACATAGCAGACATGACACAGGCATGCACACACCTGCTCAGGCAGGCTCGAGGGTCACTCATACCAACTCAGCAGCTTCAATGACAGCACAGAATCTAGACAAAGGGGAAGCCATTTGCCAAAGGGCAAGGGCAGAAGAAGAATGAAGAAAAAAGTCTGGCACCCTTTGCCTGTTCTGAACTTTAGAAGCCTTTTCCTTCCTTCCTTTCTTCCTTCCTTCCTTTCACCCTCCCTTCCTTCCTTCCTTTCTCCCTCCCTCCCTTCCTTCCTTCCTTCCTCCCTCTCTCCTTCCCTCCCTCCCTCCCTCCCTCTCTCACTCCCTTCCTTCCTTTCTCCCTCCCTCCTTCCCTCCCTCCCTCCCTCCTTTCTTCCCTCCCTCCCTCCCTTCTTTCCTTCCTTCCTTCCTTCCTTCCTTTCTCCCTTCCTCCTTCCCTCCCTTCCTCCCTCCCTCCCTCCCTCCCTTCCTTCCTTCCTTCCTTTCTTTCTTTCTCCCTCCCTCCCTCCCTCCCTCCCTCCCTCCCTCCCTCCCTCCCTCTCTTCCTTCCTTTCTTCCTTCCTTGTTTTGAGAACTCCATACATGTATTCAATGAAGTATAATCACAGTTACCCTTTTCCAGCTACCCCCATGTCACTCCTCAATAACTTCCCCTCTTAACACATCATCTCTCTAAGTCCCGCTAAGTCTAGTTGGTAGTATTCATATGTGCGTGGTTGTGGGGCCATGTACTGGTGCAAGAAAAACCTATCAGAGCCACATCCTCAGTAAAGAACGATGTTGCCTCTCCTAGCAACTGTCTATTGCCAACTGCTCCTCAGAAAGGGCTGGGGGCCTGCACATCACTCCATCTGTATCAGGATGTTTACTGAATTGATCTTGTTCCGATAACCATAGCTGCTAGGAGTGCATGGCTGCAACAGCCCTAAGATGGCATTTCATACCATCCCTTCCCTCTAGACAGATTTAAGTTTAAAGAAGAGATGTAAAGAAAGCACAGCATCCTGGGTACCACACACCCTGCCTCTGACATCTTCACATCAGTTCAGTGTGCTTGGGAGTGACATGGCCATAGTCGGGAGAGGGTAGATACAATGATATTGATGTCCTGGTTCTCAGAGCTTTACTGAAAAGACCCCAGCCCTCCACCCCCGTGGCATGGTGGTTTTAACACTTAATTGTTCCAAACAAGGCCTTTCTAGATTTCCGGAAACCTCTGTCCTGAAATGAATGGCTAGAATGTTGCTAGTGACCAGCATGAGCCACTGAAACCGGCAGCTCAGACAACAAGCAGCATCCCTTGTCTGGGATCCTGGCAATTCCAATCAAAGTGGAACCTCTAGATAATCAGGAACCCCCAACTCCATTCAGAACTATGTGTGATGCTGCCAACTATTTGCTTCTCTGAATCCTCCCAATGCTGGGAGCATTGCAGTTGCAGCTTGTACCTGAGCATCCCAGGGTGGGAACTGTTTCTATTAAGACAAGATACCCTCCACCCCCAACACACACACACCTAATTCACAAACAAATTAAGAACACAGCACTTCCATCAGGATAAACCAAATCAAACAAACAACTGAGCTGGCAAGATGACTCAGCAGGCAAAGGCGCTTGCCGATCTGGTACCCACAAGATGGAAAAAAGAGCAGTGGCCCCCACAGGTCATCTTCTGTCTTCCACACATGCACCAAGGCATGAGTATGCCCCTACACTGACTGGATGGATGGATGGATGGATGGATGGATGATAGATACACAGATGATAAATAGATAGATGATAGATGCATAGATAATAGATACACAGATAGATGATAGATACTTACATAATACATACATAGATGATAGGTACATAGATAGATGATAGATACATAGATGATAGTATATAGACAAATGATAGATAGTTAGATGCATACATACATACATAGATGATAGATACTAGATAGATGATAGATATATAGATAATAGATACATAGATAGATGATAGATATATAGCTAGATGATAGATAGATAATAGATACATAGATAATAGATAGATGATAAATACATAGATGATAGATGATAAATACATAGATGATAGATAGATGATAGATAAATAGATGGTAATTAGAAAATAATTAAAAAGCCTTTCTGCAAACAAGCTCAATATTCATGCTTCCAGATTCTTCTCTCCACTTCCTCGGCCCCACACCATCCCTGCAGGGTCTATTCTGACTCATATTTTCAAAAGTCTAGCACAGGGCCTCCTCAGGGAAGCCTTCCTGATGCCACATTCTCCCTTCTTGAGACCCATGATTTCATAAGGTGTTTAATACTGATTCCTCTCTTTCTCCTCCTCACCTCCCTCCCTCCCTTCACCCCCCTTACACACATAGACACACACACACACACACACACACACACACACACACACCTCATCACCAATGTGTGCTGAAGAGATCAGGCCCATTTGGAAGATGCACGTGTTTGTGTTTTGACACTCAACGCGAGTAAATGGTTGCACAGCAAGGAACCACATGAAACGCCACCGAGTTTTACACTTTAAAGTGGCTAATTGCATGCTATGTGAATTTGCTTTAATTTTTCCAAATAAAAGATGAGAGTCCTAAAAAATGATAGCACAGCTTTACATGCGCTCCATGCTTAAGGAACTAAGACCTTAACTGTACTGAGGTACAGTAGATGTTTGGCCAGGGTAAGGACCTGGGGAAGCCTGCTGGGGAAGTAAGCAGCAGGAGTGGTGTGGTCAGGAGCTATGGTGAGGTGGGAGGGAAGCTGTGCAGAATGGGTCCAAGAGTTCCAGGTGGATGTGACTCAACCCTTGCGGATCACAAGCAGCTGCCTGAGGGAGACCTGTGTGTGCTCAGCTCCATCCTTGGGGATGCCAGAGAGTTTTCAAGCCTACCTGATACTGTCTGCTTTGCAGGGGTGAAACCTCAAACTGGGCCTCAGCTCTCAGTTCCTCACATCCATAATGTCAAGGTGCCTTGATGTTTTCAAAACAAGCATCAAAGGAGGACGGGCTGTCTAATACTTTGATAGTAATCTTAGTAATCATTATGAGCTGTCTTATAGAGGAAGCACCCAGAGTCAGGGAAGCCCTCTTGTATGTCCAGATGCACATGTAGGAGCAGGCTCCAAGTGCATAGCCATATACAGTTTGGATCTGATGTGATTCACAAGCTTGTGTATTGAGGGTGTGGTCCCTGATGTTCAGGACTGGGACCTTTGGGGAGGGATAGATCATGAGGGCTCTGGTGCCATCCACTATTGTCTCTGGAAGGTGGTGGCAACTCAGGGGAACAGGACCTTGCCGAACGGAGTGATTATTATCCTGATTCTTCTCCATCTTGTCTAGCTCCTTCCCTGTCTCCTCCTCCCCTTCCCTCCTTCTTCCTCTTTCTCCCCACCTTTAACTGACTAGGGACCAAACTCTCTCACAATCCACAAACCAAAGCAAACCTTTTCCTACTCAAGTTGATTTACGCCGGGTTACTTTGTCACAGTAAAGACACTCTAGTTTAGGCTTCTGGCTTCTCATCTGTCCTCTGTTTTTCTCGCAGCTCCACCTTCCTGATGCTACTTCCCTGGACACACAAGAAAGGTGCCGGATACCTCCAGCCTCTGTGTGCAAGGAAGGCCAAGCCTCAGGATCCAGAGTAAGCAGGAAGGGTCGAGCACATCAGCCTTCATCAGGAGGCCAGGGTTCTTTGCTGGCTCTCATCATATTCTAGGAAAGGAAATAAAATCTGCTGCGTGAATCCTGAGCTGGGCACCCGCAGAAGCTTCCTTTCATGCCAGGGACCCCACCCTCTGATGCTCACAGGAGAAGAGGGCCCTGGGGTCAGAGCAGCACTGTCCTTGTTTGAGAAACACAGCAGGCCCCGCCCTGATTCGGTGCTCACCCCTTCCTCCAGCTGTACCCTGACTGCATGTAGAAGGAATTCTGTGAGTTTGGCTTCCTGCACGTTTTGATGGCATTACATGTCCTCAGTGTCAGATGGCCTTTAATCCCTTCTCCTGGGCACTGTCTCTGGGGCACGTCAGCTCACAATGCCTCTGCCATCTAGGAGCAGAACCTGCATGTCTATGCTAGTGGCAGGCCTCTGCCCAGCTCATCCCATCAAAAGCAGCTGTCCCCTCTCATCCCAGTGTCACAGTGTAATTGACTGTGGTTGGGGAGTATTGTCTTTATTGCCTTTAACGGCCCCATAGCCACTGATTGCCTGCACTGATCGCTAATTTAATTTCTGTCAATACAGCACTGAGTGGCTTTAAAAGAACTGTTATCCACCAGAGTGGTTCAGGAGGGATGTGAGAGGTGACCACATGGCCCTGCTCTCAGATTTAGGTCATGGAGTGTTCAACACTTTCCGACCTTGGAGGTGATATGCCCACCAGCTCCATCTGCAGCTGTCTCTTGGGGACAGCTGAGGTCTGGAAAGACTTGGGGCTCTCCTATAATGCCCACAGTGAGTGATGACCTTCCTGACATGAGGAGTGCTTGCCGTGTCTCACTGTTCCCAGAAGGACCTGTGTAATGGCTTACGCATCTCTTCATAGCTCCCTCAGTACTGCCATGCATGCAGTAACTCTGTGCAGGCTGCTGGGGGCGCCATTGCCACTGCACTCTGACCAGTTGGCCTCTCCTTACCTTTCCCACCCCTGAAACCCAGGGAAAATTGGGGTCTTCCTTGAGCTCTACATGCCCATCCCCATGGCCCTCCATCCACTGATCTTCCCAGAAGTCCTTCCGGACTCTCACAGCCTGATTGCTTCTCTTGAGCCTCTATTGAATTCTTCTATTGAGAACACAGCTGCTCTTCTCTGGGAAGCAGCCCCTCCACCACCAATTCACTCATTCAACAGACCTTCAGCTACCCATGAGCCTTACCCTCTGCAGACACCTGGGTTAGTGCAGGGATCAAATGGCCAGTAAAGGGAGATGCATCTCCACCATCATGGGGCTGAACATCTCCACAGAGAGACAGATAGATATTCAAAGGGCAGGGCAGTTGGAGATCTCTGGGGGAGGAGAAACTGCTAAGAAACCAGCGCTGGGGTCTTGGTGTCGCTGGAGGAGTGCAAAGTCTGCTTCTCTTCCCCATGACCACCTCTAATTTAATTTCGGTCAATACAGCACTGAGTGGCTTTAAAAGAACTGTTATCCACCAGAGTGGTTCAGGAGGGATGTGAGAGGTGACCACATGGCCCTGCTCTCAGATTTAGGTCATGGAGTGTTCAACACTTTCCAACCTTGGAGGTGATATGCCCACCAGCTCCATCTGCAGCTGTCTCTTGGGGACAGCTGAGGTCTGGAAATGGCCAAATGCCAAAATAACCATGACTGTGTGAGCCGTTCCTTAGCACCAACCCAGGCCAGGGCTTAGGATATGCTTAGGAGATGAACAGGACCTCTCCTGTCTTTATTGAAATATCATCCAAATTAATGCTGACAATAATCAATATCTTGATCAATGGAGACTTGTAAACAGCAGCTGGAAAGTGTTTTTCAATAGCAGTGGCCTCTCTGATGTTGTCAAGGCTTGTTAGTAGCTTGTCATCCAGATGTCCACCCATTCCACATTAATCCATTCATTTACTCATTCTTCTCCCCATTCATTCATTAACTACCGAATTCCTTGTTCACCTACTCAACAATCCATCCATCCATCCATCCATCCATCCATCCATCCATCCTCTCATCTTTTTATCCAATCATTTAACTACCCAAGTAGTCATTCATATTCCCGAAAGTCCATCTACCTATTACCTGCCCACCCTTCCATCTCCCTATACATTCACCTAACCCCAAGTACTCAGTCATTTACTCATCAGTCCACCCATCCATCCATTCATCATCAGTTCACCCCCACATCCAAGCATTTACTCATTCATCTTCCCATCCATCTACTATTCAGTGTGAATTTAATTCCTTACTAGACCAAGCCTTGTGTGAGATACTTGAATGGTATAAAGCATAAGGAATCTTGAGTGGTATGTCATGGGCTGATTCATGTCCTCCAGTAGCCCTCAGTTAACCTCTGCAGCAATCTCCCTCACTCCCCAGGCAGGCCTATGTCCCCTACTCCCATTCTATGAAGGCTCCACCCTATCCACTGCAAACACCCACTATAAACAGTATTATTACCTAAACACATTTGTCCGTCTCATAAAGCTGCAAGCCCCATACCTCAGTGTCACCATCCTGTCGTAGTAAGTGTCCTGCTGGTATGTTTGCATGCCAGGTTGAATGAAGGAGTAGACATATGCTGAGGTAGCACCTGCATAGGTAATAACAGATGAGGAAGTTTGGTGAAGGGTATCCAGACCTTGAAGCTTCAATGTTAAAAAGAGGAGAAGAGGTTTGTCCCTTGATGGAATGACAGGGAACATTCCAGATGCAGGGAAGGCTGAATGCAGATGCCAGATGCAGTCAACATAAAAAAAAAATCCAAAATCATAACTGTCCACTGGAGCCCAGGGTGTTTGGGAAGGGTTAGGCCAAGGGACTTCAATGGCCTAATGCAGGTCAAGTCTCAACAAGTCAAAGGTTTGGTTTTGTTTGTTTCTTTGTTTGTTTCTTTTTTATCTTTTTAGGCAGCCAATTTGGGTTTAAAAATCTCAGCTAAGTCCAATTACCCACTGGGTAAAAGGGACTGGAAACAATCTACATGTATGTTGTATGTTCTTGTTGGTGATTGTAGGTAATAGGAAACCTATAATCATGCTGAAAACACAACTTCCAAAACATACATGACGACTCAGTCTACTCCTACAGTAACGGATGCTTCCCGTAGTTGAGAAAAAAATAATCTGATTCACACTAAGTAGTTGCAGATAGTTCAGCAGCTTGCCTTGCTTGACTAGAGGACTTCATTAAATGGGCTGAAGGAAGAGACCTTCTCATTGCAAGCCCAAGTCACTGACACGTAAGACAAGAAGTAAGGGCTGTAAGGCCCTTGGTGGCGCTGGCTGACTGTTTAAGGCATGGACCCCTGTGCATGCCTCCGCTGAGCTTGGGTTCAAAGGAAAGATTCAGGAAGCTGACCTGTGAATGATTTGAAGACTGGCTGCTTAAGAGGCAGGAAGGAACTCCTAGGGACACCAATACAGGGCTTTATGAAGATTTATGATGTACACATACCCTATAAAATTTTTATCTGTAAGAAAATAGAGTTCAGATATAAAGTACTAAATGTCAACTTGTGTAATAAGTCTATAATATCCCAGGAGACAATGCAGCAGGGTCTTGAGTTGGAAGCCAGCCTGAGGGCCACAGGGAGACTGCCCTCCCTTTGATATCTACAATGGATGATGAGGCTAATACAACACATGAGCTTTCAGTGGATGGGGAACAGAGAACAGCTGGGTTCAGGGCTGGTGTGCTTCACAAAGTTGTCTCTTCAGCTCTTCTGTAAAGATGTGTTAGAGTCAAACACCAGGGGAAGGTGCGTGTGTGTGTGTGTGTGTGTGTGTGTGTGTGTGTGTGTGTGTGCGCGCGCGCGCGCATTACTCTCAGGGGATGGAATTGAGGGGACTGGGACTTTACACTGTATTAGTGTTCTCCAGAGAACCAGAACTGACAGAATGAATATCCACTAAAATGGGGATTATTTGATTGGCTCACAAGACACCATCTGGATAGTCCAACGATGGCTGTCTCACACTGGAAACGCTGAGAATTCATGAGCTTCTTAGCCTATGAGGCTTGGTGTTTCTGGAAAATATGCTTGTAGCACAATAAATAAAAGACCCAGAGACAAATATTGGGGTTTAAGCTTCAAGCTGAAGATTAGAGAAGCAAAGCAGCCGGACACTAGCTCTTACTTCTACCCCAGGCTGAAAGGGCTGATCCTGTCTCCATGAGCTGTCACCAAGCCTCAGGCTGCTGCCTCTCCTCAGTATGGCTGGAGAGAATAAATGTCTTCCTGTCCTCAATGTGGCGGGAGAATGAATGCCTGATACTGACTACTAAAGACCCTGCTCCTATCTTTTATACCTCCCTAGTGCTTTGGGTTAAAGGCATGTAATCCCAAGGGCTAAGGTCACCTTTGTGTGTGCTGTTTCTCTAGTACTGGATCAATTTTGTGTAATCAGTGTAGCCTTGAACTAACAGAGATCTGTCTATCTCTTAATCCTCAGTCCTGAGATTAATGGTCTGTACCACTACAGCCTGACCTCTATGGCTTGTGGCTGACTTTGCTTTCTGAATCCTCAGGCAAGCTTTAATAGATCATAACTAATACATCACCAGAGATGTTGGTCTTCAGTCTGTAAGAGGCTGGCAGAAGCTGGCTCTGATCTCAGCAAAGGAATGGATGCAACAGCAAGACTGGGGGCAAGCAGGCAAACAGTGAGAGTGACATTCCCTTCTCCCTTTTATCTGAGCTGCTGCCAGAAGGTACACCACAGTAAGGGAGTTATTCTAACTCCAAATAATCGACCAGGATGATCCCTCACAAGAGTGCCCAGCAGCTCGTGTTTCAGCTGATTCCAGATCCAGTCAATTTCACAGCCCAGATTGGCCATCACAGATGGCCTCTGGCTTGAAGAACAGAGGAGTAAGGACATCATATTGTGAAATTTTCCCAAGGATAGAGGCTCAGGGCACCCCTGGCAGACAGCTGTTATTTACCTACCAGCACTCACCTGCGCTCCCTGTTCTCAGAATTCAGCCTGGTGTTGATATAGTAGCACTGTGCATTAGCTCCTTGGACTTGGTGCTTAGGGCAATAGGAAATCTCCCAACAGCCAAGCCATGGAACCAGCCTAGGTGTTCACCAAAATATTTACGGATAATGGAAATGAGGTTTAGATGACAGGAGTGCAGGTCAACTATGATGAAGAATGGAACTGTGTCATCTGAAGGAAAATGGGGGCTGGAAGTCATCATGTTAAGCAAAAATAAGCCAGATGGAGAAAGATAGCATCCTATATTTCCTCTGACATTCATGGGTTAAGAAGGAAAACAGCATGAAAGGGGGACTATTTGACAAGAGAAAGCAGATCAGCAAAGCAGATGGGGAAACAAGAAGGTCATTAGGACTGAATATGATCTCAGCACCTCACACACACATGAGATGGTATCACAGGGGAGCCCGCTGTTTTATACAATTAACACACCAGCAAGGTTTTCAGACCTAGGAATTTCTCTTACAGTTCAAGAGGCCATGAGTTCACAGCTACAGTGTGACCTTGGTGATTCGTAAAGGCTCTAGAGAAGCAACCCCATCTCCAGGTACAAGGAGCCCCAGCAACCTCCTGCTGTCACACCCCTCAGCCTCCATCCTCACAGGGTTTACTCCCCCATGCTTCTCCTCTGCATCTTCCTAACTCTCAGACAGCCCTCTCTTTTCTTTCACAAGGACATCATCCTTGGGTTTAGCACATCCCACAAACCCAACACAACCCTGTCTCAAGCTCCTTGGCCCAATTCCAGCTTCAGAGCTTCCATCCCGCACTGTGCTCACCTTCACACCTGACCCCAAGCAATGGGAACTGTGGTCCAGACATGCCTTGCCTTTGAAGCACATGAAAATAGCAATTCCTTGATTGATGAGAACCTAGGGATGGATCCTGGTTCCAATTCTATCATGAGAAGCCTTTCCAGTCTCCAAGACACCTCTTTCCAGACTCTCTCACTGTAGAGGTAAAATTGGTTCATGGTACAACTGGTCCTGCCCGGTGAGACTCAGGAGTAACTCATCTGGGCTCCTGGGAAACCCAGGAAAACAGAATTGATTATACATGAACTAGAGGAAGTTGTGAGGGCCTAAGGTTGTAGGTGGCAATCATTTTGTAATCACGTAGTAACAGGGCTGAAGCTCACTAAGTAGTCCAAGATGGCATCACTGAGCATCAAAGCCATGACAGCCTCTGCTCACCTTCAGTTACCTCCTCTCTTCTTCATTTAGTCATGAGTAGATGAAGATTCTATTACTGAATGCACTCTCAGCTGGTTCAAAACCCAAGCATTAGGTTCACAGACAGAGAAGCCAGTGAAGTAAACAAAGAATCTGTGTGGAGACATAAAGTGATAGACCAAAATCTTTGGAAGCCAGGGGAAGAGAGGATGTGATGGAAAGATGTGGTTTAGGGGTAACATAAAGTGAGCAAGCTCTATTTGCTTTTGGAATAGGTTGGGGAAGGTCCTGAGGAAGGAAAGAGGGAAGTTATAGGAAGGGGAAGGATATGGGAAGGGGGAGAGGAGAGGTCATGGAAGGGAGACGGGATGGGAGGGGAGATCACCAGCAGTATGGCAGACATTATGGAAGGAGCAGAAGAGCCATAAAAGGGTTGGAGGGGGAAGATAATGGTAGGAAAAACATGGAATGGTCAGGGGCAATCACGGAAGATTGGGGAGAGGTCTTGAGAGAAGGGATGAATGGAGAGTTTGTGGAAGGGTAGGTCATGGGTGAGCGAGAAAGGAAAGGTTATGCAGTGAAGCAGATCTAGGCGCACCTACCCTTTGGGCAACTGGACAGTTTCCATGAGTAATTAAGACACTTAGAGAGCACAAAAGTTCCCAAAGATGGCTGAAGGGCTGAACTGGAGACACAGGGCACAGATTTCAGCATGAGGAAGAACAGACGCCTTTCTCAGAGCCAAGAGAAGGTGGGAGAAACACAGATGCTTCAGGTGATGTCAGCAGGCAGAGGAGCTTGATGGACCAAGAAAAAGCTGCTGGGAAGAAAGGCAGCATGAGGACCCTGCTTAAAAGGACAAAGACAGTTTGTGGCTAGAGCAGGGAAGACAGTCCTTCATCCTTCATCCTCTCTGTTTTCCAATAAGCAGGTAGGAAGTGTACCCTTCTGCCCTCTCCAAACCAACGTCTTGTCAGCAACTGGCAATATTTGTATCTCTTGCATAGAAAAAGAAATTACAGGCAACTGATGTGTGTTGTGACATCTATCTTCATGGAGGGAGAGAGAGAACTCACCAGTGACAGAGAGACCAGACAAATCCCCCATCTTTCCTCATAAGTGGAGATGAGTGTCATAACAGAGTCAGCCGTGGCCTTCAGTTGGCTGGTGCATGCCTGCCATTCAGTGAAGCAAGGCCTCTTCAGATAACTGTTAGAAAAATAGAAATGCTTGGAAAGTGAATTCGGCCGTCAGTGTGGTAATATATGGGTGGAGGCTTGCAAAGGAGGAAATATCACTTGGAAAGATCTCTTGCCTGATTATATATTGGTCCCAGCCACGGCTCAGGCAGGCAAGGATGCTTTTATTTATGTCTGTGTATTTGTGTGCATATATGTTTAATATTTCAGAGATGGGGGTGGGGCATGCTGTTTCCAGATGGCAATCCAGGTTTTTCATTGCAGGCGGAAATAGCCAGAGGAGCCACAGTGACCCACGGTTTTATGAAGCCTTCCTCTCCACCTAGAAGCTACTCCACATGCAAACCATCACCATCCGTGTTAGGGGGCGGGGCCCAGTGTGGCAGGTAGAAAACCAGCAGCCAGTCTGGTTCCTACAAAGTCATTGCCCATGCCATGTACAGCTCCCATCAACTATCACTATGAAATGTCTGTCCAAAGAAAATGATAGAGACGAGATGGAGGATGCTTACAGAACAGCTGGGGGAGATGGGGGGAATAAAATGATAAGGATCACAGCAGGTCTAAGTTTTTTATGAATTCCAATGAAGTCTCTTTTGGGATTCTGTCATGTGACGTACTCCTGGGGAGATGGGAACACACCTCTACTCATCCCAGATAGGGAACCAGTAACAGATCAGAGGAAGGATACTGCCAAAGTCCAACTTGGTAAACCAGTGAGATTGGGGGGGGCACTTACAAATGTGTGGGTAAGGTGTTTCTCACAGGAGCAGACACGACTCAAAGACAGCTGCATTATCCACCCCGGTACGGGTGACAGCTCACGGGATCTGTCCCTTCTGGGAAGACCAGCACGTCCCTCTTCTAGGCAGTCCAGCTTGTCTGCCAGTGGTTCTTATTGTTCCTCTACACTGGGGAGAAGAAGAGGCCTAGTTAATTTGGACAGTTTCAGGAACTTCAGGAAGTTTTGAGTTATTTACTTTCTGACCTTAAGGAGCTTCCCTGCAGGATGCTGTATTGAGAAAGCCAGGGCAGGCTTCCCACACCACTGGGTGCCAGGCATACCAGTGGCCTGTCTTCGTGACAATAAAGCTTTATTTATAAGCACGGGTTGCACAGGCTAGCTTCACACACAAGCAGGAGTCTACTGTCCCCAACTCCCAACTCTTCAAGATGACCATCAGTGACCACTAGGATTTGTCCCACCCTTATCAAGACTTCCTTTTGTTTCCCCCCAATTTCCCAAGAGTACACCTCAGCCTTACCTCACACATTTCACCTGAGATCCTCACTTGCTCTGCCCGCCTCCAACAGGAACACATACTTCCATGCCTCCTTCTGGAATTCTGACTGTCCTTTAGGCTGTTCCAAGGCAGCTTCCAGTTGCCTTATTATTTGCCATACCCCACCATCTCTGCACAGAGACCCTTTCTTCCCCCTGAATGCCACCCTAACTAGACTCCCAGCAGACCCTTCTGTTTTGTAGTTCTGCATATAATATACTCCTAAGATGCCCACCCTGTGGTGGGTGCTTATGACTGACCTCTGCACCCCCCCAATCACAGCACTCACAATGCACAGTAGGTGCCTCATACCAACTGGAAAGTGGGTTCATGAATTGATTATAGTCTAGAAGACCTTCCTAAGAATGAGACCTTAGAAGCCATGCAAACGGCACATGCCCCTGTGCCAGCCTAAAGAGCATCACTATCCACGGTGAGCTTCACTCATTCCTCTTTTAAAAACACGATCTTGATCCTCTAGGGCTGCACAGACTACAACATACCTTCTGAGATCAGTCCCTAGAGCTGTTTCTGCTCTTTGATTCTATCAATGAATTCCATGACCACACATAACTGTGTCTCCGGTGCCCACACCTCAGAGGATGCCTATCGATTGTACATGGAGGCCAGAGGATAACTTGAAAAGTCTGTTGTAAATGGAAGTTTCTGTCTCTCCCTGTCCTGCAGCCATTAACCCCAAATACACAGATGTTACAGCAGGTTTTTCCTGCTGGCTGACGTCGGTCCTGCCGCCATGGTCCCACCGCCACGTGAGCCCCAAATAACACTCTGAGACTCTGTATTTTGTAGCATGTATGTTTCCGCCAGCCCGCCAGCCTGGGCCCACAGCCATGCCAGCCCCAAATAACACTCAGAGACTCTGTATTTGATACAATCCTGTTGGCCAGTTACCATTATTTGTTAATGGGCTAGCTCTGTCTTAATTATTAACCCATTTCTACTTATCTAAGTATTTCCACATGGTTGTCTTATCGGGGAGCCGTGGCGGGCGTCTTCCTTCCTCCATGCTCTACATCTTGACTCCCCCAACTACTTCCTCTTTCCTCCTCCTTGTCTCCTAGCCCCGCCTATCTTGCTATCTCATTGGCCACAGTGCTTTATTAACCAGTATGAGAAACATATATACAGAATAACATCTCCCATCAGTATTTGATACAATCCTGTTGGCCAGTTACCATCATTGTTAATGGGCTAGCTCTGTCTTAATTATTAACCCATTTCGACTTATCTAAGTATTTTCACGTGGCTCATCTTACCCAGGAGCCGCGGCTGGCGTCTTCCTTCCTCCATGCTCTACATCTTGACTCCCCCAACTACTTCCTTTTTTCTCCTCCTGGTCTCCTAGCACCACCTATCTTGTTTCCTATTGGCCACAGTGCTTTATTAATTAACCAGTATGAGAAACATATATTCAGAATAACATCTCCCATCATACAGAGGCTTTTTATTAATTATAAACTGTTTGGTCAATGGCTCAGGCTTCCTATTGGCTAGCTCTCTCTTAATTATTAACACATTTCTATTAATCCATGTGTCTCCATGTAGTCTTGACTTACCAGTGATGTCCCATCTCTTGCTTCACTGGTAGCTATATTGGTGTCTCTTTGACTCCAATTATTACCTTTCTCTCTCCCTGTTTCGATTTCCTACTTGGCTAAATCCTGCCTGTTCATTGGATGAAACAGCTTTATTCATCAACCAATAAGAGAAACATATATTCACAGCATAGAGAAGGACATCCCTATCAGTTGGTTCTCTACCCTGTAGGGCCCAAGGATCAAACTCAGGATGCCAAGCTTAGCAGAAAGCACCTGCATCCTCTAAACCACCATGCCAGCCCTCTCTGATATTCTTAAGGGTCCAATATATCATCTTACAATTTATTACTGATAAATATGTGCACTGTTATTAGGTTTCTATAATACCCAAATCCAAGCAATCTCTTTAAATGGAGACCAAACTGTTTACCCATGATTGTGTGTCAGTTTTTAAAATTGTCTTTATGGTTTTGGTGGCTGCTCTTTCCAGAGTCATAAGAAAGTGAAATGATTTAGTATCAAGTACACACAGCTTCTTCAAAGATAGAAAATTGTACTCTTCACCCAAGGCTGACTCCCAAGTTAAATTTGCTCCAGATACCAGCTCTGCCCTGCGTCCCTCCTGCCATCTGTGTTTTTTTCTTTTCCTATACTCGTAAATCCAGAGGTGATAAGTTCCCTTTTCTAAATGAAATTCCCAGGCAAGTGCCATTTTCTCATACAGGACTCAACCTCTGCAGACAGGCAGTGCCTGTATCAGGAGGATCTGTTAAAGCCAAGAGTTCTGCAGAAACTCAGACCCAACCCCAGAGTGCACTGAGTTTTGACACTCATGTCAGTGTATATAATAAGCAAGGTGAAAATGGGACCTAGAAACAGACCAAGTACTGTGCTCATTATGAAAAAAACAAATAAACAAAACTACTCAGTAAATGATGTTGAGCTGTTGTCTCCTCCAGAATAATATGAAATCAGGCCAAGAAATACCCAACTCTGTTCTGGGGGTGAATTCCTTCAGCAGAGGTCAGGGCTCGTCCTTAAAGCAGGAAAAGATGCAGTCAGCTTTGTCCCTGTGCTGGGTGGTCCATAAGGTACCATCTTCCTTTCCTGCCTTGTCCAGAGCCCTCCCAGAAGAGTCTGTGCCACTGCCACACCCCAGAAGTGGGAACAATATCAGATATGAAATAAGAAAACCTATGCTTTGATCAGACTCCCGTGACCACCAGTCCAGAGTGTGTTGGGCCCTCCTCCACAAATCACTGATTAAGAAAATGCCTTACAGGCTTGCCTACAGCCCAACCTTATGGAGGTATGTTCTCAATTGAGACTCCCTCTCTCCGATTACTCTAGCTTATGTCAAGTTGACATAAAGCTAGCCAGCACAACTACACCCTAATATTTAAATCTTACCATCTCTATAACAGAGAGACTTTTGATCTACTTATCCTGAGGATGTCACCCCTGCCAGGCTGATACCAAGCTTTGATCAAATTGTAATCGGGAACATAATCCTCTGGGTTCCAGAAGCATCTTTTTCCTTGACTTTCTAGCATCTATAGGCTGCCAGCATTCCTTGGCTTAGGCCCCTATCCCCTCTTCAAAGCCAGCCACGAACTCTCTAACTCGGAGCACCTCATCCCACTTTCTCACCCTCTCACCTATCTAAACTATAGGATGGCACTGCATCCATCTGAATGACCCATGGCCCCCTTCCCAGGATCCTCATTCACCCTGAAAAGTCCCCTGCTATGCTGGGTTCCATACACTTGGTGTGACACATTAGAATGTGGCTCTTATTTTGGTGAGGGAGTCTGTCAGTCTATGTGTTTGCTTGTTTAGCTTCCGACAAGAGCAAAGCATCTTTTACAACCTCAGGGTTTCTAGGCTGGAGGAAGAGTTGACATTACAGGACACAGGGAAGACTTAGAATAGGAGAGATCATGTGACAGGATATACAAGCTGAGTCAGGCAGATGTCAGTCAAACAACACCCCAGTATCAGAGCTGCATGAAGTCACATGCCAGCCATGGAGGGTCCAGCTCCAGCCTGAGGAATGTCTTCAGACAGGAGCCTCACTACTCCCTTTGCCCCTGAGCACAGCAGGAGCCTCCTCCAATCAGGACATAACCCACTGACCATCCAATAGGGTCAGACCATCTGGGTCCCGTGACTCAGCCAGGTGCATCACACAGACAACATTGGGTCCAGTTCCACGAGGTCCATGGCCTAGAATGATGGGGCCAAGATGTACCCAAGAGGACAGTGGGATCTAGATATAGCTTGGAGGGAAGAAAGGAGGAGAGGAAGAGGTAAGAGAGGAAAAGAGAAAAGAAGAGGGTAAGAGAGGAGGGAGGGAGAGAAGGGAAGAGGAAGGGAGGGAAGGAGGGAGGGGAGAATAAAAACCAGAAGAGAAGACCATCATGGCTGGGAAGAAAGGAGTGTGGCCACACGGGCATATTTGGGCTCACTGAACAAAACCCACTTGCTGTCTGGAGGGAGAGGCCCATTCCCTGACAGCGTCCTTAGACGTGCTCAAAGGAAGTCTCTGGAGCCTCCAGGGGTGAGGAATGCTTTTCCACACACACCTCACACCTTGAAGCACACTCGTGCCAGACGCCAGTATCAAGAAAAGGCGTGGGGGAACGGACCAGCAGGAGAGCTATGCCGGGTACATTTTGTTTTTGTTTCTCAAGCTGACACAAGCTGAGGTCTTCTGAGAAGAAGGAACCTCCTTTCCCCATCAGATCAGCCTGTGAGACACTGAGAAAATGTCTCCATCAGATCAGCCTGTGAGACTGTCTTGATTAATGATTGATGGGGGTTCAGCTCACAGTGGGCAGTACTGCCCATGAGTGGTCCTGGGTGGTGTAAATTAGCAGGCCGAGAAAGCCCCGGGGGCAAGCCAGTAAGCAGCAGTCGCCATGACCTTCCTTCAGTGACGAGTGTGACTCCAGAGTCGTAAGGTGAAATTCAGCCCTTTACTATCCGAGTTGCTTCCGGACATGGTGTTTTACCACAGCAAGAGAAACCCTAAGACAGGAGCCCAAAGGCAAAGGCATTAGTAAGATGCCTTGACATTGAACCAAGTGTGCCTCTAGGCCCCAGAATCCCCACCTTCTCACAAAAGTAACTGGGGAGCAGAAGCTCCAAAGAGTTACCTCTGGTGCCTACAGACTATGGTGCAAGGTGCAACTCTCCTGCTGCGGTGCTCTCGGGGAAATAGAAACCTCAGATCCGAAGCATCTGTCCCTTTCCTTGTATATGTCAAAATGTAATTGGCAACGGTCGGGGTTTGTTGCTTTTATTGCTTTTAATAGCTGTATAGCCACTGATTGCCCGAGCTGATGGTTAATTTAATTTCTGTCAATACAATATTGGGGCTGTCTGCATATTCAGACTGTGATTAACTGCCACCGAGTCCATAATACCAGCATTATTATTACTGCATTTAACTACCTCTCGGGAGAAGACAAATTAAATTATGTTGAAAATGCTGTTGATTATCATTACGGACTTATTTGTAGAGCACAATTACTGGTGTGTTGTAAAATAAATCAAATTTTTTATCATCTTAGTATAAATTACTGTAGAGGGATGGAGAGAGGAGCCTGCAAGGGTGCGGGCCACCTTGTTCAAGTCAGTGGAGCACCCGATTAAAATAATAACCATGAATGGTGGATGCAGTATTACAGTTTAGTAAAGAGCTATTTCATGACCACAAGGGCCTCGGAGATTGTGGGGTCCCAGCTGTGACGCAGCCAGTTCCAGGTGGGTCCTTCTCTACCTTCTTAGGCAGGTAGAGGCCTAAGGATGAATTATCCTTGGACTGGGACTCTGAGTCACCACCTGGGAAATTTGAGGATGGCAAGGTGACGACAAAGCGGTAGCCAAGAGACCTCACAGAATCCTGGCCCTGCCTGCCCTGCCTGCCCTGCCATTAGACTGGACTCTGGTGGGAAGGTGGGGGTGTTTCATCTCCTGAGTTTGCTCATGTGTGTCTGCACAACACTAGCACAGTTTGTTGCTCAGGACACACTTGTGTGGGCACACAGCCACCCAGGCCATCATTCTGCCTCTGCAGGGACACAGTCAGTTTATCTCCTTACTCAGAAGGCCGAAAGCAGAGAAGCTCTGTCTGGGTGTGGGAAGCTCACAGGCTCAGCTAAGAACCAGAAGAATCTAGTGCCTTGGGAGTGAAGTCCTTTTTGCCTTATTCATAGGGGACCAGGGTACTGTGAGGCTGGCTCAGGACAATCTGGCCCCTTCTGAGCAAGCCACCATATGGGAGGGATCTGCCATTGGAACCCATGGTCTTTCCCATTGAGAGAGGGAGGGAGCGAGGGAGGGAGGGAGGGGGAGGTAGAGACAGAGAGAGAGACAGAGAGAGACAGAGAGACAGAGAGAGACAGAGAGAGAGACAGAGAAAGACAGAGAGACAGAGAGAGACAGAGAGACAGAGAGACAGAGAGATGGCACTGGAGAAGCCTGCCCAGACAGCTCACTGTTTCAGTGTTAGCTGAGCGTTAACAACATCTGCACAAGCCATTTTGCCAGGTAAGGCGACACAGCCACAGGTGTGACCCATCTCAGAACGCAGCCTACCATGCCAAACACAAGTCTGTGTGTTTCTTTTTTTAATTTTTGAAATTAAAATAAAATGACATCATTTCTCCCTTCCCTTTCCTCTGTCACCCCCTCCCATCCCCTGCCTCACATACTCTCAGCCAAACGGCCTCTTTTTCTTTAATTGTTCTTACCCACATACCCCTGTTCTCAGCTTCCTTTAGTAGCCTTCAGCTGTCAGGAGCTCGGTCCTGGGAGATGGCCGGCTTCCATGCTAGCATGACTGTTTGGTAGGGTCCCTGTTCAGGTCTCCTTTAGGTGGCCGTGTTGATGAAGTATCATGAGTGACGCTTCCCCGCCATTAAAAATTTGTAAAAATTTGTGTGCTTATTCTTTTTAACATCTTTCAACTTTGAAGCGGCTTCAGTTTGGGGATGCTCTAGGTTCTCTGTAACCATTACATGAATAACCAGAGCAGACAGTATTTGGAGGGCAGCGACTCCGCCCTACTCTTTGATTAGGACAGTAGACAGACACTGGTCAGGGGGGCCAGGGACCCCACAGCAGCAGTACTGAGGATGTCCTCATGGGAGTCCAGAGATGTCAGAATAGAACTCTGGCTGTTGTATCTTCATGACGTCATAAACCTACACCCATGCCTAGAGGCTGTATGTGAGGACTGTATGACAGGAGGCACCTGGACACCTCATGGCTGGGCCAACTGGACTGATCAGATTAACCCCTAGCCCATGCCCCACCCCAGTGTTAGCCATGAGTCCTTTTAAAGTCCTAAGACTAGCAATTCCCCGGCACCCTATTTCCTGGGACTTTTCCTGCTATGCTGGAGCTCTGCCCACTCTCTCTCCCTCTCTCTCTCCCTCCCCTTTCTCCCTCTCTCCCTCTCTCTCCCTCCCTCCCTCCCCCCCTCTCTCTCTCTTTCCCTCCCTCTCTCCATCTCTTCCTGTCTCCTTTGCTCCCTTTCTCCCTCCTCCCTTTCTCCCTCCTCCCTTTCTCCCTCTCCCTCCTAGGAATCTGACAGAAACTACTCTCTAAAATGTACCCTCTTTAGTCTGTGTCTTATATTATTTGAATTCGCAAAACAAGAACTCAAAAGCCACTAGCTGGGGTAGCCATGACTTCTCTGTGATCCTGATTCCACAGGTAAATCTCACCACGAGCAGAGAAAGGCTCTGTCATTCTCAAAGATACCCCAGTCTCCCTGGGTTGTGTGATATAGTGGATTTTACAAGCTATAATAGCCTGGAGCCTGGGGGTGAGGGTGGGGGGTTCCAATTGTTTCCAATCTTCACATATGAATACTGAAGCCCGTGACTGGACCTAGTTTATATCATCAGTGTCACTAAGAAACAGGTTCCTATTCCTTTGACTACTTACTTAACTGTCTGGTAAGTTCTTATCGTCAACTTGAGATACAAGCTAGAGTCACCTGGGAAGCGGGAACCACAACCTAAGAGTTGCCTAGATAAGATGAGGCTGTGGCCACGCCTATGAGAGACTGTCTTGATTGATGAGTAACGTGGTAGGGCCCCGTTCACCACTGGCAGCACCACCCCTAGGCAAGCGTGTCTGTGCTACATAAGAGCCGGCTGAGCATGCACACAGAGCAGAGCTGCATTCTGCTTTGCTTTCTGCTTTACTTCTTGCTTGAGTTCCGGCCCTGACTTCCATCAGGATGAACTGTGACCTGGAAGTATAAGCTGAAATAAAACCTTACCTCCTCTAGGCTGCTTTAGGTCGTGGTGCTAACTGCTAACAGCAACAGAAAGACGGTTGGAACCCTGAGTCACACCCAGTCACGGCGACGCTTTATATCAAGACTCTGCTCAAGCTTCCTTCAGGAAGAAACCCACTCCCTCCCACAGCAGCTGAGGCTACTGTTTTGACGCTTGGTCCTTTCTCGGATGAAGGTGCCCTCCCCCTTCCTCAGCTTTAGCTCTGCTAAACTTCACAGGGGCCTCTTCACTCATGAAAGACAAATGTCTTTAAAGCTCAACGCTATTGACAAAGGCTGGACCCTTATACAGCACTGGGCCAACAGTCCAGGCATTGACCACAAGATGATGGATGCTCTCTGAAGAGGACCAGGCTTTGCTGCTGATGGCGGTCGTCCATCTAACCAAAGTGGCCACCCCACCATTCTGGTTCTCCATTCCCTTTCTGCCTGGTGGGAAACGCAGACACATAAGCTAAGTTATAGTGTGACCGAACAGTCCACAAAACATGTGTGTGACAAACAGCTCCCACACTAAATGGGTGTCATTGAATTGAGTTCCATCGTGATTTTTCTAAGGGCCAGCTCTGTACATGAAGCTCCTTGTCCCCAACATGGGCTGAGATGCAGGGAAACTTGTGACATACTAAAATGCATTTCTTCACCAAGTGCAATCCTACCCAGTCATCTTAGCCCTCCTCAGGCCCTGTGGTAGGTTCTCAGACTTCCCTTACTGTTATCACCTGTGTTGCTGTGTATTGTCATTGCTGTCTTCCCTGGACTAGAAGCTTCCTGAAGGCCAGCTTTGTATCTCTTTCCCCTAAAAGAGAACCAGGCTCAGAAAAGAAGATTGAAAACATGGGCAGAGTGAAAGCATAGAAGAGATCTATGCACTGGGCATCACGGGGCGATGCTGGTTGTTGATATCCTGGCATTGTGCTGACCCCACCCCCTGACAACTGGCATTCAGGCAGATACTTAGACAGCACAACGGCCCTGCGTTGCAGGGCTATGTCATGGCTACATCACTCATTACTTGGCTTGTAAGGACTCTGTACGCATGTGCAAGCTTTCCCTTTTAAGCTAGTGCCTACCACCTGTTTGCCTCTTCTTTCCCCTTCCATCTCTGTTCCCAGCTGGCCAACACCTCCCCTCCCCCTCCCTTTTTTCCCTTTCCCTGATAAACTCCACATGGGTTTTGTTGAGTTTTGTGGTTCATGTTTCATCGCCCGAGCTGTAGCAAAACAACAACACTGATGACCTACTACAAACAGGACATCACAGTTGTTACTTAGCCTTCCCTTTCTTCATTCATTCATTCATTCATTCATTCATTCATTCATTCATCCACTCATCCTATAGAATTTAAAAGACACTTCTTTTTAATTTTTTTTTTTTTTGTGTGTGTGTGTGTGTGTGTGTGTGTGTGTGTGTGTGTGTGTATGTGTGGTGTGCCCACCCCACACAAGCTGGAGGTGTTGAATTTCCTGGAGCTGGGGTTACAGGTGATTGTGAGCCACCAGATGTGGGTTCTGGGAACTGAACTTGAGTCTTCTGCAAGAGCAGCAAATGCCCTTATTTGCTGAGCTAACTCTTCGGGCCCCTTACACATTCTTTTCTCCAGCTTAGTTTGCGTATGTTATTTTCTCTTCCTGTTGTTTTGATAAAATACTCTGACAGAAGAAACTTAAGGGAGAAAGTTCCTGTGGCTCTCAGTTCAGGATGCAGGTTACTGTGGTGGGAGAGTACAGTCAGCAGGAGCTTGAAGCCATCAGGCCACGTGACACCCACACTTAGAAAGCAGGAAACAGTGAGTGCCTGCTGTTACCCAGTAGGCTTCCTCCATTTACAAAGCCCAGGATCCTGGGGAGGGAATAGTGAAACCACAGTGAGCTGCCCTCCTACCCCAGTTATTCAATTAAAGTAATCACCTCCCCCTAGGGGCTGTTTTGCAATTGCTGCTCCTACAGAGGACCTGGATTCAATTCCTGGCACCAACCAGCGGTATCCTACTCTAGTCCCAGAGGACTGATGCCATCTTCTGGCCTTTATGAACACTGCACACACCTGGTGCCCATATACATATAATGTTTTTTAAAAACTAACTAAAAACCTTAAATAAAAAGAAGAAGGTAATCTCCCACAACTTAACCTAGACAATCCCTCACAAGCGCACCCAAGGATTTGTCTCCTAGGTAATTCTAGGCAATTAACACTATCACTGAAGGTCTCATAGTCAGAGCAATCCTCCTGCGGCAACCTCCCAGATGCTGTGTTGAAAGTGCTTGGCATCATACCCAAGTCTCTCCAACAGAATTTGCTAAGCACAAACTCTCTGGACAAGATTAACAGAGGATGAGGGGCCCTCACTTCACACATCTAGGGAAGGAGAAAGTATCAAACAAACAGAGGTTTCCATTGGGACAGAGACAGAGAAAAGGAGAAAGGAGACTGAGCTGGTGTCACGTGGGAGTCAGGTGGCACGACAACAAGGTGGGAATTTTATAAACAAGAAGGTTGGAGAGGTGTCCCGAAAGAAACAGCCTTTAAGCTCAGATCTGAGGCTAGGATAGGGATTCCCATGTGGATAAATCCTTCATGAAGGCTCAGGGAAGAAATGAGGAAGGGAGGGGAGGAGGGACCGAGACACCTTCGGAAGGGGGGTCTCTCGGGAGCCTGGAAGGCTGGTCCGGAGAGCAAGCGAAGAGCTTTTGGTGGTGAAGGAGCTGCAGATGAATCCTGAGGGCAGATGGGGATGGGGAGGGGTCCAGCCAACCGGTGAGATGGTCCTGCTGGAACCTGGTAGACAAGGCATGTGTATTGCTCATGAGGGGACGCAGAGGACTTTCTAGTGAGATAAACAGTTGGCACTCCTGTCTGGGTGGCATTTACAGAGTGTACCACAGTACAGATTCTCAGTTCCACACACTTACAGTCTCTATGTTACCACATTCACTAAATCTCAACTTAAAAAAAAAAATCTTCCAAGTCCTTCTGTTGGCTCTGGAGGCTGAGAGACTGCCCTTTCGGGGTGATGTGGGTCTTCTGTATTGTGTGGGCTGGGGCATGCTGGGAAAGGGTGGAGTCACAGGGGCAGTCTTCAGTCTCTATTACAAAAGTAGAAGGTAGCCTACCTGGGCCTCAGATCTCTCTTTCCACTCTCTGGATGTGGTCTCTCATCAACGTGTCCTGCTGTGACAGCTACTTGGAGTAAGACTAGATGAGAATGGGGTTTCTGCCTACTCTAAGTCAGGATGGAGAAGTGTAACTAGCCAGCTCCTCCGTTCACTGCTCCCCTCTTACACCTCCATTTACAGCCAAGACGTTATCCAGGCGAGGATAAATTTCTCTCATACGGTGTCAGGGTGCCCCATTCCGAGTCCTCGGATGTCCACTGTCATCCCAAAGCAATTCTCTCAATTTCCCAGGAGGTGGGAGTTTACAGTCTGAAGCTCTCTGCCACCTCTGCATTCATCTCCCTTTCCCTGGTAGCCTCTCTGTCAGTTGCTATGAAAAAAACACCTAACGAAAGCATCTTAAGGGAGGAAGGGTTTACTTGGACTCACAGCTCAAGGATAAGGTCCATGATGGACGGTGAAGCAGGGAATCATGTTAACAAGAGCCCTTCCCGTTGCCTTGGCCATCAGGAAGCAAAGACAGATGATGCTGGCCCTCAGCTCCTGTATCCTTGTCATTTGGTTCCTTGACTCCAGCCCACAGAATGTTACCCCTACTGACTCTGCACTTTCTTGGGATTTCACAAAGCCAGAACAATATGCTGGGCATCTTGAATGACAAACACTCCCAACCCAACGGGGACCCTCGACATGATGCTACCTCTCCACGAGTGAAACTGCTGGAGGGAACCCATGGGCTGGAGATCCATGGTACATCATGCAGCCAGAACCACAGCAAGGGCTCCATTGCTGGTGACTGTCCTTCAGGACATGGAGTGCTGGGTTCTTTGATGGCTAAATTCTCCACACAGTTTTGTCCTCACTTACTCTGATGGCTGAAGTTCTACCTTCTCTTTCTCCCCATGCCACCTAAATCTCAGCTCCTTGGAGAGGTCCCCATCCTGAATTAATGCCCTTCCCTCTTCCATCCCAGCCACTCATTTGCTCTCTTTGTGATTTGAAATTAGTCTTTGAGGCTTGAATTCTCCACAAGAATAAAGTGCTGTGGGCTGTAGCATGAAGCTGACTTGTGCATTCATTCTAGGAGTGTGTGAAGCAGGTGCCTGGCTGTGAAAGCTCCAGCCATGGGTTCAATGAGAGATGATAGAAACAAGGACCAAGAGAATGAGAGGGTGATATGGGTCAGTGTGGGCTGCTGTGGGCTGTAGTGTAAATGTTTGTATGCAGTAGAACAACCAAAGTTATGCCAACTCCCACTTCAGCAATTGGCAAATGGTGCCCAATGAGTGACCAGAGTGCATGGCCTTCTGAGGGAGGGAAGGAGACACATGGGAAGCTCTGTGTTAAAGAAGGACCATGTCTGCATGTCTATCCTTGATGCTTCATCATTCTAGTCACAAGGACAACACAGCGGGGGAAGGACAGACCTTTCAATGGGCAGTGAAAACAAGTGGACATCACAGACAAATCAAAATGAACTTCACACCTTGATCGGATGTGGAGCAAATGGTAGGCTTGAGTGTGAGATATGAGGACACAAAACATCCAGGGAAAGGAAGAGCAATGATGCTCTACGGAGACCTCTTTATGAGCACTAAAACACAAGCTACAGGACTGCCCTGGGCCCTAAGGAGGAAGCATGTCCCTGCCCAGGACCATGACAGACTGAACAGAGCTGAGACACGCACACACAGGTCCACCCCTGTCTTCAAGGAGAAAACACTGACCCACCTTACAGCACCAGGCAGGACACTATTACAGTGCTCAAGTGTGTGATATGTTGACGGGAGAAAGAGAGGGAGGGGAGAGAGAGAGAGAACATAACATAACCAGACCTGGTGTGGGCTTTTGAGTCCTCAAAGCCCACCCCTAGTGACACACCTCCTTCAATAAGGCCACACCTCCTAATCCTTCCCAAACAGTTCCACTCACTGAGAACTGATCATTTAAACCTGTGAGTCTGTGGGGGCCATTTTCATTCAGTTTCATTCAGGCTACCACACCACCAATGTGCTCAGAGCACAATGGCCACATATATTCTAGTAGTAATGCCACTTTCACATGTGACTACCCCAAACACCAGCCATGTCTCTCTGGTGGCATGTGTCAGCAAACATTTGACAACCAAAGTCTCCATTACTCAGACACAATTAAATATTTTGGTATATTTCCTTCCAAAGATTGTGTGTGTGTGTGTGTGTGTGTGTGGTGTGTGTAGAAATGCATGCATATTTCAAAGTATTTATAAATAGATGAATACTAAACGCCCTTCCAACTTCTCCAATGAGGTAAAAATTTAAGAAAATAGTAACAATAAACTTGGCCAGCATGGCTTTGGCCTCATTTAATTGGTGCTCCAGAGACAGAGAGTCAAGCAGGGCCAAACCACGAAGTGATCTGATGGCCATTTCACTGACGCACACGTTTCTGCCAGGCTTTTATGGCGGTGGAGAAAGGAATGGAGGAAGTCTTGCCAAAGGAAAATAAAGCATCCGACCCCAGAGGAGCCAGCACAAAGGCAGCCCTGGTAGAAAACAAGCCATACTGTGTCAACAAACAGAAAATGAATGGCCCTGTCATGAAGCTGGAATTTGGGGATCTTTGCTTTCCAGACATTTTACTGTGACAACAGAGAAGCAAGAAGCAAGGATAATTCATTTATGTTGAACTGGCACAGTGGGATCTTGCTACGTAGGCCAGCCTTTCCTAAAGCCTGCCGAGCCAACCTCACTGAGCCCAGGAGAAGGCATCTGCCCTTTCTGAATGTTGGTGTCCTCCTCAAACTTGTTGTTTGGAATCCTAGACCCTGACATGTCATCCTCTGGTGGAGGGGCCTCTGGGAAGTGATGGCCTGTGAGGTGGAAATCCATGTTTAAGACTACTGCCTTTATGAATGGGGCCACAACTGGGGACTCGAGAACAGGACAGCCAGTTAAGTATTTACCTTGCAAGTGTGAGGACTTGACTTGTATCCCAGAACCCAGGTCAACTTGACATGGCACATGCTCATAATTCCAGTCCTGGGGGAGGAAGAGACAGGAGTGTTATGGGTATGTTTTTCCTGCCAGTCTAGTCCCACTGCCACACCAACCCCAAATAACATATATTGTATTTGATATAAAGCTGTTAGCCTGTTACTAGCTACTTATCAGTTTTAACCACATGAACACACACACATGTTGGAATGCCCTAACATATGGTTTTTTGGAAAGTATAAAGAGACCTCAGAGAACTCAGTTGTGCCATCAACTATAGAAGAAGGTGTTGCTTATGAATGAGGAAACAGATCTTCAGCAGGTATAGAATCACAAGCACCTCAATTAACCAGGCTCCTGACACATAATAGATAAGTTTCTTTGGTTAATAAGCTTTCAACCTATAACGTTTTGTTATAGCAGAACGAACAAGTTACAGGGATTAACAGGCTAAGAAGTCCTTGAGTATGGACTTCCTTCTGGTGACCCAATTTGAACCCTACCTTTTTTTTCCTTTGGTAATACTAGAAAGGGAAACGTTGGATTTGACCATATACAAAGCAGATATGTCAGGGCTCCTGGTCAAGAGAGTGTAACACTTAGTGGAAACATGACATTCTGACAGGCTCCAAAGATTAGAGTATGACATAATGTTGCCTCCCCTCTAAGAGTTAATCAAGGTGAATTTGCCAATGGCATGACCAGCAGTCCACCCTCCTTTTATTCAGCCAAAGACATGCTTAAAGAGAGGGGAGGAATAATTATCCCCTTAATGAAAGCATACACTTATCTCTCCATCAGTCTTCCTCACACCATGCAGTGTGCCCACATTTCTTACCCAATTCTTATTGCTACAACCTAAGCTTGTTTCCTGGACACTTTCTCTCAAGCCCCCTTCCCCTTCTGCCACGCAGCTGTTGAAGATGCCTGCTTTCTCGGACCCTAGCTCAAAAGGGTTTCTCTTTTCCTTTCTCTGCATTCCTTCTGGCAGCTGCCAAGATTTACAGCTTGCCCATCCTGTTGTTTTTACCTGAAATTTAAAGAAAATTGTCTTTGAGTTTCCTTCTGAGTCCATCTCTAAATTCTTTTATTAGCAAGACTAATAAAAGGGAGGCCAGCTTCCCTGGTAACAGTGTCACTTAGAAAGATTTAAAGAGTCTACAGTCATAGAATTATCAGGTCATAGGAGAAATTCAAACTTCATTCTCTCTGACCCCAAACCTCGGCTTCTTCACTTCCTTGGAGATAATGGGAACTGAGGGGAGGAGGTTCTGCTCAAAGTGTGAAATTTTGAGTTTCTATGGTAGTTTGGCTAGACTAGTTACAAACTTTACCTTCTTCCTAGGCATAAGACTACATTTCCCATAAATCTACTGTAGTAGACTTATGCTTCTATAGTAACCCCATGAACTCACTGGTCTACTAAGCTACATTAGTGGGAAATGATGTGTTTTGTGTGCCATCAGTGACTTATCTGGGATGAGTAGTCATCCATTTACATGTTCCTGTAAAAGTCACTCAAAGGATAATGCACAAAAGGGTCATATAACAAGTTTATCTAATGGAAAAAAATGGGTCATATGAGAAGTTTATCTAATGGAAAATGCCACAAAGACATAGTCTATGTGGGCTTTGGAATTTTCATTCATGAAACTCTCTCTTCCTTCTACATGACAAGACTATGCTGTGTGTGCACACACGTTTCAAATGTGATGTCTCTTCCTGAACAGTCCCCAGCATTTGTCCAGCTGATGGAATTCTTTGGGAGGTTCAGATGTACCTGCAGTGCCTGTGGAGGCCAGAACAGGGTGTAAGGTGCCCTGAAACTAGAGTTAGAACCATTATCAAACAAATGCAGTAGAGGAGAGGTGCGCTAGTAACTTTACCTATGCTGTGTGAAACACCACAATCAAGGGAAACTTAAGGGAAGAAAAGGTTTGTTGGCCTTACAGGTCCATAAGGACAGCTGGAATGTGACAGCAGCTGGTGGGAGCGTGAAGCTGAGAGGTCACATCTCAACCACACAAAACAACAGAGGAAGTAAACAGGAAGTCCATGGTGCCATAAAATCTCAAATCCCACCCCCAGTGACATACTTCCTCCAGTGAGTCTCCACATCATCAATGGTGCACAGGTTTCCAACAGCGCACGTGCTGGAGACCAAGTGTCTGCATACACAAGCCTATGGAGGACCTTTCTCATTAAACCACAAGTGGGCATCTGAGAACTGTTTTTGTTGTTGTTGTTATTTAAGAAAAGGATGGGAGATGCTTGCCCAGAACAGAAGTACACCTGTATCTGTGGGGCAGACAGCAGTGGCTGAGGGGAAGATTGAAGAAGGCAAAAGTGGAGCAGCGGACTAACAAGTCAGCGGCTGATGCAAGGAGGTCAAGGAAGGAGGGGAAGAAGTGTGGAAGGAGTACAGTAAAGAGATGATTTCAGAGCACATCAAGAAAGCTGGACCAGGGAGAAAACAGCACAGACCAGTTCCTGCATGTGTGGAATAGCAGGGAGGCGGAGTACAAGGGAGTGACACAAACTTGGATCAGTATTCATGAAACCTAAGAAGGAGCTGGATGGTACATGTAGACCCTAGAGCCTGAGGAGTGCAGTGGGAGAGCCACAGGGACACAGGAGTTCGTGGCCAGGCAAATTAGCTCGTGTGAGCTCGGGAGGCATGCCGGTGGTGACTGGGGCATGAGAAGCAAGAGCACACTTCCACGCTCTGTGTCCTGAAGTCTGAGCTGGATAACAGCAGAGTGGTTGACACCAGAGGTCCACAGTCTGTCATCTAAGGACCATAGAACATGAGGGGAGGACTGGAGTGTATTTCTCCCTGCCTGCTCACCCCACTTGTCTTCTCACAGCATATTCGCTTAGGTAATTTCTCACCTTAGTTTACATGTGGGAAAACAGAAGGTCAGCACTGAGGTGGCTGGCCCCGCACCACCTGATTTGGAGACAGCATAGACAGACGTGGGTTGGCCTGACCTCACCCTCCACCACCTGGCCTCACAGAAAGTTTCTAAATAACACAATAGTTCGACTGAGTAAATCAGGCCAGCACACTGCCTGCACTGTCTGGGAATATAGAGGAGGCATCTGGAATTCTATTTCGGAGTGCCATCCTAGAATACCCTTCTGTCACCCACTGCCACCTTCCCGATGCTGGAGATGCTGACATTTATATTTTTAAACCTTTTTTTGTCAAAATTAATGCTATCTTTCTCAGGTGCAGGAGCCTACCCTGTTGGAGCACCTGTAATATGTTGTAAACAACAACAATAAAAAATATTCCCAGCATTACATAAGACATTAAAACTAGAACTAAAAAAAAAAAAAACTTGAATTTAAACCAGTTCAGCTCCATCCCTAATCGCAAATGCTGAACAATGCACAAACCCTGCCTCTATTCAGAGTCTTCCAAGAACAAAAGAAATTGTCCCCAAATAAAGCAATAACCTAATACCATATTAATAATAACCTTCCATGTGCAAAACGTCCTTAATTCTACAGAGCATTTCACATCTGCCATCTTGTAGGGAGGTGACTTCAGGCACAATTGTAGTTATTAAACAAAACCAAGAGTTTGTTATAAGGTTATATTTGAACAACCACCAATCTGCCTTCCACACTGTCGCCCGAGCTAATCGCTCTCCCCAGCACTGTTCTATTGAGAACGCTTCTGGGTCATGAAACAATTGAATCCTCACTGTTGAAGAAAGTCAGGGTTCTAATGGGCTTGCAAAGTGTTGTAATCTGGCCTCTGAAGTTTTTGCAGCCTCATTTTTTCTCCAGTGCTGCTGAGAAGTGGCAGAATGCCATGAGGCCTGAGGACAAGGCTCCTTCTGATGCCATCCCACCTCTGGTCCTTCCCAAGGTCTTCTCTACCACATCCAGCAAAGACTTGGTCCTTTCTTCGTGCTCCCTTGACTGACACATATACCCAGGACAGGGTGGGTCAAAAGAAGCACAGCACCCTGAAGGGGATAGATGATGCTGATTTGCACTGGTCTCCTTTGCTCAGGCTTAACTGGGGGCAGAAAGGGAGGTTGGAAATAAAGAATTAATGCTCTCAATGCCTCGAAGTGCTATGGCAGGGCTGATGAGAGGGCTTACCAAGTAAAGTCACTTGCCACCAAGCCTAAGGATTTGACTGTAATTGCTAGAACCTACATAATAGGAGAGAGTCTTTTGACTTCCATCGGCACACACACACACACACACACACACACATGCACACACACACAGAGGATAGATGATAGATAGATTAGATAGATAGATAGATAGATAGATGATAGTATATAGATAGATCATAGATAGACAGATAAATGTAATAATTTTTATGTACTGAGCAGAAGCTGTACTCTGAAGAATTATGGAAACTCATCTACAGCTTATCAATTGTCTTATAGCACCAGTAATAATTGTATTCAGGAAATGGAGGCTGAAAAAGAGAAAATTCTTGCCAAGGTCACCTGTGAGTGACCACAGGCTATCAGACCCGAACCACGAACCACACTCAACGCTGTTACCCTTCAATGGTTACTCTCAGGAATGTGTGTGTGTGTGTGTGTGTGTGTGTGTGTGTGTGTGTGTGTGTGTGTGTAAAGATATAAACAGGCATGCTTTCCCACAGGTATGCCCCCCCAAGATACTTACACACTGAGGGGTGGAGGTCAGGCTTGGGGATGCAGAAGGGCCACGGGTACACTGAACCTGGACACAGGGTTTGGAACTGCTTATGTAGCTGCAGGGACTACCCCCTGTCAAAGGAGGGACAGTCCAAGTGCCCAGGTAGCTGGCGGCCTCTGGAGCTATGGCAGTCAGTTAGAATGCAGCACCTGACCCCTGTCTCTTCTGTGCCTTGGGATAGACTTTTGTGGAAGGCAGAGTTATTCCAGAACTCTCTGAGAACAGGACTGCTGGGGACACACTTTCAAGGGAGGACAGCTGTACCTGAAGAGGGATCAGGACATGGAGAGTGAGGAGGTCGGAGGTCGAATCTAGTGTGTGAAAGAAGTTGGACACAGTACTTTATCCTAGGATGTGTCCAGGGTGCCATGTTGCCTTTTCCCAAGAGACAGTATCTCCCCTGCCAGGGGAGGAAGGGACAACGTTCAGGGAAAGTTGGCCACGAAGGAACACAGGAAAGCATCAGGAGCCTGTGAGATAGAGGCACAGGGTCACTTCCCTCTTGGGGTTTTGGAGTAGCAACAGTACCTGCCACAGGAGCCTGGATGTTTCTGAGAACACACGGCAAAAGAAATCTCTCTCAGTGTGAGGCACCGTGGATGCTCAGCTAACATCGCCCTGTCTTCTCAAGCTTCCTGTGGCTTCCCAGGCTCCAGTCCATACACAGGAAGTTCTCTAAGCTGGGGACCAGGACAGAGAACCTTAGGGAGCCTGATATAACCTGAGCATCAAAGTCAAGCTAAGGCAGCAGCCACATGGACCCAATCTAGTGTTCGCCCAGCCCCTAGGTCTCCACTGTGCTGTCACTCTGAGCACATGCCAGCCTTCCATCATTACTGAGGACAAGGAAGCAGAGGGGTGGGAAAGCCCTTCAGTGATCCACCACTGGTAATTAATACAGTCCTAGATTAGTTCTTTTGTTAAATAAATACTCTCCCTTGCCATGATAGACCTTTTCCTTTATACTGGAGGTTCTCAACCTCTCTAACATTAAGACCCTTTAATAAAGTTCCTCATGTATGGTAACCCCCAACCATAAAATTATTTTTGTTGTTACTTTATAACTGTAATTCTGACACTGTTATGAATATGTAGTGTAAATAAGTTGAACACCTCTGCCCTATACCCTTAAAATGTCTTGTGTGAGATATTATGCTATAGTGATGACCTGTGGTTGTTTCTTAGTTAAAGTTTCCATTGCTGGGAAAGGACTTCAGCAACTCTTATAAATGAAACATTTGCTTGCAGTAGCTTGCTTACAGTTTCAGTTCAGTCCATCATCATCATGGCAGGAAGCATGGTGGTATGCGGGCATCAGGAAGTTGACTGAGATGCTTGGAGGTATACTAAGAATAGAAAACTTCAAGGTCTGCCCCCACAGTGACACACTTCCTCCAACAAGAGTATACCCACTCCATCAAAGCCATACTCAAATATACCTAATCCAACACCCATTCAACTCAACAGTATTCTACCAACAGACTCTGTTTTTGCTGGTTCCTCACCTTGCAATATCTATTTGGGTCCAGACAGCAAGAAAATAGAATTCTAAGACTCCCCTATTTCCACAGAGACCTCCCTACAAAGGATCCACCCACTAGACAGCAGGGCAGTTGTACAAACCATCTGGTTTTTATTCCCTGAGAGGGGCACAAACCCAAGACTTCCTTCTTTGCCCCAACAAGAAGCACAAAGCCACTGTCATTCTCGTGTGTAAGAGGTCATTTACAGAATCATGAGAACTAATTCCAGAATCCTTCAGAACATCTCATCCTGGAGAATATTAATTTGGGCTCATTTGTTGTCAAGAGATGTTTGAAAGTTTGCCCAAAAGTATATGGCAATTAATCAACAGGAAATAAGATAAACACAAATTGTAAATTCTGATTGGAAAATGGATGCTCTGACATCTTACTTCTTAAAGACATACTTGCTTTGTTATCCTAACGGACAGCTCTAGCTTCTGTGGATCAGTTCTGTAATAAGTCACAGTGAGTGGCGTGTGGAAGAACCAACTGGTCAACCAGAGAAAAGGAGCTCAAGGATGCTGAGACACCTGTTGAAGAAATGAAGGTTCTGCCCTGGATGCTTATGGTCATGCTGAATGCCTTCAACTATCTGAGCCTTCACCGCCACAGAATCAGTTAAAGAACCCCTGGCAGCCCCAGCCTGACTTCCTGAAGTCTGCTTCCACAGTGGAAAATCATCTCTTGTGCCGCTCTGATCTTATTCTCCCTGAGCATACAGTATTCATGAGTCAATCAGATTCCAGGTGTGACCACAAAAGCTGATAGTCCTATAAGCAGATGAAATTGGGCACACTGGAAATATAGATGATGGATCAAGGAAATGGTTTGGCCAGTAAGATGCTTAGCACACAAGCATGAGGACAGAGGTTCAAATCCCTAACACTTGAAAGGCTGAGCACAGCCACACATACCTACAGTCCCAGTGCTGGGAAGACAAAGACAGGAGGATCTCTGGGATTTAGTCAATCTAGCCAAAAGGGTATGTTGTTGTTTCAGTGAGAAACTCAAAAATAATGTGGGAAGTAGTGGAGGATGACATTCGATGCTGACTTCTAACTTTGACACACTCATGAGCACACATGCACACACACAAAAAGCTGGGTAACATTGCGCAAATTCCCTATATTCCTGACCCCCAATTTCCTCATCAAAATAGAAGATTCATCCACCTCCCTGCTTGTCTGTAACAATATTGAAAGAAAGGAAGAAAGAAAGAAAGGAAGAAAGGAAGGAAGGAAGGAAGGAAGGAAGGAAGGAAGGAAGAAAGAAAGAAAGGCCTGGAAATCACTGGCATCCCTAAACTTAGCTCTGGGTTTCTTCCCAGCTTCCCCATGCCCTGTCTTCATGGAAGTCTGACTTTTGGTCCTCAGTGGAGCATCTTGCATTTAGAGGAATACCCCAGCCAACTGTGAGGATTTCCAGAAACCTGGGGATCTGTGTTTTTGAAATCTAATTGAGCTCCAGAGACTTCAGGAGGAAGACTGTACAACTTCTGAAGTCCAGAAGTCATCTCTTCCATCTCTCTTTGTCCCAGTCCCCCCCCAGTTGAGATCTTTGGGACATGCTGCTGTTGTGTTGCCTGCCACTGGTCATTGTTGCTGTTGAACAGTTGAAATGTTCAACTCCAAACTGGTGTAGTGATATATCATTCCATTTCCATTGGTCCAATGATGCTGTCTCCCCTGTGTGTGTGTTGTGTGTGTGTGTGTGTGTGTGTGTGTGTGTGTGTGTGTGTGTGTGTGTGTGTTTTGTAGGGCTATTATCACAAGCTGATGCCAATTTTATCACTTAAAGCGAACCATTTAAAGCAAAATCTGTTCTTTCAAGGTTCTAGAGGTTACAAGTTCATAATGTGGCAGGGTGACATTCCCTCTAAGGAATGCAGGGATGATTTAGTCCCATGTACCTTCCATTGTCCAATAGTTTCCAGCAGTTCTAGGTTTGTGGTTGTATCATTACAACCTCTGTCTCTTAGATCTACCTTGATAATGCCTCTTATGTCTGTTTTACTCTGTGTGTCCTACAAGGGCCCTGGTTATTATATGAAGACACTTGTACATTGTCTAACAGGCTGTCAAAACTTTGGCTTCTCTGGGCCACATTCAAGAGTTGTCTTGGGCCACATGTTATGATCTCATCTTAGGATCCTTAACTTAAAAGTACAGTTTACAAATAAAGTAATATTTGCAGGTACCAGAAACTTGAATGTAAACTATGTTGAGGATAGAGTTCTTCTACCATAAACCCACTCCACACCAGGAGCTTGAATTTAGACTATGTTGAGGATAGAGGCTATCTACCATAAACTCAATATACACCTTTCCTCACTGTGACTGATAAACCCGAGTTCTGCCAGGCTGAGTCAGTGATTTGAAGAACGCTGACTCATTTCTTTATCATATCACTGATTCAGATGAAAGAAAGGAACCTTCCCCTAATGGACAACCAGATGCCCGAACACCACATCCTCAGGACACAGAAGGATCATCTTGGGTTCATGAGCTGCAATTTTTTTCCATGAAATTTCTTCATTCACCATATTTTTCCTAATTTCTAAAGCCAGGCCTGAGCTGGAGAGGAAGTCAGACACTGCCCTTTTTACAAAGTGCCCCAACATTCCTGATCTCAGGAATTAAGTGTCCCAGCTTGCATATCTTGTCTTTTATCACTTTAAAACACTAAGACCGACAATTTTAGGGAAACAGGAGGAATACAAAATGGTTTTGCTCTGGATAACTGCCAAGACAAAAATAGACACAATCTAACAGTGTATGTTTTCCCCTATTGTCTTAGAGAATACATACTGTGGGTGCAGACGGGCTGTTTGCTGGGACAGAACATTTGTAAATATCATTCTCTTAACATAGAAACATCTTTTCTGCATGCCTTAAAGAACATTATCTTTGTCCTCTTGCTGCCTTAAGCTTACATATCTGTTTTGAAGTGCCATGGGTCTTGACCGTGATGTACACCAATGACTATTGTCTGCTGTGTACTTGGGTACTACCTGTCTTGCTTGGACATCAGCTCTGTAAAGCCAGATACCACTGATATTCCACTGATGCCTTGTACTTGGCCTGGTCCATACAGGAGATAGGTGGTAGGGGGGATGGATGGATGGATGGGATGGATGGATGGATGGATGGATGGATGGATGGATGGATGGATGGATGGGAGAGTGGATGAGTGTATGAATGAGTAAGTGGGTGGATGAATGGATAGGTAAATGAATAGAAAGGTGGTGGGTTGGTGAATAGGTGGAAGGATAGACAATTATTTGAGAGTTCAGGAAGTCTGATTGTATTACATGAAACACAAATGAGTCAAATCCAGTCCCCTTCTAAGGCCCTTATGTGTTACTCTGAATGAGCCTCACAAAGGGGAAGGCATAAACTATAGTTTAACCTAGAAAGGCAAGCTACCAAGAGAGCTCAAAGAGTATGGTTGGAATCTGCTATGCTGGGAGGCCCATCAGACATCTATGAAGGGAGGGAAGGAGGGTTGACACACTCCCTTCTCACCAACCTTGAAGCTGGTTTGATTTCTCTGTCTGTGTGACTAGAAAAGTTATCTAGCTGAGCGCATTATGCCCTTAGTGGCGAAGTGCATACAATTTATGAGGGAAGCTCCTTAATACATATTTAATAACGCTGTGGACATTCAGGCACCAAATCGGTGGTGTCAAATGTGTTCACTTTAGGAGACTGGAGCTGTCTTTTGACAAGGCTGACACTCCTCTGCAAGTCTCACATACACTATAAACCATCTCAGCAGAGGGGAGAGGACTTGTGTTCTTACTCTATAGTGATGGAAAAGAGTTTGCAGTAACACTAGCATCATGGGTAGACACTTGAAAGCGTGAGACATCCAAGAGAGAAATGACAAGAAGAGCCCAAAAAGTGATGATTAGGTAAGAGGGGTGGCTCCACAAGCAAAGGCACTTGCCACCAAGCCTGGCAATCTAGATTCAATCCCAGTGAACTACTTGATAGCAGAAGAGAATCGACTCCTACAAGTTGTCCTCCAACCTCTACATGCACACACAGACACACACACATATACACACAGAGACACACACACACACATATACACACAAACACAGACACACAAACACACACAGACACACAAACATACACACACAGACACATACACACATATACACACAAACACATACATACACATACAGAGACACACATATACACACAAACACAGACACACAGACACACAAACATACACACACAGACACATACACAGACATACACAGACACACACACACAATACACATAGACACACACACATATACACACAAACACATACATACAGACACACACAGACACACAGACACATACACACACACACACACACACACACACACACACACACACACACACACAATAAATACAAGAAAACGATTTTTCTCAAGACAGAATTTCTCTGTGTAGCCTTGGCTGTCCTGGAACTCACTCTAGACCATGCTGGCCTCAAACTCAGAGATACACCTGCCTCTGCCTCCTGAGTGCTGTGATTGAAAACTTGTGCCATCATGCCTGGCAAGGAAACTATTTTAACACAGTAGTGATAACTGTGGAGAGAGGACATGAGACGAGGCAATGTGAGTATCATCTTTATAATGTTGGTGACAGTGTAAAGAACTTGTCCTGGTGAGTGCTTCCTGTCTGCCAAGTCCTTCTCTGAAGTCACTGTATGCATTTCATCCCTACAACACCTCCACAGGGGTTTGCTTTTATTACCCTCTTAGAGAAAAAGGGCACGGTACCTTAGAGTGCGTGAGGTCACAGTCCTATAAAATAGCTCCAGGGAGAAGTAGAAATCCAAGCAGGCTAAGCTCAAAGTTCTGACAGTTAAGACTGGTGGTCAACTTGATAGGTCCTAGAATCACCTATGTGGCAAGCCTTGACGCATACCTGTGAAGGACTGGTTAGATTAGGTTAACTCAGGGGGAGACTCACACTCTGTCTGGATGGCACCAATCCATAGACTGGGACCCTGGACTGAAGAAAGAGATGGGCTGAGCCACCACCATCCATCTCTCTTTGCTTCCTGACTGCGTGTGTCGTGTGTCCTGCTGCCCCGAGCTTCCGGTGCCGTGCCTTCCCACTGTGGTGGACTGTAGCAAACCCTCCTTCCTGAAGTTGCTTTTGTCAGGCGTTTTGTCACTGCAATGAGACAAGTCACTAACACAAAGCTCTCCAGTCCTGTCCTTAGATCTTACAGACGTTAAAGCAGCCTGAGCCAGCTGGATTCCCGTTCCTAGTCTCCATCAGCTGGAAGGGATTCCATAGCAGAGGCCGGTAGCCATGGGGCTACACCTCGCTTCACTGGCATGGCGACTGCTGGCAAGCTGTGCCGCAGGCCCTTCCCCTTTTCTAGGAAGACTCGAGCTTGTACCTGTACAGCAGAAAGCCTGAGCATCATATCCAGGCCAGGCTGGTTGAAAAGGTATGTCTTTGGCATACTCCTTCTTCTCTGCCCCCCTTCAGAGGCCTTTATTCAAAGTGATTCAGGCTGTATTCCCAGAGCCTTCACCCTGGACCATCATGTAGGTAAGAAACAAACATTTGAGCGAGTTAAGCTAACCAATTGTCCAAGCCCCCGATGGAATAAAAATCTGTTGATATGTTTTATTAGACCCAAGAATATGTACTCTAAAGCAGCATTCCCATCAGAATAGAAGCCATAACATGAAGTCATAGTCATATTCTCTGGGTCAGGGTCAAGAATATGTCCCATAGGGTTATGCCCATGTTAGAAGATTTAATACATATGGGACGCTGGGTTCCCAAAAACACTCAGAACTGGCAGCCACTCTCACATTGACTTTTTGTGCACCAAGTACAGCCAACTTGATTTTGGTTCACTGTGGGTTTGAAGCAACCTACCCAAGTCAGCTTTATTTACACAATGAAACATATGAGCACACGTTTTATTACATTCAAGGTCTGTTCTATCCAAAGCGGTGGCTGGGCTGGTTTTCTGTTCCCATTCGACTCTGGGATCTAATGTGTGAGCATATGGCACTCAGCTCCCTTCTGGCCCTGTGCTGAGAAACAGCACAAGGGGAGGATTTTTCCAAGTCTGCGAGGATGCTGTGTGATGCCCATTGGGGCAGAAGCCCAGCGTCACTGAGGACACAGTGTCTGTTCTCAAAGGTGAAGCAGTTGGTGTTCCAAACACACGCTCTCAAGCCAAGAGTTAATGATTAGCGAGAAAGTGTAAGGTCCGATGTGTCTGCAGAGTGACAGAGCTCGCTTATAAGTAGAGACCTATTGACGGGGAGGGCATGTCACTCATGGTTCATTGAGTGGCTACTCTTCAGTTCTCAGATTCGCTGGATAATTCGCATTTTAAAACATTAATTCCAAAATAAATGTACACTCACAGGAAGCTGCAAACATACTGAAGGGAAGATCTGGGTGCCCTGCTGCCTGCCTCCCTGACAGCAGACTATCACACAATGATGTACAGGCAACAGAGCAGGAAATGTACATGGGCAAAATCTACAGGTCTGAAGTCACACTCATGGATCTTTTTATCTGTGTGTGCGCATGTGCTTACATGTGTTTCGATGTGGGTGTCTCATATATGTACTTTTTTGTAGCTATCCATATCTTGCTACTGGCATTCCTCCCTCTCTAAAGTGCGTCCATAGCTGTCATGGAAGGTGCCAAGAAGTGTCCACAGTCATCAGAGAAGACACCACTGAGTGGAGACTGTTTTTATCATGTGGTCCGTTTTTTTCTCCTAGTCTGGATATAGTTATGTGAGTTTTTATGCTTTGTCTTCTTGTTTCTTAGGTTTTTAGCTAGCTCTTGGGACATGAAATTTCTATGAGAAATTTATAGTCATTTATTACTCAAAAATAAAGCACACTTTGTGTGTGTGTGTGTGTGTGTGTGTGTCTATGTGTAAGTTATTTTATTATTTTTAATAAGTCAGCATTCTCCTTCCACCATGTGGGGCCTAGGAATTGAACTCAGGTCATCAGGCTTGGTGACAAGCACTGTTACCCACTGAAGCATCTGGTTGGTCCATCATTTGTTTCCATTTTAATGTCTATTAATTCACTGTTTGGATTCATGAGTCAGATGCAAGGATGTCACCAGGAGTGACTGAAGTCCCAGAAATATAAGTGACTCGCCCCGAGTGACAGCTTCCATGAGTGAGAACTTTGGTCCAGCTTTGTAACTGTGTTCCTAACCCCAGTGCCCAACTGGCTTCCAGCACTCTGCCATTCAGAGGAACACCTATACATATGTCACTCTGTCCTACCGTTACCTCTGTGTCCAGCAGACACAACAAGCCAAGTGACCATTAGATCTTTCAGAGAAAGAAACAGAGGTGCTGCCAGATTGCCAAATAGAACACACTCTGGTGTGAAGAAAGAAGGCTCTGGACCAACTCCCCTGCCTCTCTGACTGGTACTTACTGTTAGACCTGGGCAGCATCCAGAAGCCCTTCTCATACCCACATCACCAAGTTCCACACCTGTGTCCAACTGAATCATGAACTCATTCCTTACCCATCTGCATGTGGCCTGATACCATCTTCACCCTGATGGTGAGTCAGAAGCCATGACACTGACCTAGCTCATCACCCTTCACTCCCACAGGATGGACTTGGCCAAATGAAAACTTGATAGCAAGCAGCTTTGCATAAGAATATCAGGACCCGTATAAACAAAAGCTTTGCCACCAGAAAGATAAAGATAGTCCACAGATCTCCGTATCCCAGCTGAAAGAGGATATTACTCCCTGTGTAGCACCACCCTGACCCTGACCCTAGGGAGGGTCAAAACAGTTGGTCTGGACATCCCTCAAGCTCATCTTCATGAACTCCCATGAGGAAAGAAAACAGTTTGTATTGTAGTTTTTGTGGAATTAAAAACCCTATAAAGGCATACATGAGCCTGAACAGGTCTTAGCGATATCAAAGAACAGAATTTCAATAAGGGTGTTGCATTAAATCTGAGCTGGCAAGGGCTTATAATAAAAGTACAGTAATGAGCAAGCTTTATGATAAAATTAATATAATTAATTAGTGTTTGTAAAGGGCTTGGGATCATGGGGTGAAAGGTGCCAGCTAGAGGAAAAGTCATCTCAGAAATTACCACTATTATCATCTTAAGACACGGCATATATTATGTACGATATGAGCATTTCGAAGTGTATATTCATGTCCCAGCTATAACTACGTTAATTTATAGTAATTTGCAAATCAGGTCCCTGATCAGCCCTGGGAACCCTTTCTAGATCTCTAAGTGGATGAGGTTATGACTCAAGTGGTATTTTAAACTCTATCCTGTGATAACCTATTAGAGACAGCAGCTCCAGACCCTCGTGCGTGCTCAAGTTAGCGATTCAAATTACAACTGATGCACGTGAGCCCTGCCTGCCTTTCTGCCCCCGGTGCCATGTCTTTGGGGGTTTGGTTCGGTTTTATTAAAAATAGGTCTACAAGCTAGTGTCTTTCATCTTCACCTTTCCAACTTTTCCAGGATTCAAACATCCTTGCTTCTTTCTGATCCAATAATATCCCCTGATTTCCAGAGCACCTCTTTACTGCCATCGAGTCTCCAGAATGTGTGTGACTGGGCCATGGCATGTTGAAGATTCTGGGGACTTTGGCCGATGGTGAAGGCTCAGCTCAAAACTCACATATATCCAAAGTAGGCCGTTTATTTCCAGCCATCCCAATTGACTCTTCACTCCACAAACCCTCTATTGTATTTATTAATGGAACCACACAATTTCTACAGGGCTGCAGGGTACATTAAAAAAAGTAAGCTAATTGTTTGATGGTAAAATCAGAACTACAGGGAATTTGGAAAGAAAAGAGAAAATAGAGTACTAGGATGGTTGTGTTTCCAGAACATCTCTACCCTCTTGGCTGCAAAGCTGTCGTTCATACATGTAGCTCCCATCATTCTCATGCAAAAGCCAATGACCAGTGTTCATTTTGCCAAGTCCATCATGGTCGTACACAGAGGCTATTTCCAAAAAACGCTGCAGAAAGCACCTCAATCAGTCATCCACTGTGAGTCAGCAAGCAGATGGTCTCATGACTGATATACTGGGTCCAGGTCTGACTCTGCCACTGGCCATCAGATTGATCCTGGAAAAGTCACATTCCCTTTTCTCAGTGGTGTGCTTCCTCACTTGACACAAACAGAGTTGGGAAAAAAAAAGGTGGAGGCCAGGTCACAAATATGGACTCACATGGTGGTAACCTATCCCACAAAACACATCTCTATACACACAAATACATGCACATACATCCCTCTCGAGAGTACCATGCAGACATCACCAATCTATCACAGATCCACTAAACCCCAAAACAGCCTCAGACTTCAACCTCTTGACCTCATTTTGCCAGTGGAGTCGAAACTTATGTTCATTTCAGCTCAAAAGATAAAGGTCATACCACAATTTTGCAAAATGTCGTAAGTAACATTGCAAGAAAGCATCAACATCTAAGTGAATAAATGTATTTATTTATGCCATAAAAGCTTTTTGGCCTGCCACATTTTATGAAAACTTATAGGAATGATAATAACCTTTAAAAACCAAATAAAGTGAAAACATCATAATTGGAATATTTAATTAGAACTGCAAACACACTCTGCTAAACAATTCCAAATGTAATTGTTTAATAACAAAATGTAGATTTAAAAGAACAGTAGAAAGCAAAATGTCCCAGGAGCAAATCTTGTTCCTGCATTGCTGCTGAAAGTGTGGGTGACTCAAACACACACTGGGATGGGCTGTGCTCAGCTAGGAGGTCCTCTGTGACACTGAGAAATCTCTGAACGACGTCTCAGTTTTTGACATTCCAGAAAGTTCTAGATCAATAAACCTGTGCCGGAATTTTCTTTTGTGTTTCTGTGATACCAACATCCTGCCCAAAAGCAACTTGGTGAATAAAGGGTTTGTTTCCCCTTACATGTCCAGGTCACAGTTTGTCATTTAAAAAGCCAAGGAATAAACTCAGGGTGCTCAAATTAGAAAACATGGAGGGACACTGCCTGTGGGCTCACTCTCAGGCCTACGTACTGCTCATTTTCTTATACAGCCCAGGCCCAGCTGCCTAGGGACGGTGCTGCCTGCACTAGGCTGGGCCTTTCCATATTAATCGTCAGTCACAGGTGTGCCCTGCAGACATGCTCAGTCTGGGCAATTGCTCAGTTGAGGCTCACTCTTCCCAGGCGACTCTGTGTTGCGTCATGCTGACAATAAAAATGGACCATCACTACAAGCCAAGATGCTCTGTAACTTCTGACTCTCTGTTGCTCTCAATTGTTTATGAAGAGCGTGGGTTCATAGTCATGTCACTTCATAAGCTACAACCATTTCATGAGGATGGAGTCTGTCCTTTCTACAAATATGAGATAGGGTAAATCTCAGGCCCAAGTCATGTGGTCTGTGTGTGTGCGTGTGTGAGTGTATGTGTGTGTGAGTGTGTGAGGTGAGTGTGAGTGTATGTGAGTGTGTGAGAGAGTTGTGTGAGTGTGTGAATGAGTGTGTGACTTATGTGAGTATGTGTGTGAGAATGTGACTGTGTGTGTGAGTACATGTGAGTATGAGTGTGTGTGAGTGTGTGACAGTGCTGTGTGAGTGTGTGTGTGCGAGTGTGTGTGTGTGCGAGTGTGTGTGTTTGTGTTCATGTGTGAGGTGAGTATGAGTGTGTGTGAGTGTGTGAGAGTGTTGTGTGAGTGTGTGAATGAATGTGTGACTTATGTGAGTATGTGTGTGAGAATGTGACTGTGTGTGTGTGTGTGTGTGAGTGCATGTGAGTATGAGTGTGAGTATGAGTGTGAGTATGAGTGTGTGAGAGTGTGTGTGTGAGTGTGTGTGCGAGTGTGTGACTGTGCATGAGTGTGTGAGTGTGTGTGAGTGTGTGTGACTGTGCATGAGTGTGTGAGTGTGTGTGTGTGTGTGTGTGTGTGTGTATGTGTGTGTGATGTATGTGTGTGTGTACCTAGGGTGGCGATCAAAGCTGCCTCATTGCATAAGTTCATGGAGTTGGGTGTGGGAAGCCTAGAGTCTTGCGGAGTAACAGCCCTTTGACAAGGACATAGCAAACTTTGAGCTCTAGATTAAGGACCTCACCCAAAGTTCAAGGACAAGAGGCAAGACCAGAGCTCACATATGACTCAACAGAGCCCCCAGCACTTATAAGCGATAGTGGTGCTGAGCTAGAAAAAAATGGGCACCTGGATCTGGTGTGGCGGTGATGGAGATACAGTGGGATCCAGGAGACAGTGCGCTGAGCGGTCCTCAGGGAGGAGACTCCCATTCTCCTGTGCCTGCTCTCCTGCCAGTCAGTAGAATTGTGTTGTCATAGCAAATTCTGTACCATTCAAACTTCATAGGTTTACCATGTGTGTGCTTATAGGAAATGTTTGCTAACCATGGAGCAACTGACTGAAGTCTGGGTCCCTGGAACTACCCTGCCCCAGATGTTAGATGTAACCCCAAGGCACCTGGGAGCTGAAGGCCTCAGGCTCTCCCCCAGCATATGGTCTGGGTGTGAGAAATCTTCTTTACCTCTCTGTGACCTCATAAAATCCAGCATCCTGTGTCCATTCCCAATGGGCCTCATGCTTCTGCCCTGGTTTAGAAAATGTGTGTTGGTTTACTAGATGCAATGATGGAAAGAAAAAAAAAATGAAGCTGAATTTTCAAGATGTCTACATGTTCTTGGATGAGAGATTCTGGCAATATTAAGGCTTTGGGAAAACCTGAACTTTTTCATCTCTTGAGTGGAAATGAGATTTGTAAAATGATGCCATCATCTATCTTGAAGCATACATGCCTGGAGACATTATCTACACTATATAACCAAGGCAAGTGAGGCTGGAAGTAGGGGCCAAAGGCCAAAGACCAATGACAACTTCAGCCCACAGGGGTCTCAATGTCCTCAGCAAAAGCTTCAACCTGAAACACCCACTTAGACAGTTAGCATTCAAAGTCTTCAGCTTTCACTAATTTCTGTTACTGTGTGTGACCAAAAGGTGGCAAACAACAGTTTGAAAAGGTGTAATCTTTCTGCAGGATCCCTGGGACTCACTGACCAGCTAGACTAACTTCCCTAGAACCCAGTGAGATAATCTATATTTAAAGAGGGGAGGGGTAGATCATGCCTGCAGAGCAACATCTGACTTGATCCCAGCCCTACACACACATGCACATACCTACAACCAACACACCTACAGAGAGAGAGAGAGAGAGAGAGAGAGAGAGAGAGAGAGAGAGAGAGAGAGAGAGAGAGAGAGAGAGGAAGAGGGAGAGAGAGGGAGAAAGAGGGAGAGAGACATGCACACGCACACCCACACGAGAGAGGTTATCTCTGCCCCCACATGAACATACATACACCACACAGAGACAACATAAATGAGTTAATAAAATACAAACATACTTATAACAAGGTGACATGGTGCACATTTGCAATCCCCACACTTGCAAAACTGAGGCAAGTTTAGGGTCATCCCTGGGCCCCAAAACTACATGAGATATTGCCTTTAAAAACTAAAAATCTACAACCAAGATAATTTATAATAAGTGAATACTATTAAGTGCTTCATTGAAGAAGGCATATAATTTCTGGGAGGATGGATGGATGGATGGATGGATGGATGGATGGATGGATGGATACTACTACTGAAATTGTATGTGCTCCAAAAGGCAGGCAAATAGAGGTTCCCCTCTAAGCCTACTCGCAGTTATGAGCACACAACTTGTATCTTCTGCAAGCTCTCCTCAGGTAGTCACTAAATAGGATGGGGCAGGAGGCTAGCACACAACTGCCCTCGGTTCACTGTCTGATAAATGGGGCAGAGAAGAGGACAGCTCGGTGGCATGTGCATAGCCACAGGGCACATGCCTATACAAAAGGGGACTTCCCTTAGTGGGAAATGACATCTCGGCTTTAGACTGCACTGCTCTGATGAGGTGAGAGGGTGTTTCCCTTGTTTCACTCAAGGGTCTATGCTAGCCTTACCTCTAACCGGTATGGCCAGACCATAAGCTTTAGCTATGATATGCACACCATATACCCAGCAGGAGCATCCCTGGAGCTAAGAGATGCTGTTAATAGTAACATTAGCACCATCATTACCATCATCCTGGTAGTGACAATGACTTACACTAAAGCAACCAACCAATTCCCCCACAGGATGGCCTTCTTACACTGAGCCCTGTGGGTCACAGGTTCAGACAGAGCCTGGATGGTTATTCTCTTGCCCCATGGGACTTTGACTGAGGTCAGGGATGGTGTTTGGTGATAATCTTGTCTGGCATGGGGTTCTATGTAAGTGATGTGTTCAGGCATTGCCAGCCCCTCCTCCTCTTGTCTTAGAGCCCCTTCTTGAGGCCTTTACTGGGGGATCATCAGATTTCATACATGGAAATTCAGGCTTCCAAGACATGCAGATGGAGGTCACCAGGCCAATTAGAGGAAGGGCCGGAAGCCATGCAACCTTCAGTCAATCATATTGTCATCTGCAGCCTACTCTGGATTCGAGCAAAGGGAAAACATTCCTGCTTTTAATGGGAAACCTGCCAGATAATCCATAGTCTCCATAAGGAACAATTGTGCTTTTTGTTCTATCCTTAACATAAGATGAACAAATCCCCCATTTCCCAAGACCTCTGAAGCCTCACTCCAGGTTAAAGTCTGAGGTCTCATTAAATTGGTCACATACAAATTCTGATGAGCCTCCTCTGATGATGAGCAGTCCAGCACAAATGACTCTTTCAACCATATGGCCATTGTCCTTCTCTCAACCTGTGTGGTGAGAAAAATACAGGGACCCTACAAATGATATGCATACTCATATTGGGATAAGACAGGATCCCCGGCAGGTGCTGGGTAGGGGCCATTCCTAAACCCAACCTTCTGCTTAATTTCCAATTCCTTGAATAGAGTCCACTAAAACTCCATAGAACTGAGTCCTTGAGGCTCTTAGATCCCCTCTGTAGAACATCCTTCATTCTCCATAGGCAATAGTTGTCCTCTACATCCACATAGATGTTGCTCTTGCACACTTACTGCCCAGGGTAGATAGACTAAAGACAGATGTCCAAAGGGATCTGATGGTTTGTGGTGTCTCCTCCCTGTCTGTCAAAGATGACAGAGCTTCCGCCAATGCTCTATAAAATTCCACAGGCTTTCTGGGAATCTCAGAAGTTTGGACCACTCCATAAAAACTAGGCTCCCACTTCCATCCTGAGAGACCCTACATTGGGCTGAGAACAGGCTCTTCCAGGACACTGCTGCCAATCCTGGAAAGCCTTTTGGATGGGTGGAAGGTGCTATGGCATGGTGTATTTAGAGATCTTACTGGGCACAATGACAATACTGTTGGCTCTTCAAAATGAAAGGGGAGGGCACCTTATAACTTTTTATTTACAAAAGAAGATCCCTTTTAACTTTTTCAGAGACTGTATCTCTGAGCATTGGTGGTGGAGAGAGAGGTAGGTTTCTTAGCAACCTTTGGAGATGTAACTTGAGAGCCACCCAAATCCTACACATACAAATTGTACAGAAACCTAGTTGAGGCTCTCCCCTGAGAATCCTACACCCACAGGTGAGTATGTCATGTTCCTTCCCTGAGTGCCTCTCTTTTATTAATCCCTATGCCTAGGACCTAAGCTAAATATTTTATAAATGAACTACAACTCTCCTTCCAAATAAAAGAAGAAAGGGTCTCAGAGCTGTGCCCTTAATATCTTTGCCTGGAAACAAGGCTTTTCTCAGAGACGACATATCCTTGCCCTCAGATCATTTCTTGCTTTGAAAATGTTTTGTTGGATATATGTTTTTAAAACTTGTTCCAAGCTCTTCATGCTTCCTCTAATATGAAAAATGAAAGTTCTAAACATTTTTCTTGTTCATCTTTTGTATCACAATCCACCAGAAAAAGCAAGTTGGTACCTTTAACATCTGCCATCAGATGTCCCCTTCCTTCAGAGCCCTCCTGCATTTCCTTTTCCCAACATTTCCCTTGTTGGATTGTTTGTGTTTTAAGGCAAAATCCCACCACTTTATAGCTCAGGCTGACCTTGAACCCTTGATCCTCCTTCCTCAGCCTCCTGAGTGATGGGATTAAAAACATGAGCCCTCACATCTGCTTCTCCATCCACAAAAGGTTTGTTCGGCTGTCCTCCAACCTCCAGTAGCACTGTTATCAGTGCTCAGCAAGCCCTCACTACAGCTTCCTGGGGGCCCTTTCAGAAACAGCTGCAAGAGTGGCATTAGAGTCCACCTCATGTCAAGAACATGGCAAAGAACCAGTGTTTGTCTTTATTGCACTGTGGAGTTGGGAGCACTGGTCCTGGAGCCTCGGATGCCTGGGCTCAACCTCAGTTTCTCCACTTACCCAGGAGCTGCAAATCTCCAGCCATGCATCTGTTCTTCCATTCTCTATCCTATAAAATGGGTTTAGTAATGTTCCATCTCCCCAGGAGTCATGAGGATAAAGAACCATTTCCCCATCAAAGCCTTCCAGTCAGAGCCGGGGCAGATTACTCAGTGGTTAAATTGCTTGCTGTGAGTAGCAGGACAACCTGAGCTCAGCTGCCCAGCACACGTGTAAAACCCAGCTGCACAACTCACATCTCTAACCCCCACTGCTGAGGCAGAGACTGGCAGATCTTTGAGCCTGCTGGACAGCAGCCGTGGAAAACACAAAAACAGGAAGCCCTGCAGTCAGAGAGAGACCCTGCCTCAAAGTCAGAGGGGAGCACCATAGAGGGAGCACCTCCTTGTCAGAGCAGAGCTCCACACTCACACAGACACAGCCTTCCGGTTAATTCAGAAGGCACACAGAGACACACACAGCAGAGGCACTCTACTGTGGTTAGGCGGCAGAATGTGACGTCATCGGTCAAGCTGAGTTATATGACAAAGTCACTTTAGTGTCTTTACCTCATTTGATTGTACAGCAGGTGACTCCGAGTCTCAGGATTTAAGCATGTGTCTCGAAAATACAGTTTGTTTGCCAATCCCAACAATGGTGTTGATACAGACAGCCCCCTCCCTGCCTCTCCAGGTTCAGGGTCTCACCCCTCCTCAACAGCACTCCTGGGTTTATTTCAGAAAATACGGCAAGGTTAAATAAAGACGTATATTTTAAGACTTCTCATATATTTTATTCATACTATAATATTCTACATATTATAATTGATCCACACATAGATGTTTAAGATTCATAATTATTTAAATCTTGTCTTGGGATGACCGTTTATTGCATTTAAAAATGTTGCAGGTTCCCCAAAATAGATGTCACTGTGACATAAACTTCCTGATTTCCAAACCTTGCTCCCATAACGCTGGAGGCGAAAAATTTCATCTAAATATTATTGAATTCCAGCGCAGCATTAGCATGCGGAGATATTTACAATAACAGAGCCATTACAACTCAATCAAAAGCTGATTTCAGCCAGAATTATGCAGAATTAAATCTTGCAGGATTCAAATTATTAAAAATCAGAGACTCAATAAAGTGTGGTCTGGAAGCCCCATTTATCAAGGGAGTCGGAGTGTCTCCACGGTTAGAGCGACTTCTTCATATATATTCTGCAAGAATTTGCATGCATTTTAAGAGACCAGAGCTCAGTTCTTACAGAATTCAAGTCACCACGCTATATTTGTAAGGCAATGGAAGCCAGCACCGACAGCATTCTCTTCATTTCCTTTCTCTGTCTCACATTTGAAATGCATCGGGGTTTATTTCTGGTTCCCGCTGGGTAGGGAGATGAACGGCAGGGCCACGGATGTGGAAAGATACACTTGGATCCAGAGAGGACTGGAGTGGATGGTAGGGGAAGTAGCTAGAGGAGACAGGAACCCACGATGAAGCTTCGTGGGCAACTGACATGTTAGACGGGTCCCCCTTTCCCTGGGAACCATCGGACCAAGGTACACACGTAATCTATGGATAAAGCCTCCCTCCCAGAACATTCCATACAATGGAAAAAGAATTTGTTTCTAAGAAAAGAAAGAGGCAGGCAGAGGAATTCAGGAGGGAGGGGAGGAGAAGGCACAAGGGGGAAGGAAAAAAGGAGGAAAGAAGGAGGGCAGGAAAGGAGGTCACCATGAAGGGACACAGACCTTGTTTCCTGCTTTTAATTTTAATCTTTTGTTAGTCCTTCAATAATGCTGTACAATGTATTTGATCAGATTCACCCCTTCCCTCAACTCCACACAGATCTACCCATCCTTCTGACTTACCTACCTATCTAGCACTGTGCCCACTTCTAAGGAAAAAAGACCAAACGAAACAATAGCAAATCCCTATCAGGTCCATTTTGTGCTGTCCTTGGCCTCTCGGGTATGTGACCTCGCACAAGAGTGTGGTTGGCACACCGGGACCTCAGCCTTTAGGAAAACATCTCTACCTCCACCAGAAGCCATCAATTTTCTTATTGCCAAGAACTGTAATGACCTGGATCCACCCTTTTTCTTCCTCCCTCCCTCCCTTCCTCCCTTCCTCTCTTCCACCCTTCTTCCTTCCTTCCTTTTTTATTTCTTTCTTCATCCCTCTCTCTTTCTGCTGGGGTTCACTTTATAACCTGGGCTAGCCACATTAAGATCAAATCACGAGCTTTTACAATTTTCCCTGACGCCCTGGTCAGCACAGAAGACTTGAGGACAAGCTAAAGGGCTGTTTTCTTTGGAGCAGCTGTGAGAAGTCCTCAATCCAAGAGGGAAGAGAGGTGAATACAGCACCTGCATCCCACCTTGGACCACACACATCACTCTTCAGAAAGTGATGCCGGTGATGGAAAGGGATGATGGCTGACGCCTGATCTTTCCTAGAGCCTTCTAAAAACAGGAGCACATATAGCTACTTTCTTTACATCCTGAGGTCACTGGAGCTCCAACACCCAGTCCACTTTCCTTCTCTCCTCTGGCCACAAAGAAGCACAGGATCTCTGTTGTAGAAATGCATGCTGGGAGAATCTTCATCTACATCTACGATGGCATTGTACCCTACCCTGCTGACTTTGGGCTCCACAGCGTAATCTGCTTTGGCCAATGGACTCTTGGGAGATAAGTCTTGAGCATCAGCTTCAGGTAGGCTGTGTTGCCGGTGTGACATTTCAGTGCACAGAACAGAACATTCCTACTGATAAAAAGAGGCTGAGAGATCACCATGGCTCAGATCCAAGCACACTGGAAGCCTCAAGCCAGGCCTGACCAGAGCTGTCAAAAGCCCGGTGAAGGGGTCCCAGCCTCTGGCTAAGACCGACAGACTAAGGGACAACAAAAATACAAAGCCAGCTTGAGATACAGTTCAGTGGTAGGAGCTCGCCTAGCATGCACAGGACAATTTCCATCCATAGAATGGAGGGAGGTGGGAGAGGTTGAAGGGAAGGGCACAAAAGTAGGGGAAGAAGAAATCTTTGTGGTGGTAGTGGTAGCCCACTATGTCTTGGACATAGTTTGTTACATAGGATCATGGTGACAATATCTAGAAGAAATGAAGAATAACAAAGAATGACCATTTTCAGTCACCATGTTCATCTGTTCATCCACAGATCCAGCAAACACTCCACCCCAGCCTGTCCTTGACACTGCAGAAAGATACAACGAAGGAAGTGGTACCCCTGGCTCAGCAGCCTTTCCCTCAGGGGAATTCATAGGGGTGTCTCTACCTAGTTCTGGGTACTCCTGCCTTCCTTAGCATCTGTTTTCAGGCCCCCACGGCAAACAACTGACCCAGCAAGGAAAGCAAGTGTCCACCTCACCTAGGCATTTGCAGTCAAGGACGCTGGGAGGAGGGAGAATTGGTACAAACTCTAACCCCAGAGAAGGTGTCCAGGTCATAGCCCAGGTTCAGAAAGGTTCCAGGAATGAAAGGCCAGGCTGTGTCACAGGCCGAAGTGGGCAACCATGCTGAGAGACATCTGCCGCACACAGAGAGCAGCGTTCTCCATCACTCCAACCCAGAGAAGAAGACCCAACTGTAGGCTTTGAGCTGCCCACATTACCCTACCAGGAGCCAGCCAGGATGTGCATGGAGACTAAACGAGGAAGCCTGGCTGGCAGCTTATAGGCCACTCAATCAGGAGACAGCATGCCAGATGTTTCAAGTCTATGGTAGCCTTCACTGTGCATGGGGGGTGGGGGGAGGAGACTGGGTGCAGGAAGCAGCCCTGAGACTCTTGGGGAAAGGCCAGCAGGGATTGGCTGCAGGACTTATTAGAAGCTTGATGAAGGGACAATGTGACTCTCTGATAAGGTCATATGCCATATGGCGTAGAAGGTCAAACCCCACTGGGGGCTACAGCCAAGACATAGCACCATGTCGTCTCTGTCCATGACGCCAAGCCTTAAGATCTTGAGGTCCTAGAGTTGTGATAGCAGGTCCTTTCAAAATACTTCTGTTTAATCTAACTGCAATCTCGGGGTGGGGTGGCTGGCAGTTTGTAGAAAGAAAGAGGAGAAGAGGGGGGAGAGATAGAGAGTTAGCAGGGAAATAGTCATAACCAAAGTCCACTTACAATAAAACTGACAAAGACATTTATAGAAAGAAAGAGGAGAGGAGGAAGGGGAGAAAAAAGATAGAAGGAGGGAGAGGAGATAAAGGAAAATAGGAAAGGGGACAGAGATAAAGATAGGGAGGGAACGGGAAATGAAAAAGAAGAAATGGTTGATATTTGGGTATTACAAAGTGACCTTCAGTACCTCTGTCCCAGCCCGGGAAGCACCTCCCCACTGACACCCACATAGTGGGGCTGCGGGCCTGAGGGCCTGAGACTCACCCTCCAATCTTGCTCATACTCTGCCAGGATCCTAAGGCATCTGTCTACCTCTTTGGGCAGCAGGCTGGGTTAAGGCATGTCTGTCTTTATTTTCCTTCTGGTCTGAGTTTTCTGTTTGCAAAATCCATGGGTCAGTCAGAGCTAAGAGAAAGCCATTCCTTTCTCAGTGACTCGCCTTCTGTAGCTGTGACACTCCAAAGCTGATGGCTCTTAACCACAGCCCTTCAAGTGACTTGTGTCGTATCTAATGCAGGTTAAATTATGAGCTGTGTGGCTCCTATATTTTGATGCATTATAATTCTTCGAAAGCTAGCAATTCACACATGGAGTGTCTGAGAACTCTCTGTTAAGCAGACTATTTGGTTAATGAGCTGGGTGTACTTACTTCCACCACACTGAATAGCCGACTCCACTCCACCTTCCAGACACAATACCAGAATTCAGGTCCCCTTGTTTGTTTGGGGGGAATACTACAGTGCCATGCCAAAAATAAATCAACATAGTCAGAGGACTACCCAACAGCTCCACTTCTGATTTGACTTGTAGGCAGATACCTGGCCCCTAATTGGATGTTTAGGAATTGGTACTGGAAGTCTGAGGAGATGCACCAATTAATAAACACAAATGAGGGAGTGGTAGAAAACGGACCCTGACACACTGGCAATTGATGCCCCTTCTTTAGCACACTCCACGGAACTTCCAGCTGGTCTGCTGCACCCACTGTGTGTGTGTGTGTGTGTGTGTGTGTGTGTGTGTGTGTGTGTGTGTGTGTGTGTGCACGCGCGCATGCGTGCATACAGAGTACAGAGGTTAGCCTTATGTGTCATGCCTAAGTCTCTCTACATCTTTTATTTTGCTTATTTTAAGGCAGTGCTTCCCATGACCTCAGACTCATCAACTAGGTTATACTTGCTGGCCAATGAGCTCCAAGGATCCTCCTGCCTCTGCCTCCACAGTACTGGGCTCATAAGCACATAATGCATGCCACTGGACTCAGTTTTGTTCACTTGCCTGTTGGGGGTCAAATTCAAGACCCCTTGTTTGCAGAGAAGGCATTTGCTGACAGGCCATTGTCTCTACAGCTCAGAGGGTGTCTGTTTTCCCGTCCAGCCCTTTAGTTAGAGCTCCATGTAGGTAGGTCTTCACTGTCCCCAATTCTCATTCCTGACATTCAGCAGTTTCTGGCCCTGCTGGTGACACCCACAAAGTGCTAAAAGCATCTGCCATTGTCCCAACATGAATTGCTTTTCTTTTACAAGAATAAATCCTGCGTGGACCGTCGGTAGAACCCAGAAGGGAGGCCTGGTGCTGGGGTCTAGGGTGGGGAGGGCTGCACAGAGGGGGAGCCACCAGGAGGTCCTGGAAGTGGCAGGTGAGCTGGGTAGAGACAGAGACTGTACATAAACACGACCTCCTCTGGGGAGGCAGTGGCCATGGAGTGCCAGATGCAGGAAAGGCTGGGAGAGACAGAAAGTCCCTGGGCCACCCTGATTCATGGTCATGGGGAATACGTGAGTTTTTCAGATATAGCCTACTGTCCCCCACAGAATGAAGAGAGAGTAGAGGAGAAGGAAGGGAGGGGACACAAAGTGACATCTGGGTTCTGTTAAGAAACCACACCCATTGAATAGACAGTTTCAGTAGAAATCACTACATGACACACTCCAAACCAAACTTCCAGATCACTGTGATAATGACAGCCAGACCCAGGCGAGTGACACCAGCCTCCATGTCCGCAGGTGACATTCAGCTGCTCAGATGTGGAGGTAGAGGGAAAAGAAGTCTGCGTGTGGCGTGCCCAAACCCATGTCGGTGCTGGAAGAGCTCGCTCTGGACTTGTTCTTCGACTGTGCCTGGTCCTTTTGCAGACAAAAGGAGAGGATTGCCATGTCAGATGACAGAGTAAACAGTGTGTCATAGGGCAGGCCCCAAGCACAAGGCGAAGCACGAGTCACAGTTCACAGACTGCTTTAGTGTCCTCTGGTGAGCCCTCTTGCTCCCCCTTAGCCTGAGAGGGGCAAAAGGGGCCAGAAGACGTCTCTCAGTGTCAGCCTTTGTAGGCTCATGATATGCAAGGTATTTTATGGTTGGAACAATGATTTTTTAAAGTGCTATCTGACTCATAATCACACTTCTTGGAAATGTTCATTTAGAATGTCCGTGACAGACACAAAAGTGTTCTTTCCAACATGGTTTAGTAATAGCTAGAGAACAGAAAGAGCCCCAGTAGTCGGCAGCAAGGAATGCTGGGAAACACCAAGGTGAGGATAGACTGTGATTCGGATTCTAAGATTATTTGCCGTTTCAAGAAACGTTCCAGGCAGCATCAGGCAAGCACCAACCCCTGACCCTGGGAGCAGCGACACCAGGGCCAATGGCTGTCTGTGTCTCCTGGCTGTCCTCTGTTTACTGCTGGGAGCAAAGTCTGCCCTCCCTGCGTCTGTTTCCCCACCTGAAAAATGGGGACAAGAAAGCAGTGGACACAGAACTACGTGAAGTAGCTTTCATACCATGGAGAGAAGGGCATCCAATGGGAGTGAATTAGACATACTAGCTCTCTGTTCATAAAATACAATAGATGCTTCAGAGGGAGGGTCCCGCAGACAGTTCCACACAGAAAGGAAACAGTGGTAGGTTAATAGCAATCTGCCTTAGATGGTGGTGGATACTTTCATTTCATTTTCCCCATACCATGATATATTTCCCCAAAATGTCTGCGATAAGCACATGATAAATATAACAAGAGTAAAATAATAAAAGCCCATGGGTTTTTTTCCTTCTTTTTAAAATCATTCCCCCCCCCCAAGAATTAAGGAGAATATTTAGTAATGCTTGGACTAGGGCAAGCCCGGGGCATAACCCTGCTTTTCCACTTACAACCTGTCACTCTCCAAATCTCAGCTTCCTCACCTGCATGCAGTGTGCCTTCAGAACAGTATACAGCAGGTGCTAATTAACGGTTCTCCTCCCCGTGAGAAACACCAGGTGCATCTTAACTCTTCTTTTGTTTGTTTGTTTGTTTGGTTGGTTGGTTGGTTGGTTGGTTGGTTTGGGTTTGGAGGTTTTTGGTTTTAGAGATAGGGTTTTGGAGGCTGACCTGGAACTAGCTCTGTAGACCAGGCTGATCTTGAGTTCACAGAGATCTGCCTGCCTCTACCTCCCAAATGCTGGGATTAAAGGGTGTGCCACCAACACCTGGCAACCACATCTCAACTTTTAACACAGTACCTATTCTGGGAGCACAGCATGATCAGTCTGTTCAGACATGAACCCTTCTCTTGAAGGTGGGTGTCCATCCTCAGAAAAATTGCAAAGCTCCAACTACAGATAGACACTTCCAGGCCCTTAACGGGGCACAAAGTGGAAAGAAGGGAACAAGAATAATTAATGGAAGACAGGGTCCCACAGGCGCTCCAGATCTTTCCATGGAAGCAAATGTATGTCTGATTGAGTTATCACAGCAAACCCAGCCAGCTCTCCTGTCCTTCCTGGTACTGGAAGTTTCCAGGGCACACTCCCAAAGATAAAACCGTTCATTTTTTCCCCACATGCCAGGTGTGTTTTTAAGGAAACAAGTGCTTGGAAGATAATTTTGCGAAAAAATATAAAATCCATATAACACTCAGTTACCTTTTCTTAAAGGAAGATGAACGATCCGAGGGAGGGATAAATTGCATTTGCTATGAAATTTTGAATTTCAAGAAGTATATTATGTCCTCCAGTGTTCTCAGTGAAAAGAAAATTATTCCTTTCTTGGGGAAACACTCATGGCATTTTAACGTTTATGACATTTCTGATTTGGAAAGATGAGTTCTTGCACAGGAATGATTCAAACTTGCATTTTTGTAGCGGGCATGTCCTTATAAATTACACTGCTGTGAAGGAGGAAACCCTTTCTTTCTGAAAGGGGTGGGGGACGCTTTCTCTGCTGACAAACTTGTTCCTGATTCCTGGTGGCAGCCACCAAGAGGAAGACCAGGGAACCCACGGCCCTTCCCAGTCCCTCCGCCTCAATGAAATGTTAGTTCCTACCTCCCCCCATGGATGAAAAATTTGTTTCCCTTCATAAATAATGAACAAAGACACATTTCACTAGGTGCAATTAAAGTGACTATGAGGCTACATTGAGATGTGATTCAGCCTTCATCCCTGTCATGACAAGCCACAGGATGCCGGGACACCCAAATCTATGCTCTAAGCACACAGAGTCAAAGATACCCCCATGCCCTGCTTGAGCATGAAATACTTCGCGCCAAGGGGGACTCAAGTGATGATGTTTATTTAGAATTAGAATCGACTTTCATTTTACATAACACCTTTCGTTTTCAAGACTCCCGGAGCACTCGACAAAGCAATGAGTTCAGCCTCAGCATCGCTTAAGACAAGTGCAACCGTCATTATGCTCCCTGTAATAGCTCGCAGGCTTGGAAATTAGAAATCAAGGGAGAAAGGTGGAGAGACGGATAAAGAGGCAGCGAGGGACTGGAGAGGAGCTGAGGGAGAAGTCGGGAAAGCCAGGTAGGAGATCTGGAGGAGCCAGTGAGCAGGAAGAGAGACAAAGACCACAGGGACTCATGGGACGGGGCTTCCAGCTCTTCCTTTGTTTGGGAATGTGTTTCAGGGAGCTATTATTCCCATCTCTGAGGATAGATGGTGGCATCTCAGCCCCACACTGAAGGACAGGGACAGGACAGCCTTTTCACAGAGGCCCCACAAGCATCACATTCCAGGAGTGTGGGTTCTGGCATCAGGAAGCCTGAGACTAACCTTCCAGCTCTAAGTCTGGCTAGGTGGCCCTGTGACTTGCTTGGCAGCTCTGGGCTCACAAACCTTGTAAGAGCTTCCCCTCAAAGAGGGGAAGACAGGGCCAGGTGCTCACAGAAGATTCAAGGCATGAGCAGCACTCAGGGGGCATTGATTAGGGATGGTATCTCCTCAACTTCCTCCCAATCATGAATACAATATAAGCAGTCCTGCTGAACCTCGTGTCAACTAGCAACTTAATACCCGCTGTGCAACGATTCCTGGCTGGTAAATTCCCCAATCTCACTTGACAAACTGGAGCTAATATAGCCCGAACAATAATGTGGCCAAGCCCTATGGTCCCCTTCTCCATCTAAGAACACTACCAAGAATCTAGTGATACCATTCCCATCCCTCAGTAAGGAAGTCAGTCTTCAAAGAGGCTGGGGTCCTCAAGTCCACCAGGCCAGGCTGCCTCCTGCTGGCTGGCTGGGGATCAACTGCTTCACCCCACTTTGTGATGCCCCACAAAGGGGCAAGGGATTCTCTAGAAAACAAAGGCCACTGTAAGTGGACGTGTGTGTGTGTGTGTGTGTGTGTGTGTGTGTGTGTGTGTGTGTGTGATTTTGCAATAGATGTTTGTGATGCATATTGCATTGAGCAGCCATTGTGTGTGTTCACACACACACACACACACACACACACAGACACACACACACACACACAGACACACACACACACACACACACCATACAAACACACCCACACACACACACACACACACACACACACACACACACACACACACTGATCCAAGGGGCCCCATAGTCTCTGGTGTCATGCTGAAGTCAGAGCCCTGAAAGTTCCAATTAGCATTTTATTCCTGTTCTGGAAGTACCTGGAGAATGACCCCGCCCATCCTGATGATGACATGTGTCAGGAGTGAGTGAAGACAGACACCTAGATGTAAGAAAGCCAGGAGGGGCTTTGGAAGATCCCAGAAGAAATGTGGGTAAAGCAATGGTGCTGATGTTCAGGAGACAGAGAGACAGGACTCAGGAGCTGGGACAACATGAAGCTGGTTGTGTCCAGAACCAACATGAAGCACCAGGCATACTGGAACAGCAGAGACAAGAGGATCTCTGGGGCTTTCTGGCCAACCAGGGAAACTAAATCATGGAGTCCCAGCTCCTGGTGACAGAACCTGTCTCAAAACAAGAAACAGTTCCTAAGGAAGAATACTTGAGGTTGACCTCTAAAGTCTACACCCATTTCTTCTAAACACACACACACACACACACACACACACACACACACACACACACACAGAGAGAGAGAGAGAGAGAGAGAGAGAGAGAGAGAGAGAGAGACAGAGAAAGAGAGAGAGAGAGAGGAATGCACACACTTATCTATGCATGATTACATACACATACACTCACATTCACCCATACATACATACACACACACACACACACACACACACACACAGACGAGTGTGCACACTTAGGTATGTATGATTACACACATACACTCACACTCACCAATATACATACACACACACACACACACACACACACACACACACACACACACAGAGTCTTGTCGCCTGCTTACATGCAGAAACTGATGAGTGAAATGAAAAGATTGCATCCCTCCTCTTAGAAACATCCTCAGAACCAGATAACCACCAACCTCATCACCACCTTCTCTTTTCCAAGGTGAACTGGACCCAGGCTCACTTTTGCCAGAGTCCATCCAGGGCCTCTCTCTTCAGAAGTGGGAGCAGAACATTGCATGATGTATTACTTATTTTAATCAAATACAATTTTTTTTTTAATTGTCACTGCTCCGGCAGCCTCACGGGGGTCGGTCTGACTTGTGTACATCCGTGACAGGGGAAGCGGCGGCGGCAGCTGCTTTGTGCCGCCCGCCCGTGTACGGTACCTCTCCAGTCTTGTCAGTCACAGCTTCCCTAATTACAGAACATCTGCTTGCTGTGGCCATTAACACTCCTCTACCAGCTTGTCTGGTTTAATACCAGTGACTCCTGACCTTCCCCAAGGAAGGCGCTTTCTGTCAAAATTTCCCCCCAAAGAAGCCAATTCGCCACGCAAAATTTGCACTTTTCTTTCTTTTTTTTTTTTAGTGCTACCTTGCGAAAGCCTTTTAGAAGGGAATGGGTTTGATGAGGCGTCCGTGGGTAGGAGAAACCTCTTTTCCTGCATTATTTCGTTCGTGTTTGTATCTTTTGAAAATTAAAAACGGGAGTCATGTGAAGGGCCAGGGGCATAAACTGAAGTGCTCCCCAGCCCCCTGGCTGTGTTCCTGGTCCTCCAGCTAGGGGGCAGTGGAGATGCCCTTTAGCTCTCTTTCCCCCACCTGCCCTACACACAGGCTGGCGTGGGAGACTCCACTGCCATTGCCATTATTATTTGAATGAAAGGTCCCACCATGGTGCCCTTGTTCCCTAGAGCTCAAGAACCCTAAAACTCGAGGGGAAAACATTCCCAATCCCTGGGAGCGATTCCGAAGCAGCCCGCTCCAGTGAAAACATTAGAGGGTATTTAAAACACTCAAAGCTCAGCTTTCTGAAGGCGACACACTCAAAAACTACAGTGGAGAAATCCAGGAGCTACTTTTCCTTGAAAGTGCGTGTGACAAACGGTTCCCACAGGAGGGACGGCTGCAGATTTCCCCAGTGATTGTCCCACCCATGCTGGAAGTCCCCTCCGGGGCCCTGTGATAGCCAATGTGGTCAGAGTGAGGGCCGCAGGGAAGGACAAACACGACTATTCACTTTAGAATCCCCCCCCCCCCAAAGATCTGTGAGTGGTTTTTCTTTTTCTCTCACCCTCTTTCTATAAGATGGGCGTTCTCTTGAGTAAGAAAGAGTTCCCCACCGTTTCTGCAAATGTGGCACTCAGGAAAGTGGCCGGACAGCGAGCTGTCTTTTACAAAGCGTTAGGACTTTGCTTCACAGGCGGAAAAGCGTTGCCCCAGGAGAAGCCAGTGCAATGCAGGCGGTTTATCCAGGATGCTGGCTTCGCTGTTGAGGGTGGGAGAAAGTAGGGCAGCTAAGAACAGGTTTTGAGCGGCCCCCTCGCCCCAAGAATCCAAAGTGACCCATACTCAAGTGAATCCCAAAGAAAGAACAGGAAGGAGGAAAAATAATCCAGAGGGCTACTGTCTTGTCAGACTACATCTTAAAAAACATCCTCCTCCCCTTCACTTGGCTGAAGGGGATTTCCCTGGGCACCCCTGCCACCGCCAGGAGTGGGTAGGGAAACAGAGCAGGAACAGGAGGCATGAAAGGGAGAAAGGATAAATTTTTTTTTTTTTTTTTTGAAAGCTGCAGAAGAATACCTGTAAATACCTTGTTTTAAAAATGTGCATTTCCAGTGTAAGGCACCATCCTAATTGCCGACCTCTTCAGAGCACCTATTGGAGAAACGGTTTAACTAGGGGGGAGCGATGATCTTCTAATCTCAACAATAAAAGCGCCTCCGTCCTTTGTATATGCTGACTTACAAAAAAGAGTGCTCCCAGACAACAAAAGATGGAGCCGTAATTACATAAATCTCTCCATTCTTGATGAAGACACAAAGCACCATGAGCAAATCAATAGTGTCTCCGCGGTAATTCTTGTTTTTCTTATGAGCCCAATGCAAACTTGTTAAAATTGAATTCCACTTCTTGTGTAGATAAAAAAAAAAAAAATTAGGATTTGCACAAATCCAGAGAAAAAGAACACATGTTCTGTAAATGTTTAATTTTTTTTCCTGTGTTACTGAGGAGATTTACAGTGGGGTAGAGTCAGAAATGAGTGTGGCACCACTAAGGGAACGCTGCCACCACCAACCCCGGGAAAGAATCCACTGTTAGCCGGCTCCTTCAGGCTGATCCACGCGGGTGCTCTGAAGGCCCCAATATCACCTCCCTGATTCTTAATCCCACTATTAAATAAACTAAATGTCCCCTAAAGTCAAATATCTCCAACTCACTGCCAATAAATTGGTCGTAATCATTTCTCCCCCATAGCCCACATTTATAATATTTCTCATTCAAGAATAAGTAATTTTGTTGATTTTTTTCCAAGAAAAGGTGAAACGTATTGCATTTAAAAATAATTAATAGATGGGCCTTGCATACCTCTGAATTAAATTAAAGGAAAAAATATTTCTTTTTTTGTGCAGATGATTGCATTCATACCCTGTTTGGTGTGAAAAGTAGATTCCAAAAAGCTTTTAACTAATTTGTTCAATTTGTTTCAAAGCCAACATGAATAGGCTTGGTGCAAATTCAGATTCATTAAAACTTAATTAATATGCATCATTATGCAAATGAGGTTGCAGTTAATGAGTTCTTAAAAGAAGCTTTCTTTAATTAGTTCAGTTTTAATGGCATCATCATTTATCTGACTTGTTTTTAAAGCCACATGACATATAAAAGTGACCAGCCTCTACAATGCACTGTCTAATTGTGTCGCAGCCTAATTGTTTAATGCTGAAACTTCGCAAAAGTTAAAACCTTTTGATATTCAGAGACTATTAAATGGCTTTCAGAAACTTTTCCATTCTGACCAAGAATGTCTGTCTTTCCTACTACAGCTTCTCATTGTTATTAATTTTTTGACTTTGTCATTTCCATCTCATTTTGATCACAGAACTGTGATGATGTCCACACCAGGCTATTTCCACCCGGGGATCTCAGTGGCACAGGTACACGTGAGGCCGAGGACAGCTTCACTCAGCAAGTACACTTTATTGTTGTATGCATACATTAGGGGGCTTATTATACTTCTGTAGTTGAAAAATTAAAACGAGCCTTTCTGAGGCCATCTGGTAACTTCAGGAGCTCCGTAACTTATCCTAGCGCAAGATTCTTTTTTTAATGTACTAATTCACAAGACTTACAGCCACTGTCACTATCGCCAGTGACTGCCTGAATCAGCGATGCCAGCCTGGGAGATAAGAACACTTAATAATTATTGGAAAATATGGAAATCAGGAAAGAAAAAACAAAACAAAACAAAAAAAGACAGGCTTAGCACAGGTTTGTCAGGGGGTGGGGCTAGGGGGCAGGGAGGGTGGTCACCGAGAAAATGAATCTTCAGAAGCTTTAGAAATACAATGGGTATTTTAAACATTTTCAGATTTATGAAACATTGTACTACTTAATTACAACTGTGTTTTGACATGTTCAGCAGAGGTAAGTCTTACTGGGGAGGGCGCATTTTACACAGCCCTAGAGAGGGATGCAGCCCCTTGTTCCCGTTTTTTACACCACTGTCAGAAGTTTAGAACTGACACGAAGTCCTTGCATCGGGGAGCTCAGATAGAAAGGTACATGGCTTGAGGCGCTTTAAGTGGTTTTCTCTGTTTTGTCTGGGTAGCGGCTGAGTGTGCACACATCGCCCTAACCCTCATTAACGAACAAAACACCATTGAGGACTTGCATCCCTCAGTTTACAGGCCAAGGCTGCAGATACCGGGTATCATTCATAGGGGGGAAGTGAAAACAGAAAAATCCCAGCCTCTTGTCGCACTTCACCTTTTTAACACTACCAGGAATACCCTGAATAAATAATTGGGAGCGAACGCATCTCCGAGTGGAGATCACTGACAGCCCATTCTTGGGGATGGGAGTCCTTGTAATGAGGGTGTGTCTTGGCTGGGAAGATGGCCTCCTTTCTGAGAAGTCTGCTGGTTGCAACAATGTAATTGGCATCACATCGCCATATGGTGATGGGGACCATATTAATAGAATTCCAGGAGTATCTATGGGGGAGGTTCTGCTCATAAACAGCATCATGGAAAGAGTGCTGTGGGGATGCCATACGGGGATGTCCGTGAATGACAGGGCTAGGACAGACCTCATGATTCCTAGCAGAGGTGAGCGAGTCATCCAGAAGCCCCCAAGGCCCCCTTCCCTTAATAAAAGCAGAAAGTGCAGTACCTAGAACCAGTCCTTAAACAGATTAATTAATTCAAATATTTTTTGTTTATTAGATCAAACAATACAGCCCTTAAGGGTCTCGGTTACATCTAACGAGTGGAGCAGGGTGCCTGGGATGGATGGGTACTCTCTAAACGATTCATTACACCATTACACCGGGTCAGGGTCTACTGATAAACCCTTTCTCTAACACACTACAGCAGAACCGCACGCACACAACAATCGCATGGAAAGGGTATAAATACATGTGCAACCCTGAATCCCACAGTGACAACATAAAGTAAAATATTTCTCTCCGTGTATCTGACAAAAGCACACTTCCAGTTGGCACTGTGCTGTCATTTATAGAGCCATTTTGTGGACTAGGCTCTTAGTAATTTTCGTAACTTCCCTTTGAAATGGACAATAATCCCCTTTGTCGGTGGTTTCAGCAAACGAGGAGTCGGGAAATTGACTGACTAACTCAGGATCTCAGGGACAAGGTGCCTACGGGCTACACTGGACTTGGGACCTCAGGCTGAGCTGCTTCTTAAAGAAGTTTGTTCAGATTTATTCACAGTTGTACGGGAAAACCTGGGGCCCGGAGTCCCATCCAGAGAGGCTGAGAGGCAGCTCGGCTGCCAGTCTCTGCTCCCAGCTAGGAGCGCTAATAGAAAGGATAAATTATCTGAATCTGCAGCGCCAAGACACACTTGCCGGAGTTTAGGGCTTTTAGGGATAAATATTCAAAATGATAATGTAGTGGCCATCAATCATAATTATTTTAAAATTCAATAAACATTTAGTGAGCACTTTCTTTGTGTCGGGGCATGGTGCCAGGTGCTGAAAAAGCTTGTCTTTATTGAATCCTCCCCAGCACTGATGTTCCGGGGAGGCGAGTGTGCTCACGTTGGGAGGTTGCTGGCACAGGGGAAGGTGGCTGGAATCAGTGTGTGATGCAGTGCCCACCAGGGCTACAATCACTAAGCCCTTCTTACTGTGGTCTGGGTAAGGGTACCACAAGCAGCCATTTGAGATTGGTTAGGAGTGGACGACCTGCACATGAATGACATGTATGAGATATGATACCAGTCTGGCATGCAGAATTGTTGTCAGATGTGGCTCTGTTGGCAAACTGGAGTTGCTTTGCCTAGGAAAATGTCAGTGGTCACCATAAGCAACACAGTCGTGGAAACATGCCAGGAAATCAACTCAATGGGATTAAAGAGTAAGTCACAACTGTCCTCTTCAAGGGTCACAAAAACAAGTCCCAGAATGGCCTAGCATCTCACCTGGGCTGGACATTGGTGACAGAGAAGGCTGGCTTTTCTTGGTGCAGGAGGGAATCCCATGGCCCCCTCCAATGCCTATGCTGAAACACTGTAGCCTTTTTTTTTTTTATAACTGAGTTAAGTCTGCTTCTTTGTTTGCAAAAGAGCATTCATTTCAGAAGAAAGCAATTTATTTTCTCTTTTCCAAAGGCAGTCAGAAACCCCTGATGAAGCATGCTATAATCTATCATTTGGGACAGATATGGTTGGCATCATAAGCATTGTATATTCCAGGGCTGAGAGTACATCGGGCTGCCCATATTGACTGAGCACTCATCAGGGATCTCAAGGCTGGAAACTTGGTTGGAGGGCTTGGAGAAAGCTCAGTAGGCACCCACAGAAACAGAACTCATGTTATCCATGGAGGTGCACATCTGGAATCCAAGAGTGGAGAGGCAGAGATAGGATACGCCTGGGATACACAGCAAGTTTTGAGGCAGCCCAGGCTATGCAGCAAGGCCTTGTCTGGGGGATGGGAGATAAAAAGAAAAAGGAAACCGAGAAAGGAGGTGAAAGAGTAGAAACAATGAAAAAACAACCTGAATTCGAATTTGGACCTCACAGAGTCTGCATGCAGAAGAAACCAGAATCCCAGGCACAGGGCTCTTAGCAAAAGCACCTGTGGAGCATTGGCCTGAGACCTGCACACATACCCTCCCAAGCTTGTAGCCATTTGTGCTGACTTAGGATATCCAGTGCAACAGGCCAGCTACAAAAATGAATGCTACATTGGATTTTAAAATTGTGTTTGTGTGCCATAGCAAGCTTGTGGAGGTCAGAGGATAGCTAGATGCCGGGCGTCTGTTTGGTTATTTCCCCATGTGAGTGCCAGGGATCAAATTCAGAACAACAGGCTTGACAGTAAGCACATTTGCCTATGAGTGTATGTATATATGTACATACATACATACATACATATACACATGTATATATATAGTATTATGTACCTATGTGTGTGCATATATACATATACATATATAGATATAGATATATATAACGTGTGTGCATGTATAAGGGAATCATGACAGCAAGCACCTTTGTCTGTTGATCCCTTTTGTCAGACTGTGTGTGTGTGTGTATGTGTGTGTGTGTGTACATATATACATACATACATATACACATGTATATACATAGTGTGTGTGTGTGTGTGTGTGTGTGTGTATGTATAATGGAATCATGACAGCAAGCACCTTTGTCTGTTGATTCCTTTTGTCAGACTGTGTGTGTGTATGTGTGTGTGTGTACATATATACATACATACATATACACATGTATATACATAGTGTGTATATGTGTGTGTATGTATAATGGAATCATGACAGCAAGCACCTTTTCCCATTGAGCCCCTTTGTCAGCCCTGATGTGTGTTTTGTGTGTGTGTGTGTGTGTGTGTGTGTGTGTGTGTGTGTGATGGAATCATGATAAGAAAAAATTTTCAATATGTACCGAATCTGAATGTAATTTTTCCATCCACTGTTGGCTGTATGAATGGAAGAAAAGCTTCAGTTATAGAAGGCTACTGACTCTGCTGAGACAGCACCTCAGGTTGCTTAGGCTGTTAGAGCCCACCGAGTAGCTCAAGATGACCTTGAACTCCTAACCCTCCTGCTTCCACCTCCTGAGTGCTGGGATGACAGGCCTGTGTGAGCACGCCCGGCTTTGGCTTATGCTCTGTGAGGAAGAGCAAGCAGTCCATACAGCCTAGAAGAGAAAGGGGCGTGAGCCACACACGCCCAGTGGGCTTTTCTAATTTGCCCCTTCCACTACACCATCCTGCCTGCTTGTCTGGGTCCCTCCTCTATGCCACTGCCAGGTCCCACAAGTCCTCCCCCACAGTGCCACCTGCTCAGTAGACCCCTCTAATCTATCTGCCACCACTGACTTAAGACTTCTGTCCCTGTGTCTGGCTGTCCCTACCCGCAGTTTGCAAGCCATCACTGCCTCTCTCACAGACATGCAATGGCTCCTCAATGCTTTCTCTCTTCATCTTGACTCTGTGGACTCTGGACTTAGTTCAAAAGCTGCAGCGTTCACAGTGTCCTCAGTTCGTTTTCCAGGTTGTCTCTTAGAACACACCAAGTACTCTCCCACTATCATTTCAATAGTTTGCTTTCTAATTAGCATAAAAGTAATGGGCTTTATATCTTGAGAGATAATTTGTGAACTATCAAAGGAAATGAGGATGAAAAGTCAAAATGTCCTGCAAAGCGACGACATAGATATGATCCCCATGGTATAATGCAGTGAATTCTTTCCTATACATTAACATGCAATATAAAGAAAGAGCAACAAACACACACGGTGTGTGAAAATGATCCTGTTGTCTGGTGCTTTTCCCCCACCGAGCAATAGAGCGCTAGCAGTTTGTCATATCCTTAAATATCCTTAAAAATCCCAAATTGAAGGAGTTATTTTGAGCAAGGCATTTAGGATCGTGCCTGGCACACAGCAGGTGCTCAATAAATGCTGGAACATTACCTCCCATCATTATTACAACTATTATTATCTTCCAAAACTTAATGTTTAATGACAGTATGATATTTGATGATATAGATATTCAGCAATTAATTTGAAATGTCCCTTGCTGTTGGCATGTAGGCAGCTCAGGTGCTCCCATAAGCAACCCTGCAATGATTATCTCCATGTATGTGTGTTTAAGTATGCATATGCATTTATGCATCTGTGTGCATGTATGCGTGCATGTGTGGGTGCATCTGTCTGTCTGTCTGTCTGGTTGTCAACCTGGGAGAGTTCCTACTGCTAATAAATTTTATGTCTATTCTCTTCAAACCGAGTGTCTTTGCTATGTTCTGAAACTTAGAGTCCTGACTCAAGACTGTGTATAGGCTTCCAATAACAAAAGTGACAGATGATTTCTTACTATCAGTGACAGTGTGGAGTTCAAGTATGTCAAGGCAAAGGGACAGATTCATGTTGGTATGGCTGTATGTTCATCTGTGTGTGCACATTTATGAGGGATGTCCAACGAAGACACAACTGGATCAGAAAATCTTCCCCAGGCCATGCTTCCAGTATGTAACACTTGGTCAGAGTCATATGTTACTAGCATTCCTTAGATTTAGACAGTCTTTATTTAAAACTCTTTACCTTTGAACTTGGGGCATAACCTTTAACCATCATTGAGCCATCTGTTCATCTACTCATCCATCCTCCATCCTCCTCAGACACTTACGTATCCACCCACCATCCATCCACCCATCCACCTACTTATACAGTCACCCACCCCCATTGTTCATCCAACCATCCTTCCATTCACTCATTCAACCATATACCCATACACACATACATCTACCCAACCATCCACTTACCCATCTATCCATCCACCCACATGTTTGTCCACCCATTCATCAATCCACCCATCCATTCTTTTCACTCACTCGTTCCTCCATTGGTTTGTAAAATGTACATTAACTTCCCACTGTAGCCAAAATTAGTTTTAGACACCAAGAAAAATATATAAGTAAAATTAACATTTAAGTAAAATGAATTCCAACATAAAAAGTTCCTGTCGGCTCCTGAAATACATCGCAGCTCTCATTTTGCACTACTTGATCCAAGAAATTAAGACTAACATGATTTTAAACACCATAGCTAAAGCAAATGGGAGAAATATTGGCTCAGGAAATTCCTTGAGAAAATGACCTCCAAATATGTTATTATTTCCAAACTCCAAACTCTTTTCCTCTAACCTACATGGCATCCTTGGGTACCACCCTTTCCCTCTGATCCATACAGCATCCTTTGGTAGCATTCTTTTCCTCTGACCCACACAGCATTCTTGGGTACCACTCTTTTCCTCTAACCTACATGGCATCCTTGGGTACCACCCTTTCCCTCTGATCCATACAGCATCCTTTGGTAGCATTCTTTTCCTCTGACCCACACAGCATTCTTGGGTACCACTCTTTTCCTCTAACCTACATGGCATCCTTGGGTACCACCCTTTCCCTCTGATCCATACAGCATCCTTTGGTAGCATTCTTTTCCTCTGACCCACACAGCATTCTTGGGTACCACTCTTTTCCTCTAATCCATGGCATCCTTGGGTACCAATCTTTTCCTCTAATCCATGCAGCATCCTTGGGTACCACTTATTTAAATATACTAAATGTTACAGTTGACATTATCATTTACAAATTAAATTTATGCTGAAGACCCACCAAGTTATAAATCTTTTTAATTTTAAAAGATTTTTATTTTTAAATTATGTGTGTGGAGGAATTATGTAGGTACCTGCAGAAGACAGAAGAGGGTGTCAGATCCCTGAAGCTGAAGTTACAAGCAATTGTGAGCTTCCCAACATGGGTGCTGGGAATGGAACTCACTCTGAGCCTCTAAGCCATCTCTCTAACCCCAACTTATGAATCTCTAACACGAGGCGACAATGATTTAGATAACATATCATAAACAGAAGTATATTTAAAGTTGGGTCTCTTTACCCTTATGTTCATCTAGACATAAACCTGTATTACAGTGGGTTTCCCCCCTAATTTGAAAAGAGAAGAAAGGGTTTAAACATCCCTGATACTCCCTCTCAACACAAAATGAGAGGAAAATGCTATATCGCCCTCTTTTAATTGATATCTTGTCCTTCACTTAAATTACATGTCAGCACAAACTGTCAATTGTCAAGAAGATATTGATATTTTATTCCCATTACTTTTTTTACCTGGGTAAGGCATAAAACACTGAAACAGTGATTATATATGAATCACATCTTATACATCAGAGGTAAAGTGTAATTAGAAAAATAAGTTTTACCACTTGTGACATAGTCTTACAAAACAGATTCCTCCTCATGCTGGGAGCTGTGTTTAACTCGAAGAATTAAACTAGATGATTCGCAAAAGGGATGGCACCGAGAATTTTACTTCCAGGAGATTCGTCTCTCCTACTCTCCTCTGCTTCCACCACCATCATCTCAGCCCCCATTGCTCATCCACCCTGGCAGAATGCGAGGTTTAACTGGAGGTTTGAATGAGACTCCCTTGGGCTACTGGAACCCAGAGGAGGGCTTTGGGAGAAGGGAAGGTAGAGAATTTAGTGTTGGGGTGTCATCTCTGTACCTGCTATCCTGTGGGAGGAGGAGAACTCCATGGCAGAGAAGATTCCACAGTGACACAACCTGTTCCTGTTCAGTCATTCGCATCTGCCACAGGTGAATGTCACCCACTGTGCACCTGGAAATCTTATGGAAACATCAACTGCCCTAGAAACCTCAGGAGCACTTAGGAAAGGTTTGGAGTGATGTTATGTGCTTTGCTGTGTCAAAGGGCCATGACCACTGCCTCTGTCTTCACATGGAGTCCTCTCTTGCTGATGATGGAAACCCACAACTCAACTCAAACAGAGTGAGAGACTGTTTATCCTGGAGCTAAATCCAGGGCCCAGGAACACAGATTTGGGTTGCTTCAAATACCATGCTCCAACCAAGCCACAATTTCATGGAGTTTTACAGTAGCAGAACAGAAAGGAAGTCAAGGCATTTTTAATTACACTGGAGGAAATATCAGCTAGGTGAACTATAGCCAAACAGGAAGTGACTGCTGTGGCCTCAGATGCTATTCCATTCACTGGGCTTCGTAGGGGGAGTAGAGGTGAACCAATCATGGCGATGGGTAGCAGTGTTAGAGAATTCACCGCACCCTACTATTTTCCCACTTCCAGAACCCACTATTCCCCACCATTCTCCTGCAAGAAGGTAGCTCCTGGGCCTTCTAGAAGTGCCCATATGTGATATGCCAGGCCCTTCTGAACCATCCCAGCACAGCATGGAGACTCATGTCACATCACAATAGACCAACTCCCATAAGTTAGCACATATCTCTGCTACAATTGAGATGGAAGTTTTCTCCCACAGGCTCACATGGGCAGACACCTGGTTCTGTTTTGAAGACTGGAGAACCTTTGGGAGATGGTATCTACATAAGAAAACAGGTCTCTGGTGAGAGGTCAGACTTTGAGGATTTTACCCCAACCCCATTTGCTGACCCACCAGATGTAAACAAGCAGCCTCGTGCTCCTGCCGCCATAGCTGAGAGAAGCTCCCAGCATCACATCTTTCCCAGAGAGGTGGACTGCATCCTCAAAGTGTGAATCCAGACAAGCCCTTCCTCCCTGGCCAAGCTTTTTCTCAGGCAATGACAACAGTAGTTCATACATGTCCCTTCCAGCCTGCACCTCTACCCACCCCACTGCAAGAGCATCTGAGTTTGAGTAAAGGCCTCCATTTGGAGAGACACTGGGTCAACTTCTGACTTGACCTCTGAACTTCTGATATTTCAACATCCACAAGCACTGTGGTGACAGATAGTGTACCTCGGAGAGGGTGGCTGCAAAATCCCAGTGGGAGAGCCAGGCATGCAAAATACCCAGCACTCTGCATAGCAACTGGCACAGCGAAGTTTGTTTACCATGACTATTTTTACTTCTCATGTCTGAAGCCCCCTACCCCACACAATGCCTCGCATAATGAAGGTAAGCAACAGATGTTTGTTGAATTTAGTTGGCTAAAGATTGGGTTGAATTACAAAACCTAAGGGAAGAAAATGTATGCTTTTTTTTTCAATTCAGATTTGCACTTCCCATCAAGAGCAAGGTTTGCTTCATGCCCCACACCCAGCACCCAGTGTGGTGGCGAGGTGGTAAGCGTGCCCGCTGTCAAGTCTCAAGATCTGAGTTCAATCCTCGATGGAAGGAGAGAACTGACTCCCATAAATTGTTTTCTGACCTCTATAAATGTGCTGTGGCATACATGTGTACACACACACACACACACACACACACACACACACAGGCAGAGAGAGAGAGAGAGAGAGAGAGAGAGAGAGAGAGAGAGAGAGAGAGTTAATGGAAGAAGAAAAAGGAAAAGCCAGTTCTCACTGTGTCTCCTAGTAGGTACCTAATTTCTTTGTGGCTTTTAATCTTGTGGGGAAGGCTGAGATCCCAATAAATGGATGGCCTCATGCCAAGTAGTGACAATGGTTTCTATAGGGCAAGCAGACACAGACAGGCCTGATCAAACCCCTTTTGAATACTCCTCTGACTTTTAACTCCCCATGAGCTGAAGACCCCAACTTCTACCACCTGACCCTTTGTCCCATAGTGCTACTGACCTCATTTTTGGCCCCCAGCACAGAAGCAAGTACCCACTTAGGGCCCCTACCTCTGTTGTCTACTCTGCCTTGCAGGCTCCATACCTGGGTGCTCTATCCCCTAGGTGTTAACTCCATGTGCCAACTTGCCTGGTTACAGGGTACTCAGGTGCTTGGCTGAGCATTAATTATCCTGGATGCATCTGAATAAGGAGAATAATACTGGAATCTCAAGGTGGGGAAGCCTGAACGCATAGAGCAAAGGGGATGGCCTAAGGAGGATGGGTCTCATCAGGCTACCTACAGTCTGAACAGAACAGAGGTAGAGGGGATGGGAAGCCCCCTCCCACCCCGACCTGGTGCCTGTCTGGGTTCCAACTAGAAAACATGCCACTGGGTCCATTGATGGGAGATGTCACTCTGTAAATATGATTTTCATACTGGTTAATAAATAAAGCCCTGTTGGCCAATAGGAAAGGAAGATAGGAGGGACTAAGAAACTAGGAGGAAGGAGGAAGTAGTTGGGAGGAGTCAGCATGGAGAGCCTAAAGAGATCAGATGCGGCCCACCGCTCTCCAGTAAGATGAGCCATGTGGAAATACTTAGATAAGTAAAAATGGGTTAATAATTAAGACAGAGCTAGCCCATAAACAATAATGGTAACTGGCCAACAGGATTGTATCAAATACAGAGTCTCTGCATGTTTTTTGGGTCCAGCACGCCAGACCGGCGGGCGGGCTGGCAGAAAACAACAATGCTGCAGTGGCTATAAGAACTTTCACTTAAAACTAATAAAAGCTTAATAAATGCTTTAGAAACAAAGGAACAGAGACTAGCAAGACTTCTTGGTAGCAACATTTTCTCGGTTGGTTTTGTTTTGCTGTAGACAGAGATTTGTGCTGCTCCTTTAAGGGAGGTTTCCAAAATTAGCATAAGCGGCAAAAAAAACGCCTTGTTTTTAAAAAGAGCTCTGCTAACAATTCATTGGTGTGTACAGAGCTGCAATGAAGGTTTACACTGTGTTTTAAAAAAATACGCTGGCTTGGGAGAGAAAAAGAAACAGGATACAATGGTTTAAAAAAGAAAAAAGGAAACAGAATGGCTGGATGTGGTGGTGCACGCCATTAATCCCAGCACTCGGGAGGCAGAGGCAAACAGATCTCTGTGATTTCAAAGTAAACCTGGTATACAGAGGGAATTCCAGGACAGATAAAAGTTACACAGAGAAACCCTGTCTCAAAATACGTAAAAATAAAAGTAAAAGAAATAGAGTAATAAAAAAGCCACGTAAAGATGAAAAGCACAGAGAAATGTTGGATACTATACGCAATTCTGTTGTCTTTAAATTGTTGTCTTTAAATTGACTGCTAAAAAAAATAACAACTGATAAAACAAATGCTACTGGATTAATTCAATTTATATATTTTAAAAATGCTTTGATTCCAAAATTTAAGCCTAAGGACAAATTACTGAGGAAAAAGATTTCTATTTTTGTTTCCACAGAAAATGAAAAGCTGTGGATTCCTTCCAGACTGATGTGGTTTGCTCAAGCCAGACCCCCTGAAACAGCACCCCAGGTGATACAACATTCAAAACAGTTGTGACAAGCCAGGCTTGCAGACTACAGCCAAGATTTCTGCATCTTCTTTGGACCCCCATGACAGTGCCCTCTACCAGCAGGAAATAGTTTGGAAAGAACGATGCCCAAATTCCCAAATATTGTTTATAAATGTTTGTTTTCATTTAAATGGGCTTGGTTATAAATGGCTATAACCACAAGCAATCTTTTTAAATGTAAAAAGGGAATTATGGTATAGATATGAATACTTTGCTTTGGAATGGATTTTCTTTTATTGATACAATTTAAGGTCAATTTTGTAATATGTATATTTCTCCTCTTGTTTAGGTATTGTGTTTATATAGCTCATTATAATGTATAATTTAGTACAGATTAGAGAGTTACCTATAATAGTTAAAACTTGGAATTAAGTTAGTTAGGATTTCTAGATATGCAGAGATGTATTTGAGATGAATAGGCATTCTTCAAACCTTTCAAAGACCTACAGAATATGGCATTTAAAATGGTTTAGGGATTTTCTTGACAGTGAGGCACAACTGCTCCTGGTAACACCACCTGCATCAGAAAGAAAGATGGACAACCAAGAAATGCATAATGAAGTTTGCTTCTAATATGGCAAGACTAGCCATTTGGACAAGATACTGCTTTTGTCTAGACTGACTATATGCTGAATAAACTGGACGTGCAGGACCCACAGAAAAGTGACTGCTGCTGCAAGATGGACATTGCTACAGGATTCCTGCTTCGTGGAAGAGGCTGCCTGCCAGACAGTCTACAGGACACAAAGAAAAATGACTGACAAACTGCCAATACAGGTGGACAGTTTAAAGTTTCCTGCTTTGTTGAGGAGTCTGGACACACACTATGGCCTATGGGCTGAAGATGGAACATTACAGAAGAACTTTGGTTGACTGACCAGGCAATGAGTTGTCTCTTTCATTTCTAGAGTTTATATATTATCCTTCTGTTTTCTTTGAAGGAGTTGAAGACATATAGTTATGGTTATAGTTTTCCTTAGTAAGGATTAAAGATAAGTTACATATAGGACTTTAGACTCACAAAGATAGGATAGATGATATTTTCTTTAAGTCTTACAAAATGTTAATGAACTAAATATTGTTAACTGTGATTCTTATTTGATAACTGTTGTATGATATATTTTGGTATGTCAAGGTTAAAACCTTTCTTTTATTTTAGACAGAAAAGAGAAGATGATGGGAGATGTTATTCTGTAAATATGTTTTTCATACTGGTTCATAAGTAAAGCCCTGTTGGCCAATAGAAAAGGAAGATAGGAGGGACTAAGAAACTAGGAGGAAGGAGGAAGTTGTTGGGAGGAGTCAGCATGGAGAGCCTAAAGAGATCAGATGTGGCCCGGCTCTCCAGTAAGATGAGCCACTTGGAAATACTTAGATAAGTAAAAATGGGTTAATAATCAAGACAGAGCTAGCCCATAAACAATAATGGTAATTGACCAACAGGATTGTATCAAATAAGGAGTCTCAGTGTGTTATTTGGGGCCGGCACGCCAGGCCGGCTGGCGGAAAACAACAAAGCTACAGTCCATGTACAATCTACCAGCTATCTCTCATCTCTGTGTCTGTCTATCTGTGTAATTGTATACGTGGATGCTCTTCAACTTCCAATGGCCCAACTTTCAAGTTTTAAAGTAACTTTCACATAGCTATTTTGTTACATTTGTTGGAGGTTGTGCATGCCATGGCACACAAGTGGACAGCTTTCAGCAGTTGGCTCTCCCTCCCACCGTGTGAGCCCCAGGGCGGAACTCAGGTCTTCAGGCTTTGCAGCAAGTGCCTTTACCCACTGAGCCAGCCCAGCAGCCTCTTTCAGTTTGGTGAGGGCACAAAATTGATACGGAGAGCTGAGTGGAAGTTGTCCTTTGAATTTTCATCTTTGCTTGGGCTGTTGACATGGGGTCTCTTCCTACCTCTGGGAAGGCATCTCAGTGGCGGTTTTATATATTTTGGAGCTCCCAGTCTGCTTTGCAAATGTGAGAGGGAATGATGGACACCCTCTAGTGTGGCATGTGACCAAGCTGGGACACCCAGTAGGATGGCTGTAGGAAGCATTTTCTTGCTCATGCTGTCATTAACTCACGAGTTTAATCACACCTAAACTCGTGCCCAGCTACACTCACAACAGCTGAAATGCTTTTATCTCACACCTGCAAGCTGGTTTTCTCTGGAGAGCCCTAGACAACACCTCCTCCCTTCATTTGGGGCTCTGTGAGAGCATAGTAATTGTCCAATGCCCCCCCTAGAATTCCCACCTAGAGCTTCTCAGGGTTCCTGTCCAGACACCCTCCCCATCCCAGCTTCCATGGGGTGGACTCAGCATTTCCATTGGACAAACTCAATGGACCATGTAACGGCCTCTTATATACAATCACAGAAGTATGGCTCCTTGGTAAGTTTAGGGAAGGCCTTTTAATTTTTAATTGAACTGAGCATGGTTAACCATGAAGTCCTGAGGCTAAGGAGTTCTCCTGGTGGGCCAGGGACAAAACAGTTCTTCGTGGCTATCAGCAACCTTACAGAGACCTGTGAAGAAACCTCCTTAGCTTGCAAGGGCTTTCCTGATGCCACCTTAGCCCCACCTCCTCCACATCACTGTTGGACCAAAACCTCTGAAGGATTCCCCACTGTTTGGCCGCTGTTCCTGTTCCAGTTGTGTCCTCCCCGGTAGGAGTTTTCATTCTTACAAGAACCCTCCGTACACAGTCCTCCATCTTCTCCTGCATCCTCTGTTCTGTTTAGGGTTTGTGTACATTGCAGTCTGCCTCCCAGGGCATTGTGGAGGTGCACAGGTGTACAGGATGACCCCAGGGCGTTGTGGAGGTGCACAGGTGTACAGGATGACCCCAGGGCGTTGTGGAGGTGCACAGGTGTACAGGATGACCCCAGGGCGTTGTGGAGGTGCACAGGTGTACAGGATGACCCCAGGGCGTTGTGGAGGTGCACAGGTGTACAGGATGACCCCAGGGCATTGTGGAGGTGCACAGGTGTACAGGATGACCCCAGGGCGTTGTGGAGGTGCACAGGTGTACAGGATGACCCCAGGGCGTTGTGGAGGTGCACAGGTGTACAGGATGACCCCAGGGCGTTGTGGAGGTGCACAGGTGTACAGGATGACCCCAGGGCGTTGTGGAGGTGCACAGGTGTACAGGATGACCCCAGGGCGTTGTGGAGGTGCACAGGTGTACAGGATGATCAGAACCACCTCCCAAATGCAGTTTCCACCTGGCACCCATCTCTTCCCCACTTCAGTCCAGGATCTCTGAGTTGCGGGTTCAGGAGATGACGGCTCTAGGGCCTCAGCCAGTCAGCCCAGCTGCTTCCCCTATTGGCTCAGGATGGACATGCGATGTAGACCAATCCTACTAGAGAGACTCTTTGTTTAAAGTGATTTGTTTGATTATTTTTACTTTATGTACATTGGCATTTTGCCTGCGGTATATGTCTGTGTGAGTTGCCCTGGAACTGGAGTTACTGACAGTTGTGAGCTGCCTTGTAGGCACTGGGAATTGAACATGGGTCCTCGGAAAGAGCAGCCAGTGCCCTTAACCACTGAGCCATCTCTCCAGCCCTAGAGATTCTTAAGCTTGATTTAGAGGTTACCTGGAGGGACGCTTGGCAATTCTACCACCTCAAGAGCAAAATTGGAAGCAAAGCCCACAGGAACACTCGGCACCTGCACCCAGCCGGCATGATGCCTGACCTATCCTTCAATCGCTCAGAGAAGAAAGCCACTTTTCCAAGCTGTCACTCACAACAGAAATTGTCCCTCGTGTGCAATGAGTTGGGAAAGGGAACACTGGGGTGGTGAGGTGCAGAGATGGAGGTAAGGAGACTGGGGAAGACAGGCATATGGGGAGCACAGCAGCACTGTAGTGTTAGTCTGCGTGTACATGTGCTTTGCGTGATAACCCGAAAGGTGAGTACAGGACTGAGGAGATGACTAGCAGTACTTTTTGATCTTCCAGGGGACCCAAGTTCAGTCTCCAGGGGACCCGACTCCCTCGTCTCCTATCTGAGACCATGCACGAGGGCTTGTATGTACCCACCCAGAGACACATGAGGAAAAATAATTATTATAAGGAAATAAAATGTAATTAAATAAGAAATTCTCTGAGATGCAGGCACAACTCGCCAGCGCCACTCTACCCCGAGACAGAAGCCTCTACACACAGCTGTGTGTCGGCAGCTGTGTAAAATGGTAATGCCTTCTCACGCCCATAGGTTCTCACTTAGAGCTTCTCAGATGGATTTAGTGGCACGGAAAAAAAATTACATTTAGTAATTTGGCCATGCTCGCTGGACTAAATTGCCCAAGTTTTCATTTGATGCAATTAGGAAATAACACCATCACCAATTTACCAGGTAAAAAGTTCTAGTGGACACATTTGTCTTCATTTATGTGTTTCTTACATATCACTTGTCCTCCTTCTGGGAGAAAAATATTCAAACACATTCATGTTTTTGTACTGAGTATGAAGCAGAGCTCCCAAAGACTAATTTTCCAGATTACTTATTTTATATTTTGTGTCATTAATTCCACATGTGTGAAAAACATATAATTATACCCACCTTATTAATGCTGAATGAAATTCTGTATTTTTCAAGTGCACTAATAGGTAAGTTGGCACTAGACTTGTGTACACAAATGAGGTTTCTGAACTTTAGAATAAATTTTAATTATCTCTCTTTACCATCAAAAGTACCCAGCAAAGTGCCAGGACTCTGCATTTGACAAGTGTTGCTACTCACCACCCCCTTGTTACAGGAGATGCCCCAGAAGGCAAATACCTGTGTGGCATGCAGGTATACCAGAGAAACGGAAGGATCGTGGTGGAGCGGTTGGAAGGAACTCTGAGATGCACGGTGAGTGTGGCACTGTGGAGCCCAGCAGGGTTTGCTCTGAAGGTACACGAGCATGCTGACGGCTCTGAGAAATCCCTGAGCAAGGAAAACCAAGAACCACCTGTCCAGCATCCTTTTGTCATATTCTCTGTCTATGGGGTCCTGTTACTATCAACAGTCTCCAAGGGACCACCGAGTTCTCACCAGCTAGGCACTATCATTACCTGCTAGAGGGTGACTCAAAGGTCTTGAGGCTTCTTTATCTGATGAATAGGAGTGTGGTCTGTCTGTCTGTCTGTCTGTGTCTATCCTGGGAAATGCTTCAAGGATTCAACAAGGAACCTTCCCAGCCTCCCGCTTAGGGGAAGTTTTCTTTTCTGTGTGTTTGCTTGTTTGCTGCACAAGTGGATAAGGTCTCTCTTTAAAGCCTCCCTCTGGACCAGAGTGTGCTAACCGCCATGGCACTGGGCCTATAGCTCCTCACCCAGTTCAGGGTCACCCATTTGGGCTCCACACTATGTCCCCTGCAGACGACCAGGCCAGGCCTCTACCTGCTCTGTGGTCTTCCGGACAGCCTCTTCCTTGTGATGCTGGTTAGTTTTAATACCAACTTGCCACAACCAACATAGCTTGGGAATTCAGCATCAACTGACGAATTGCCTACATGGGGTTGACCTGTAGGACAGCTGTAGGGGATTGTTTTGATAGCTGACAGACTCGTCCCATTGTGAGTGGCACCATTCTCTGAGTCCCAAACTGAATAAGAGTAGAGAAAGCGAGCTGATAGGTAAGCAGCAGGCAAGCAAAGGACCCACGTGTCTATTCTCCCTCTGTTCTGGCCTTGGATGGGATGCTTAAGTTCCTGCCTTGACTTTCCAGCAATGGTGAACTTGGAACTGTGAGCCAAATAAACCCTTTCCTCTCCTAAGTGTCCTCTTTCGTCATGGTGTTTGTCACAGCCACAGACACAAAGGTACGTTGGATATTCTCAGCCAAGTCTCCCCCATCTACTGGTTTCCAGAAGGAAAACCGAAGTCCATAGCAGATGTTCAAAGTGCAATCAAGGAGCCACAGGCTCAGGTGTGGCTGAGAGCCCCTGCCAGAAGCAGAGGCTGTGCTCAGTACAGGGTTCACAAGGAGGCCCCTGGGTGTTAAGGACCAATCAGACTCACTCACTGCAACCTCCTTAGCTCAGCCTCAGTCTTGGTGACAATGGAGAGTGTCCTTATGTCCCCGGTCCTGTAGGAACGGTGGAGAGGAAAAAACATCCATGAAAAGGGCACGGGTGCCCTGGCAAATCTTGCATGACTGGGTCTTGCTTTTTGGTGTATAAGATTGTGGTCCTGGCAAGAGACTCGAGGTGTACCCGAAAGGCGACAGTACAGCTGAAGACTGGAGTCCTGGGAGCTGCTAACCATGCTTCACCACTCTGGCTCTTCTAGTCTTACACAGGTTTGTTGTGTCAGCATCTTGAGTCACTGCCAGAACAAGGCAGCAACTAAGTTTAAAAGGACGCACCTAACCCAGAGAGGGGAGACATACCTCAGCAGATGCAGCATTGTAGGTGGATGCCATCCTGTAACCTCAATGGTTTATGTCCCCTTATTTATAGAAGACACTAGTCGGTGGGATTCCTTAGAGCCCTGTCAGGATCCAGGCTCTTGTATAGATTTCAGAGTGGAAAACATGATCGAACACTTGGCCAGCAGTCCCTGCTGGAAAGAGGATGTGTCCCCCACCGGGGTAGAAAAGCAAGCCTTTGTAGTCTTCACTGTCCTTCAGAGGATATTGGTACTGGCTTCAGCACATTTGTCACCATGTCTGCCTCTGGAGTTTCCCACAGTGCTCTCGATGGATCCTTACCAGTAACGAGAAATGTCCACTCTCCGGCCCCATTTCCTCCTATCGTGCCATCAACCTCAGCCCTCTTCTGGCTGTTTCTAACATTCAGCTGATTATTTGTCTTTTTAAGGGCACATTAGTTTCTTCTCATGGAGGTTAAAAAAAAAATCCCAAGTTCAGAAGCTTATAGTATCACAGATGTTATTGCCTTACCAATCTGAAAGTTACAAGTCTGTAGAAGTCTTGTGGGGTTTACCATCAAGACATCAGCACAACGTCCTTTCTAAACCTCCAGAGAGGATCACTTCAGTCCCTTTTCCAGGTTCCAAAGGCTACCTACTTTGTTTGGCTCCACACAGTATCCTCTCATCTGTGATCCTGTCCTGTGAGGGTCCTTCTCAGACCCTCAATCCCTTGCCTCCTGCTCAAGAAGTCCTTGTGGTCAACCCCCCCCCCACACACACACACACAAGGATCATCAAAGATCACCTCTCTGTCTGTGGGTCCTTTGGGAATCTCTTTTCCTGAGTGAGGTAACATGTTCACAGGATTTGTGGTTAAGGTAGCCAGCTGGTGGGGATCTTTTCTTCTGATCACAATGGACAGGGTCAGGATGGAGCTGGATCCCTTTCTGCTACTCAAGGCCTCCTCTTCTCGCTGTTGTCTACGACACTGACAGGCCTCTCACTGTGTCTTACTTTCCTAGCAGTCCACAGAACTGGGTCCCTTGGACTTGATGGGGCCATGTGACTGGTCTGTCCAATGAGTTATAAGCAAAACACTGCTTCTGAGTGAGAACATTGGGTTTTGAGTGTGAGGCCTTCCAGAGCCTTCTTTTTCTCTTCCTGGTACCCACATGACCAGCATCCCTATGGACCATCAGAGATCAAATACAGGATGCCTGGCTATACCTGAATTTTAAGAAAAGGAAAATCCAGTTTTCAAACTTGTTTATCTGAAACTCAAGTGAAAATGAGTGTCTAGTTTGCACTTGCTAAGTCTGGCAACCCCAAGTGTGAATAAGATATGAAATTCTACTGATGTAGTGACACGTGGGGTTGTCTGTCACCAGGCATAGATTGTCCTTCCTTCCTGCCGCTGGCCCTCGCTTAGGCAACCATCCACATGGAGACTGACAGCAGGAAAGCTCAGCCTCTCCAAGCAAAAGAGCAAGAAGGATTGTGAGCCCAGGAACACAGTTCACCCCCAGAGCCTGAAGCAGCCTTGATCAGTGGTTGATTCATCGGGTCTAGGTGCCCACAGTGCACTGCTGCTTAGGCCAAGTTACCACAATCCAGGTGTGGACAACTTGTCTGTCTTAAGCTCACTTAACCAGAACTCAGACAGACCAGAGAGATCCAGTCAGTGTCTGGAACACTCAGCAAAGCCCCAGGTACATGTTTCTCAGCTCTCTCCTACAAGCATGTGCAATGACATTTGTTCCTGAAAAACACATCCATCACTGAGCTACAGAATATCAGATACCATGTGTACAGAAATCCTGGAGGGTGGAGGCCCACCCATGAGCTAACCAAAAAGCAGCCCAAAGACAGCTACGTTAACCTTCCTTGAACCTGATTAGAAGTGTGACATCTCTTGTCTCAACCCCTCTCTCCCTTCCCCAGGTCCAAACCCTGCCCCAGACTTACAGAGTTCAAATCTGAGTTCTTGAAAGATCCCCACATGGTTCATTCAGCAGCATCAAGTAGGAGTCATGGTCCCTAGAGCTGACTGCACTTGAGAGTAACTAGGAGGCCCTCATATGTGTGTCCCCTTCTGTGCTCTGGCCAAAAGCATCTGACTTAAGTTATCCGGGGCAGCTCCCAGATGCAGGCATATTTTCAACCATAAATGCACCTCTCTTCCCCAGGCTTGTCCACTGAGTCAGGCTCAGCCCTTCCTGTAAGGAACACAATAGGCCTGTGAGACTGAAGGTCACATAACCAGAGCTATAAAGAAAAAGCTATCCCCAAGACGAAGGGCCTGATAACTGGATTCCTATAAACAAGCATACATTCATACAGTCTCATTAACATACAGTCACACGCTGTGTTTATAACGATAGAGTTGCCAAAAAATGGGCGTCAGTAAAACAAACCGTATTGTCACGATGGTTATTATTATTGTAACAAAACTTTAACATTTCCTACCCCTCTGCCAATGCAGTCACAATGCATAATGCATTTGCAATTGCTTCCAGCTGTCTCCTGCTCTATGAATGGGGACACGTTGGTACACGCAGCTTTCAGACTGCCTCGTGCATTTGCATGGGAAGCAGCCATCTTCCCATTCATGACTAGAGGTTCCTTTGGGGAGTAGGAGGTGCATCCTCTTGATCCAAGGAGGTCTACAAAGATGCATGAGGCAAAGTGTAGTCTGTGTCTATGGTAGTTTGAATGCAATTGGCCCCCACAATGTCATAGGTTGTGGCACGATTGGGGGTGTGACCTTGTTGAAGGAGGTGTGACCTTGTTGGAGGAAGTGTGTCACTGTGGAGGCAGGCTTTAATGCCTCTTACACAAGCTTCACTCAGTGTGACTGTCAGAACACTTCTGACAAAGACGTACGTAACCAGAACCGTGTCTGCTGACTCAGTGCCATGACCCCTGCCATGATAATGGACTAAACCTCTGAAACTGTAAGCTGACACCTCAATTAAATGTTTTCCTTTATAAGAGTTGCTGTGGTCAAGGTGTCTTTTCACAGCAACAGAAACCCTAAGACAGTGTCAAACCAGAAGACCTGTTTCAAGCTCTTCTTATGTCACAAGTCCTGATAAAGTGGATGAGCTGTTTTCCCCTGTGTCCTTACCCACATTGAGAAGCCATGTTGACTACATCAAGTGACTGTCATGAGGTCCAGAGGAGGGAAAGAAATTGGGTGGGATGGATGAGTGGGTTGATGAGTGGGTTGATGGGAGGGTGGATGGACGGGTGGATGGATGGGTGGATGGATGGATGTATGGATGGATGGATGGATGGGTGGGTTGATGGGAGGGTGGATGGATGGATGGATGGATGGATGGATGGATGGGAGGATGGATGGATGGATGGATGGATGGATGGATGGATGATGAATAGTAGGTATATGAGTAGTCTGGATGGATGCTTTCATGTATGCACTTTGAATTATAGTTAAGTGAGGGAGATGGGTAGATTGTTTAAAGAGATGAGCAAATGGACAATTAGGCAGATGAATCAATGGAAGAATGGATAGATTGTTTGGAGAATGAATAGATGAGTGGTGGGATAAATGTGTAGATGGAAAGTATATGGGTCAATACCTGAGGGAATATATGGGTAGATGGGTAAATAGATGGAGATGGATAATGAAATTTTTAAGGTTTATGTTTATTTCATATGTGTCAATATTTAGCCTTTATGTGTGTATGTGTCCACCTGCATGCCTATTACCTGTAGAGGTCAATAAAGGATGTCAGATCACCTGGAACTGGAGTCACATAATGTTGTGAGCTGCCATGTGGGTGTTGGCAGCATAACCCAGATCTCCTGGAAGAGCAGCCAGTGCTCTTAACCACTGAGCCATCTCTCCAGCCCTGTAGCTGTACAGAATATCAACACATATCCCACATCTCACAGCGTTAAACCAATTGTTCAAGTGCCTTCCTGGTGTCATACAAGCATTTACTTTGGCCTGCAAGGCCTTTGCTGCCACCAAAGCTGACATTTCCACACACACTTTTTCCCTCTCAGCCTCATGCTGGTGCTCTCACATTTGGTGTTTGTGAACTACATTCCCTTTAGGATGCCAAGTCCGACTGCTAGGCCCTCTCCTTGAACCCCCCCTTAATCATCCAAATGAACTATTATTTATCAAGCACCTACCTGGCCACCATCATGTTAACCCAATGACCACCCAACTATGAGAAATGTTATTGTTCATACTTTGCTAGAAACAGAACCCAGGTTCCAACTTCCCTGCTAGCCCATTGGAGAGATTGCAAATTAAACTCATGTCTCCTGACTTCACATCTACTATTCTCTCTACTCCAGTCATCAGGACTGGTCTGAACCAGAGGGCATTTTCCATCTACAACACAGAGGTTTTCACAGCAACAAGACCTGGGAAGCTGAGAAGTACAGTCACTGAGTGTTGCCTCTTAGCATCCACACCACTCTGTTCAAACTTGACCCTTGCCTGTGCTGTGCCCTTCCTAGGTTAAGCCCCAGTGGAAGGAAACATTAGAGCTTTAGATTCATGTCAAAGTCCTAGGATGCCATTCCATTGTGAGCATTAGTTGGTCAGAATAACACATTAAAGGCTTCTTCAGTCTAAAGCATTGAACTTTTTTATTTACCGAACTTTTCCTCCAAAACCATTGGCTTTTCTTTGAGTATGAAGGAACCTGCTGGAAATAATGCCATAAACATCTTTGGCTGTTTCCAGAACATGAGGACAGGTGTGAAATTGCCAGTACCCAGAATCTTCTGGGGTTTCCCTCCCCATAAGCCTCTACATTATCTCATCCACACCTAACCTGACAGCAGTTCCCACAGCAACCCCCTCTCTCATCTTCTCAGAACCCTCATCTTGAGTTGGCTCCAAGGAACTCACTTCTCAGGCTTTTCCCTTGACTACCGTGAAACGTGTGCTGTTCGGTTGATTTAGTCCTTCGTAAGACTGGGCACCTCAGAGCCAGGAGAACCAAAGCAGCCCCAGGGATTCCTGGTTAAAATCGCAGATCACCAGGTGAGGGGTGGCGCAAATGTGGCAAATAGCAGCCCAGCCAGAGGAGACCCAGGCCCTGACAGCTTTGGGGAGTGGGAGTAATATAACACAGAAGTGGACCCACAAATTCAGCTGAGAATAGATGAGACAGCAATAACTGGGGTGTGGGGAAGAACACTGGCTTTGGGCTACTTTTAATTTCATCATCCAAGTGCCAAAGTGGGGATCAAATTGAGACCCACTGGGATAGTCTAGGTCTGGACCTTCACTCTACCACCTCCTAGTCATGTGACCCTGGACCATCCAAGGTCAAAATGGGGATGTCGACAATCTTTCCCAAGCTCCCGAAGTGAGATGTTAGCGAGTAAGGAGGACATAGCAGACACCACTGTTCCCGCCCTTGAGGTTGTCCATGCCTCCTCCGGTTTACTGAGTCACAACAGAGATGTCTTGTCTCTGTCCTCACTTCCTCCACCCTAATAGTCCTGGGAGTCTGCAGACACGGCTCGATCAGTAAAGTCCTGGCCATGCAAGCATAGGCACTGACCTTTGACCCTAGCACTCACATGAAATAAAATGAATAAAGCCAGTTGGTACTGCAGACTGTGCCCGATAATTCCACTACTGAGGGTGTGGAGCCAGGAGAAAGACAGGGACTGTCTGGCCAACTGGTGCAGCCAACACAGAGAGCCCTGAATTCAGCCAGAGAGCCCTGAATTCAGCGAGAGAGCCTGTCTCCCTGAAAAAGTGAGGTGGAGAGCCATGGAAGAAGACACAGATGTTGAGCTCTGACGTGATGGCTACTGTCTTGTATTTATGTGTTCCCTTTTCCAAATGAGAACTTATAAACGCTTCAGATCCCAAAGAATTCTGCGAATTTCCATTACCCTGCTTGCACTTGTTAGTCATTTTTAACCTTTGAATTAGAAGGAAAGTGAAAAAAAAAACACCAATCATGTGCATTTGCACACACACACACACACTCTCTCTCTCTCTCTCTCACACACACACACACACACACACACACACAGACTCTCTCTCTCTCACACACACACACACTCACACACACACACACTCTCTCTCACACACATACACACACAGACTCTCTCACACACATATACACACACACACACACAGACTCTCTTTCTCTCTCTCTCTCTCTCTCTCTCTCTCTCTCTCTCTCTCTCTCTCTCTCTCTCTCTCTCTCTCTCTCTCTCTCTCTCTCTCTCTCTCTCTCTCTCACACACACACACACACACACACAGATACACTCACTCTGTTAGGACCCACCGCTCTATACAAGCGGGAGGTCAGACAATATTGCCCTTTCTGGGTTGGAGGCAACACACTTCAATTTTAATTGCAAATCCCTGGGACTCTTTTATGAATTACATTTGGTTTTTAAAGGCAGAGGAGTGCAGAAGTCAGGAGATCATCCACAGAAGATGTTTCCTAATGCACATAACCAGGTCTTATGGTAATCAAACCAAGGCTGCTCAAAACTCAGAAATCTGAAGTCAGCTCTAAGTCTCAATTGTTCTAATGTTTGCGGTTTGTAGGATTCCTTAACTGGAATCCCATAGAAAGGCAGGCTCTTTGTGTTTTGTTTTGGCAGAAACAGAGAGGGACACGCCAGCTCGTCTGGTGAAAGATGTTTGGTGGTAGCCAGTTGTAATGAAATATGCATAATATGTACTTAATAGAAACCAACACCTTCCACTGGAAAAAAAGAAACATCTTCCAAATCAAGGAGTACCCGCCGGAAATGCCGGGAAATGGGAGTTACCTTCACTGCTTACCTCTGTTTCTAAAATAGAAGAAAACGATTGCTGGTAGGGAAAAAAGTAATAAAAAAAAAAAAAAAAAACTTCATCAGATTTTATCTTAAACTGCTGGTGGCATTTTCTGACTCATGGGTGGGTTTGTGGTCCTGGAGAGGTGCCTAGACATTGTAATTCCCAAGAATTATAATTAACAAGAAAAAAATTCCCTCATTTATTTACATTCCCATTTGAACACCAGATAAATTATTTGCTGAAAGCCCCTTAATGATTTCAAAGTACATAATTATCAGGCACACTGGTCCTACTTTCAGAGAGTAGAAACTACTGCAAAATGACCCTACCCCACCCCACCCCCAAAAAATCCCTCTTCTCTGATAACTCCTGCTAGACATATCTTTTATGGCTTTTAAAAGTTATATTGGTTTTTTTAAATATCAAAATATTTTATGCAAAATATTTCATTTTTTTAAAAAAAAATCTATCTCGCTCTTGGGAGATGGTACGTGCGATTGTTAAAGACACACTGCAGATTGCAATAAATTCTGAAATTAACACTGAATATATTTTCATATTATGTTTACATATGGGTAGGTTTTTTTTAGACTCCCTATCTTTTTTAGATTTATGAGATTCTCTACAATAAGATTTTGTGTGAGTATATTTAAATTTCATATGTGTATATATTTATATACACAGAGAACAAGATTACATACTTGCTTTAATTTCTCCCAGTCTTAAAAGCTCATAAAATATTTAAGCAGTTTCTGAACCAGAATAGAAATGCCTCAAACTGTTGTTTAAAAAGATACCCAACCTTCACCTCCCCATGCTAATGAATGGGACAGCTGGAACCAGGAGGAATATCAATCAAAGGAATCGATGCTTAACCCTGGTCTCTACCCCCCCCATCCCTTCCCCATCTCCCCCCCCCCCAGACCTTAATCCAGCTGCTTAGCAAATGACTCATTGGTCTCTGACTGCCTGTCATCTCACCACTGGAACCTTTAGCCTAAAGGGTTGGAAGAATGAATGATTGACCAACTGGCAAACGGCTAGAGGTTGGCATATTCAGAGGGTAACCTGGCTCCTTCATTCATTCACTCATTTAGCAAGCACTGACTGGAAACTTAGCATACAGCATGTCCTAGGGGCTAGGGCTAGGATGTCGAACAGGTCAAAGGTTTTCTCTCACAGAGTCTGAGTATCCGGACAGGGCTGCTGACCCTTGCAGAACTTCAGAAACCACAGCGCCATGAGGAAAAACACATGTTCGAGTGAATATCCCTACCGGGTTCCTACTGTGGTCTTCGCTGATGGTGGGGGTGGGCTAAGAATGTCTCCTCCTTTTGCTGAGGAGAGCAGGTAGCAAGCAGGTGAACACACAAAGGGTGATAAGTGAGAGAAACGGCTCCGGAAGAGACCTAGGTATATATCCAGGAAAAGGAGGTGGCCAGTGCCACCTAGAGCTCAGACTATGCCGGGATTGCCATTGGGAAGATGGGCGAGATGCTACTGTGCCAAGTTATTTTTTTATGTGATCCTTGCTACTATTGAAGGGCTAAAAGGGCATGGACTTGATAGAGATATGTCCACCCCTCTGCTCCACAAAGATTGCTGGGCCTCTTGTGTAGACACGGGGCGGGGGAGGTAAGTTATCAGTCTAGAGGCCACTGGACTGTTAAAAATGACAGAGTGTAGAGGTGATATCTAAGTGAGAATGTCCCCACAGGCTCACGTGTTAGAACACTTGGTCCCCATTAGGGGTGCTGCCTGGGGAAGGTGTGGAAGTTGTTGGGATGTGGGACCCTCCTGGAGGAAGTAGATCACATGGGGGTAGGGATGGGCTTTGAGGGTTTAATAGTCATGTTCCATTGGATTGTAGCAAAAGGTAATCTTGGCCCATGAACCAATTTCCAGACTTAAGGTGGTTTGCAGACTCGGAACCCCTTGAATGAAGGGATGGCCGGGTCCCCCTGAGGAAGGACCATAATAAAACACCTAAGGGTTTTACTGTTAGCCTTTCCTAGTCCTTCCCAGGAAGGACCTATGGCCTTTAACAAGGGCAACTATACACTGGGGGAGGGAAACAATCAGATTTTCCAGGGTCTATTGGATACTAGTTTCAAACTGACACCGATTCAAGGAGACCCTGAGAATCATTGTCACCTCCCAGTTCAAGTGGGAGCTTATGGAAGTCAGGTACTTAAGGGAGTTCTGGCTGACATCTGACTCACAGCAAGTCCAGTAGGTTCCTGAACTCATCCTGTGGTTATTTCCCCAGTTCTAGAATGTATAAATGGGACCGATAGACTCAAGGTTGGCGAAATTCTTACACTGGTTCCCTGACCTGTGGAGTTGCCTCTGCCAAGGAAAACGGTTAATTAAAAAATAAAATAAAATAAAACAAAACAAAACAAACTATAGCTTCCCTGGAGGAACTGAAGAAATTAGTGTCATCATCAAGGACTTGAAAGATGCTGGGTGGTGATTCCCACTACATCTCCCTTTAACTCTCCTCTGTGGTGAGTACAGAAGTCAGATGGACCACAGAGAAGGGCAGGTGGCCATCAAAACCTCAGTCAAGTAGTGACTCCAATTGCAGCGCTGTACCAGATGTGGTGTCTGAGTAGATTAACACATCTCCTGGTGCATGGTGTGTAGCTATTGATCTAGCAAATGTCCTTTTCTCAGTACCTGTCCATAAGGACCACCAGAAGCAATTTGCTTTCAGCTGGCAAGGCCAGCAGTATACCTGTACAGTTTTAACTCAACGATATATTAACTCTCTAGCCCTGGGCCATAACTTAGTTAGAAGGGATCCTGATCATCTATCTCTTCCACAAAATGTCACTAATTCATGACATGCTGATTGAACTGACTTGTTGGTAAAACATGTCCATCAGAGGACGGGAAATAAAATCAACTGAAATTCAAGGACCTAGCTTCTAGTAGAGTCTGGAACAGAAGACCCTTCAACAAGCTCAGGGCTGCTGTGCAGGCTGCTAAACCACCTGGACCAAATGATCCAGCAGACATATGGTACTTGAGGTGTCAGTAACAGATAGTGATGCTGTATGGAGCCTTTGACAGGCCTATATGTGAATCACAGAAGTCACCTTTGGGGTTTTGGAAAAAGACCCTACCATCATCTGCAGACAACTACTCTCCCTTTGAAAGCAGCTCTTGGCCTGCTGCTATTGGGCCTTGGTGGGAACTAAATGTTTGACAATGGGCCACCAAGTTATCTTGTGACCTGAGCTGCCCATCATAATCTGGGTGTTATGTGTCCCACCAAGTCATAAAGTAGGACATGCACCCATTAATAAATGGAAGTGATATATCTGTGATTGGGCCTGAGCAGGTCCTGAAGGCAAAAACAAATTACATGAAGATATTGCCTGAATGGCTATGGTTTCCACTCCCGTTACAAAGCCATCTGCTGCCAAGCATGCATCTAAAGCCTCAAAGGTGTGATCAGTTGGCCATGGAAGAGAAGACTGGGGCCTGGTTCACTGATGGTTCTGCATGCTATGCAGGCGCCACCCAGAAGTAGCTGCAGCATCACAAGCCCCTTCTGGAAGAACCCTGAAAGACAGCAGCAAAGGGAAATCTTCACACGGGGCCAGAACTTTGGACAGTGCATATGGTCATGTAGTTTGTTTGGGAGAAGGGATGGCCAGATCCCTCCTTCACTGATTCATGGACTGTAGCCAATGGATTGGCTGGGTAGTCAGGGACTAGGAAAAGAGAAGTGACTAGAAAATTGGTGAAAAGGTACTGGAGGAAGAAGTAGGTAAATAAATCTCTCCAAATAGGTAAAAGATTTGAGGATACTGGTGGCCCATGTAAATTCTCATCAAAATGTGACTTCAGGTGAGGAGTAATAACAGCCAAGTAAATAGGATGACCAATTCTGTAAAAAGTCAGCGTCTTTCCCTAGCCATCCACATCTTTATCCAATGGGTCCATCAATGGGCTCAAAAACATGAACTGCAACTCATCAAGGCTGACCTGACTACATCTGCTGCTGAGCTCCAGATCTGCCAGCAGCAGAGACCAACACTGAGCCCCAGATATGGCACCATTCCTGGTGTGACAAGTCAGCAATCTGGTGGCAGGTTGACTACACTGGGCCACTTCCTCCATGGAAGGGGCAATGCTCTGTCCTTATTGGAGTAGATACTTATTCTGGTTATGGACTTGCTTTTCTGTATGTAATGCTTCTGCTGAAACCATCATCTGTGGACTTAAAAAATGCCTGATCCATAGTCATGGTATTTCACACAGTATGGCTTCTGACCAAGGAACTCACTCCACAGCTAGAGAAGTGCAACACTGGGCCCACTATCATGGAATCCACTGGCCTGACCAGGTCCCCACCATCCTCAAGCAGCTGTCCTGATAGATAGAATGGCCTTTTGAAGACACAGTTACAGTGTCATTTAGATGTCCACAGCCTAAAAGGCTAAGGCAGGGTTCTCCAGAAGGTGGTATATCTATGAGGTCAGCATCCAGCATGTGGTACAGTTTCTCCCCTAGTCATGGTCATGGGTCCAGAAATAAAGGGGTAAAAAGGGGAATACTTCCTCCCACTGTCACACTAGTGACTCACTAGGGAAATTTTCCTTCCTGTTCCTATGACCTTAAGTTCTTCTGATCTAGAAGTTCCGGTTCCAGAGTGAGATAGGAGACACAACAAACATTCCATTGAATTGGAAGCTCAGACTTCCCTCTGATCACTTTGGACTTCTGATGCCCTTTAGTGTAACGAGTATGTTTTCCTTGCCGCTGCCTGGTCCCACCGCCGCACCAGCCCCAAATAACACACTGAGATTCTGTATTTGATATAATGCTGTTGGCCAGTTACTTGTTTCTTATTGGCTAGCTCTGTCTTAATGATTAACCCATTTCTACTATTCTAAGTATTTCCACTTGGCTCATCTTACCGGAGGGCAGCCCGGCGTGCTGTTCTCTCTGGTCTCTACATGCTGACTCCTCCTTACTACTTCCTCTTTCCTCCTAGTCTCCTAGTCCCTCCTATCTTGCTTTCCTATTGGCCAACAGTGTTTTATTCATTAACCAGTATGAGAAACATATTTACAAAATAACATCTCCCATCACTTTAGCAAATAGGCTAAAGAAATGGCAGTGTTATGAAGAATGATTGATCTGGATTACCAAGGGGAAATTGGATTGTCTCTTCACAAAGGAGGTAAGAAGGATTATGTCTGGAGTGCAGGAGATCCTTTAGGGTGTCTCTTGGTGCTACCATGTTCTGTGACTAAAGTCAATGGGAAACTATGATGGCCTAATCCAGGCAGGATGACAAAGGGCACAGAACCTCAGGAATGAAGGCATGGGTCACTCCTCCAGGAAAAGAGCCAAGCCCTGCTGAGGTACTGATTGAGGGTAGAGGAAATATAGAATGGGTAGTAGACAAAGGTAGTTACAAATACCAGCTAAGGTCATGTGACCAATTGCAGAAATGAGAGTTATAAACTGAAACATGTTTCAGTCATATGTTGTTAAGAATCTATTCAAAGAGATATTTGTGTCTTCTTACCTCACTTTTTCATATAATGTAACATCAATTAAGAGAATACCAATGGTTTTCATATTTAAGTCTGAGCTACTAAAAAGATACCCCTCAAGGACCATCACCATTATTCTAAATATATAATGTTTGTGGTTGTATGAAGGATAGTTATATCATATTAGCTGTAATTATGACCTGGTTAAACATATAATTCATTTGCTATTATATGAGATAGTTATATAATGTTAGCGTAATTATGACCTGGTTGTTGTTTTTAGTTAAAGCTAAAGCATGACATACGGAAACATGATGGTGAGTCAAGTTGACAAGGGGCAGACGTGTGATGGCTATTCTTGATTGTTACATCTGGGATTAACTAAAACCCAAATGTCTGGGCACACCTGTGAGGAATTTCATTCTTAATTAAATCATTTGAAGCGCTAAGACCCACTTTATATTCGAAATCTTTGAGGTGGGAAGATTCACGTTTAATCTCGGTCACACCTTCTGCTGACAGTCTATATAAAGGACATGGAAGATGGAAACTTGCTCTCGTTTTTGCTAGCAAGTCTATACCTTCTCTGGTATCAGAGCCTATGTCTTCAGCATTCCAGCATATACTGTAGATGAGCTGAGACATCCAGCCTCGTGGACTGAACAACTACTGGATTCTTGGACCTTCCTTATTGGTAGACAGCCATTGTTAAGACGGGACCACAGCCTTTAAGCCACTCTAATAAATCGCAGATAGATAGATGGGTGGATAGATAGATAGATAGATAGATAGATAGATAGATAGATAGATAGATTCTATAAATTCTGTTCTCTTGGGAATGCTAATATATGCAACTCCCAGTTAACTCTGTGTGCTTCGTGCTGGTGATTGAAGATGTGTTCTTCCAGCTTCCTGATTGCTGTCATGCCTTTCCTGCCATCATGGACTCTCCCTCTGGAACTATAAGCCAAAATAAACTCTTTGCTTCTGTAAATTGCTTTGGTCATGGTGTGTTATCACAGCAAGACAAAGTAGCTAATACAGAAGCCTGAAGTGAGATGAAGCGAGTCGGAAAACTATTTCTTTAGGAAAGGCCACTTGGGCACAGATAACCTCGGCTGTTGATAACCCAATACATGATAACAAGGCAGAAAATAGTCATGATATGCATGCCTCACCTTTGACATCTGTGATGGGCTCAGTCATGTCATGATATGCATGCCTCACCTTTGACATCTGTGATGGGCTCAGTCATGTCATGATATGCATGCCTCACCTTTGACATCTGTGATGGGCTCAGTCATGTCATGATATGCATGCCTCACCTTTGACATCTGTGATGGGCTCAGTCATGTCATGATATGCATGCCTCACCTTTGACATCTGTGATGGGCTCAGTCATGTCATGATATGCATGCCTCACCTTTGACATCTGTGATGGGCTCAGTCATGTCATGATATGCATGCCTCACCTTTGACATCTGTGATGGGCTCAGTCATGTCATGATATGCATGCCTCACCTTTGACATCTGTGATGGGCTCAGTCATGTCATGGTATGCATGTCTCACCTTTGACATCTGTGATGGGCTCAGTCATGTCATGATATGCATGCCTCACCTTTGACATCTGTGATGGGCTCAGTCATGTCATGGTATGCATGTCTCACCTTTGACATCTGTGATGGGCTCAGTCATGTCATGGTATGCATGTCTCACCTTTGACATCTGTGATGGGCTCAGTCATGTCATGATATGCATGTCTCACCTTTGACATCTGTGATGGGCTCAGTCATGTCATGGTATGCATGTCTCACCTTTGACATCTGTGATGGGCTCAGTCATGTCATGATATGCATGCCTCACCTTTGACATCTGTGATGGGCTCAGTCATGTCATGGTATGCATGTCTCACCTTTGACATCTGTGATGGGCTCAGTCATGTCATGATATGCATGCCTCACCTTTGACATCTGTGATGGGCTCAGTCATGTCATGGTATGCATGTCTCACCTTTGACATCTGTGATGGGCTCAGTCATGTCATGGTATGCATGTCTCACCTTTGACATCTGTGATGGGCTCAGTCATGTCATGATATGCATGTCTCACCTTTGACATCTGTGATGGGCTCAGTCATGTCATGGTATGCATGTCTCACCTTTGACATCTGTGATGGGCTCAGTCATGTCATGATATGCATGCCTCACCTTTGACATCTGTGATGGGCTCAGTCATGTCATGATATGCATGTCTCACCTTTGACATCTGTGATGGGCTCAGTCATGTGTCCACTAAATTAATGTGTTTAAGCATCTCTGAATGTGACTGTAAAACAGGCCTCCTTATCTAGGGGTATACATTCTAGGATCCCTGTCCTATAACCCTACAGATGCCAGGTTGTCCCCTATCCACCCATCCCTGTGAGATTTAATGTGTAGTTAGACATAGTGAGAGATGAACAATAAGTTGTCGACATCATTACTGTTGCATGTTTAGCCAATATTAAGTAAAATGAGATTTACTTAGCAAACATTGCCATGTGCCAGCATCAGGTGGTTAGCCGAGAGTGACACTGAGTAACTAATTGGTGGGTAGCATATACTACACGGACACCTGGAAAGAGGAAATGCAATCATGAGAGGTTGCTGATGGGGGCCTCAGTATCCAGAACACAGCAACTGGATTATTTTCAGTGAGCAATGCCAATGACCAATAGGTCTACCTCTGAGAATTGGGTGACAAGTCATTTGGCATTGCTGTGGACAAAAATAGTAATTAAAAGGAACTACTACAAGGACAGCCTGGCATGACTTGAGAAAGGCCCCAAGGAAGCACAGTAAGCATCCAGACACAGAAACTTTGTAGTTGTACTCATTCATTCCAGGGGACAGAGGTCTGAGTAGAGAAATATGGGATGGGGACCAAATGCTAAGACACAACTGTTATTATCACATTTTGCTCTTCTTTCCATACCTCTATGACGCTGTCATTTCTCTGACCCTTCTGTTGCTCTGCCAGTCAACTTACACTGAAGTCATAGGATACCTTACCCTGAAGTCCAGCTTATCCTTCACTAAGCAATGTATTTGGTTTTGGTTCTTTGTTGTGGGTGAAACTTACACACAATAAAAGAACAAACCCTTAAGAAGTTTTCAATGGCCCACTGAAGTTCACATGTGCACATCAGGCTAAAGAAATACTGCACAATTGTTTTTTTTATTATTTGTTTGTTTTGGTTTGGGATTTCTCTCCCTTGGGGTTGTTTTTGGCTTTATTTTGGGGGTTCTGTTTCTCTGTGTAACAGCCCCAGCTGTTCTGGAATTAGCTCTATAAACCAGGCTGGCCTCGAACTCACAGAGATCCTCCTGCCTCTGCCTCCTGAGTGCTCGGATTCAAGGCATGAGCCGCCAGTGTCCAGCTCAGCGTAACTGTTTTCAAGTTAAAAATATTTGACTCTTCTGAGTTTCTCTTTTCTATTCTCCATCTTGATTAGTTCACTAAAAGCCTCACACAATGTATTCTGAGTCCATGTGTTTCTCTCAACTCCTCCCAGATTCAGCCCTTCACACCTCCCTACCCCACCCAACCTTTTGTTCTCCATTTGTGTTTTTTAACCCATCAAGTCTAGTCTATGCTGTCCATATATTCTTGGACATGTGGCCCCCACTGGAGCATGGCTGACCTACCAGGGTTTCACCCTAGCAGCAAACTGACTCCTCCTCTCCCAGAAGCTATTAGTTGTCAATAACTTCTCAGCTATGGGTGGAGCCTCTCAGGCTGGGACTTTGACCGACTCGAGCCTGCATAGGTCTTGTATGTGTTGTCATAACCACCGTGAAGTCATAGATGCACACACCTGCCCTGCTGTACCCAGGAAACAGTCTCCTTGCAGAGAAACAGGCCCACCTCTGGTTCCTATAGTCTTTCTGTCCTTTCTCCCACAATGATCACTGTGCCTTGGGATAAGGTGTGATGTAGACACCCTGTTTTCAGCTGGGTTCTGCAAACTCTCATTTTCTGCAACTCAGTCTCTCTGTATTAATCAGCATCTACATTTCAAGTTCAATACTTCTCTGTTTCAAACCTGAATACAGCATAGAGTCAAACTCTACAGATGAAATATCAAATGATTTTGAAAATGTTCATATATATGTGTGTGTGTATATATATACATACATACATACATACATATCACCAATACCACAATATTATATTTGTTTAAGCATTTCATTGTCTCTTGAAAGAGACTTAAATCATAAGCAACCTATAGTCAGCCTATGTAAATGTGAAAGTTGTTATAGTTCCTGAGCCACTCAACCCTGTGGGTAGTCCGAAGTATCTATGCTTCCACTTCCTCCCTCCTCTGAGAACTATTTTTTTTAATTCGTTTATTGTTTGTGTATATAGTTTTTATTTTTAGTTTGGGGAGTTTTCTCAAGGGGGACAGCTATGGTTTTTACTGTTACGTCTTCAAGTTCTCTCATCTTTTCTTATAAGGATGCCGAATGACACACAATAATCTCACTGAGCACAATTTGGTCTTCAACGTTGTAGCTTTTAGATTTCATCTACAGAGGGCCAGCTTGGGTCTTTGTATACTGCCATCATTCCATTGAACACCTTGGCTATATAGAATATAGCTATAATAATTCCATTTATTTTATCTTAGTGTGGTATGTGTGTATGCACATGTATGTGGTATAGGTGTGTGAATTATATATATTCTTTCCCAGGTGTGTGTAATGGCCAGAAGTTGATATCAAAATGGTCTTTTCCATATGCTGTACCTTAGGGTTTTTTTGTTTGTTTGTTTGTTTGCTTGCTTGCTTGTTTTTTACTAAAAAATATAATTACATCTCTTACCCCCTTCCCTGTCCTCCATCCTACCCCTCACATGCCCCCACTCACTGTCTCAAATGCATGGCATCTCTGAGCAGTCTTCTGGACAGCTCAGGCACCTGTACATGCATGCCCATACACATACAAATGAAAAGCATCTCCAAGCTCACAGAAACAAAGCAGGAGCTCAGACCCTCCAGTGTATTTGCAAACAAAGGTGTCACTGGTCACTCTGTGGAAGGCCTGGGACACAGCCTCTAAACCCATTCACTCTAAATAATTCCAGTTTTCACCAAACCAGAAACCAGAGAGAATGCATCTCAGTGTGCTGTGATCTGCTTGAGCCATCCCCAGCACAGCAGCCTCCTCATTTCACTTAGCCGCTCCTCTGTGTGATCTCTGATGCTGGAAACTGGAACCCAAGCCTGGGCTCGTGCTTGGCAAGTGCGCTACCACTGATCCCTGCCCCCAGACCTTGTTTCTTTGAGTCCCTGTCTCCATGAGTAACCCAGGCTTTGACTCTCAATCCTTGTCTTCCGGCTTTGAATATGTGATGGATTCTCCAGCCTCCACCTCTGAGGTGCTGGGAGTTCATGCATGCTTCACCATGCCAGGCCCCAACTTTGCTTTAGCTAGAATGTTTCCCAGATGTTGTATCCCAGATGTTGTATAAATCTGCCCGTCTCTGCACTGCTGCTTGTACACACAGGCTGGAGATGCCTGCTTGGGGTCTTGATTTGGCTTTCAGCATAGGAATTAGAGCTCTTAGTGGAATAGGGCCCAGACTCAACTTTGCCCAGATTATGGATGTACCATTTATTTTTAAACCCATTGAGTCTCATTGCCCTGCCTATATACTCTTAGATGGGTAGTCATGCATAGGAACATGGCTGACTTAGCAGTGGCTACATCCTATAAATAAATAAACAAATAAATAAACAAATAAATAAATAAATAAATAAACAAACAAACAAACAAATAAATAAATAAATAAATAAATAAATAAATAAATAAATAAATAAATAGACTCTATTCCAGCAGCCACCAAATGTCTAAAGCTTCTCAGCCAGGGGTGGGTCTTCCTACCCACCTCCTCTCTCCATCTAGCTTGAGCTATCATGAGTCTTATGGAGAATTCAAATGATAGGAAGGGCATGTTCCTCTTTCCTGTGAGGAACATGCTAAGAAGACCGCATCTCTCAGGGTGTACACAATTGACCTGGATCAAATATCTCTCCTACTAATTACAGAAAGTCAACACATCAACCCATTAGACACATCCTCATTGCTGTTTGTTAAACTAGACATGTGGATTATAGGTCTTAGCATTATATTTTAACTAATGCAGTAAAGCATCTACACCATTCCAGTAAATGGTTACGGTGCATGTGTAAGTGTGTGTGTACACCATGTGGCATTGAAATCAGAGTCACTGTATCTAGCTCTGTAGCCACAGTTCATCTCTTTGTGGTGACATTGAATGACTCTTACTGCACCCCTGGCTTCTACCTAGCACATCCCAGATTCTCAGTGGATGCCACTCCATGTCTCCACACATTTCCAGATTGAGAGAGGGTAATGGCATCAATATTGGTGAAGCACCTCCCCCATTGCAGTGTCACCTTCTGAGCAACATCCATCCTATCGGTATCCTGGCCTGTTAACTAGTGTTGATTACATATACATGTATATATATAAATATGAACTGTGTGTGGGTGTACACGCCCTGTGCAGCAAAGCTTCTCAACCTTCCTAATGCTGTGACTCTTTAATAAGTTCCCCATGTTGTGGTGAACCCCAACCATAATAGTTGCTATTTCATAACTATAATTTTGCCACTGTTATGAGTCACAATGTAAACATTTTTTGGAAATGGAGGTTTGTCAAAGGGGTTGCAACACCCAGGTTGAGAACCATGGCTGTAGAGGTTTAATGCTAAACAGTTGTGGAAACTCTGTGTGCTGGTGGGTTTTGCCATACCTGGGAAGAGGGAACCTCAGCTGAGAAGATGCCCCCTTCCGCTTGCCTTGTGGGCATTTTCATGAGCAATGATTGACGTGCAAGAACACATGTGTCTGTGGGCGCTACCACCCCTGGGCAGGCAGTGCTGGGATCCATAAGAAAGCAGGCTGAGCCAGCCATACGGAGCATGCAAGCAGCTTTCCCCCGTGGCTCCCGCTTCAGTTCCTGCCTCCAGGGTCCTGACTAGAGTTCCTGCCCTGATCTCCCTTCATGATGGATTGTAAGCAGTAAACTGAAATAAACTTCCCATTTCACACTGCCTTGGATCATGTGCTTACCACAGCGTCAGAAAAGCCTATTGGGACATTCTCTGTGACAGAGGTGCAGCTCAGGGCAGCCATAGGTGGGAGATAAGCAAGGGGTCCTTCATCAGACGTGCACGTAGCAGGGAAAACACAGCAGGCTCGGTGTGGGCTACTCACTCAGGTCTCATTTGTTTACTCTGCATTCTTCACCCTTCAAGATCCATCAAAGATGGGGTGCAAGTGCCTGGCACACTGGGTGATCGCTACCCCAATGGTGCAAGTGGGGATCAAAAGCAGTAGGTGGCATACATGTTTAGTTACCTTAAAAAGGAAGCTAAACTCGTGTTGTTTATATAAGACATGCTGGCAGGAGGTAGGACTGTGGAGCAGACAGCCATTTCTAAGCCAATAAGATTTGTATTTAGGAACCAAGTCTGTCACTTGCTGTCTGTGTAGCTTTGAATGGATCATGATACCACTCCGGGTCTCAGTTTTGTTATCTTTCAAGTAGTTAATTATTCCTACTCACAGGGTTATTGTGGCATGGCCCAGACAGGCCATGTCCAGCTTTACTTAGAACATAGACATTCCAAAATTGTTTCCAACAGTATTTATTAAAATAATGATTAATGTATATTCACGGTGACTGTCCAATTGTCCTCATTCACTTGGAAATGAGTGGAGGAGTGGGAAGGAAGGGGGGAGGGGAGAATCCAGTTCTATCATCCATCCCGAAGAAGAGGAAAGTTCCCAATAGTGACAAGGTGTAAGTGAGCAGCAGCATCACCTGGGATACGAGACACTTGGAGTCGAGAACAATAACATTCAAAGTGGTCCAAACGGGCTTGAGTGTGGTGCAGGTTTTAAACCTAAGCCATGGGAAGTCTGGAGATACAAGTAATAAAAGGAATCACACTCCGTCGCAGAGGCCTCTCCTGTCTGCCTCATGTGGTCCCTCTGCTCCATTTGGGGACTTTATGATGTCCCCTGCAAGCCTGGCCTTACATTTCCCTGCAGTTGTCTGCACATAACCTCTTTGGAACCTGTGGTTATTTGTACATTACCAAGGAGATTTGTCTTCTGAAGTGGGAGCTACCTCTATAGGGCTGTAAATACCAAGCAATTAGCTGCTCAAGTGCTGTATTATAAATGTATGCAGGACACCCAGGTGGCCTCACATGCTGGAGGATGGGAACTCAGGAGAGGGGGACTTCCAGGTTGGCTTTATTTTAGGTAGTGAGGTGAGAGGGATATAATGCCATAAACAGTGGGCCACCTTCTAGTCAGCAAATCTGGACATTGTTTTCATTATCTTCCCTGTTCTCCAAATCCTTGGTTTGGTGGAGGTCTCTGCGTGGTATATGGTTATCAGAAATGTGTTTTCTGACCCAGAGAGGCTAAGCAACAAGGAGGGTTCTAGTGGGGGACTCATGGATCCCCCGGGAAGGGGAAATAGAATAGATTTTTGTAGGTGGTTTGGGAGTGGGTGGGGATAGGGACTGGAGGGTTCGGGTTGAGGAGAGAGGGCTGGATGAAGAGAGTACTGGGAGAAACTCCTGAGAGAGGGGGCATTTAAGGGTCAATGTGGAAATCTAGAGCAGTGAAAACTTCCTGGAACCTTCCTGGACCTAGCAAGAACTCCTAGTAACAGAGGATAAGGAGCCTGAAGCTGCCATTTTCTGTAGCCAAGGCTTCTAGTGGTGGGAATGGGACGCCAACCCAGCTACAAACCTTAGACCCGCACCTGCCCTGCCTGCAAGATGTGCTGGAGCAATGGTGGCTCAGAGTGGCCAAAAAATGGCTGCTCTAACTTGAGGCCCAAGCCATGACAAGGAGTCCATGACCAACACTGCCTCGATGGCCCGGAACGGAAACCCAGATGGTTCAGAGACCTAGGGTAGAACCAGACACAACTGACAAAAACAAGTCAATACAATGATGCCTAATGATATTCGGCTATACTTGTAGATGAGTGACTAGCCCAGTTATCATCAGAGAGGCGTCCTCTGGCAGCTGATAGGAGCAGATACAGGGACTCACACCCAAGCATTAGGCAGAGCTCAGGGAACCCTGAAGACGAGGAGGAAGGACTGTATGCTCAGAGGGGTCAAGGACACCAGGCAAACGCGGCCCACAGAATGAACTAAGCAGGGCTCACCCAGGCTCACAGAGCCTGCGAAGTCTGAGCAAGGCCCTCTGCATGTTTGTGGTGGCTGCTAGCTTGGGGTTTTGTGGGACTCCTAACAGTGGGAGTGGAGGTGTCTCTGACTCTTTTGCCTCTCCTTGCCACCCGTTTCCTCTTACTGGGTTACCTCGTCCAGCGTTTGTGCCTAGTCTTACTGCATCTTGTTATGCCATATTTGGTTGATATTCCTGGGAGGCCTGATCTTTTCTGAAGAGGAAAGGAGAGGCCGTGGATCTGGGGGGGAAGGGGAAGGGTGGGGTGTGCTAGGAGGAGTGGAGGGAGGGGAAGCTGTGCTCGGGATATATTGTATGAGAGAAGAATAAATAAAGAGGAAGATAATCCAGGTTTTTAAAAAGAAAGAAGTGTGGTGTTCTAGGAGAGCAGATGGGGCAGCACAGAGATTAAGCCTGTTATAGACAGACAGCGTTTATGCAGCCCAGACAGGCTATAAACTAGGCATTCTCCTATCTTGAATTCTGAGTGCTTGGATCATAGGTGTATACCATCACCATGCTCACAAGATTTAGGTACATGAGGGAGAGGAGACATGTCTAAGAGCAGCAGGCCCAGGTTCAATTCCCAGCATCCACAGGGCAGCTCACAGCCCTCAGCAACTCCAGTTCCAGGGGTTCAGCGCCATCTTCTGGACACCACAGGCATCACATGCACACAGTATACATATATAACATGCAGACAAAACACCTGTACATATAAATAAGTCTTCCAAAACAGACAAATGGGTAAATAAATGTAAATGTTATTCCACCTCCAGAAACACACATTATAGAAATGAGCAGAGACATAGATAAAGATTATATGTGCCTCAATGTGTGGTTAATCCATAGCTGGCTGTGACTGCAGCTCCCCAAACCATTCCACAGGTGAGTGAATAGATGTCAGATACACCCACGGGGACAGAGGGCAGTTGGCGCTAGAGTTACTAGAGTTACTTGACCCTATCTTAAGAAATTACCAATAAAATAAGACTCAGAGAATGGCTATGATTCTTCTACATTTGAAAAAGGAAAATAATATAGCAGAAGGAAAAATGGAGGTGGAAGCAAAGGAGAGAAGAGAGAGAGAGAGAGAGAGAGAGAGAGAGAGAGAGAGAGAGAGAGAGAGGGAGGAGAGAGAGAGAGAGAGAGAGAGAGAGAGAGAGAGAGAGAGAGAGAGAGAGGAGAGAAAGGAGGCAGATGACTGTGTTCTTAGCAAAATCTTCTTTCCCCTCCTTTGGTTGGTTCTATCAGTTCCAAATCCTCTGAGATAGACTCTTCATGCTCCATGCAAGCAGGGACTGACTGAATTGTTTGCACAGAGGCTAAAAGAATCCAAAAAATAAAACAGGAATATCCATGATGGAAACCATCTTGTCATACTTACCCTGCCCTGGGACCAGAGAGACACAGAGAGAAGGCACAGTTATTGATCCCAGAGTCGAAGCCCACAGAGAGAGGAAGAGGGCAGAGAGTGGATGTTGTCTGGGTTTATTATACCTCAGGCAAAGTATAATAATAATGGCAACAGATGACAGTAATATAGAAATTACAAATAAAAGTAGCCATGTTATTGTTAAATGGGTATTTTAAACATGATTCTTAATATTTCTTCATTTACTACACAGCTTGCCTGTACTTCTGTGTTATTTAGCATTTTTTTGCTGGCTTCATTTAATTGAACTGTCACCACAACAGACTAAAGCTGAGATGGTTTCTTCCTTGTTTTCTAAGATGATGAAGCAGAGACTCTAGGGATAAAATCCTTTGTCCAGGGCCACACACCCAGCCTCCCCCATCCAGGCTAACCCAACTGACTCCACTGGGTTTGGGTTAGGGTTTGGAACCAGGAAGTCTGGATCTAGGTTGGGTATTTTAGACAAGTTTCTAAGCTCTGCCTTGGCATTGCTGCACTCTGGAGGTGAGTCTCTGTCTCCTGGCTGTGTGCATGGAGATCAGTGAGTGTGGCACCAGGTGGCTTCATAGGTCCCCAAAAGGATGGCCAGCTTCTTCCTCAACCACCAACACACTGGGTCTCCTCTTCTAAGTATACACTTAAATATGTCCATGCACCTCTTTAATTATGCACTTGGAGGCCTGAGACACTTACCTAGATGTAACACACACACACACACACACACACACACACACACACACACACACCTCTCTAAGCAATATACCCATGTCTTAGAGTTTCTACCTCTGTGATAATGCAGTGACCCAAAGCAACTTGGGGTTTTCTTCAGCTTATAGTCCCAGTCCATGATGAAGGGAAGTCAGGGAAAGAACTCACAGCAGGAACTCGGAGGCAGAGCTGATGTAGAGGCCACGGAGGATCACTGAGGCCACGGAGGGAGGATCACTGCTGACTGGCTTGCTACCGTGGCTTGCTCAGCTTGCTTTCTTAACATTACACACGTCTGCCACCCAGGGTCACACTGCTCAGTGAGATAAGCCCTCTCACAACAATTATTAACCAAGAAAATACCTCCACAGACTTGCCTACAGGCCAATCTTATAGAAGCATTTTCTCAGTTAAGATTCCATCTTTCCAGATAGGTCGTGGTTTGTGTCAAGTTGACAAAAAACAACCAGCACAGCTGACCTATTGTCACCTTGACACACAAATATATCCTTATTAATCCATAACCGTCCCTTTCTTGTTCATCCCCAATATCTTATATTAATATCCACAAAACTTTCTGCTTTTAAAAGTCCCATAGTCTTTAAAAATTAAAGCACTTTTAAAACTCCAACATGTCTCTAAAATTCCAGAAATCTCTCAGCTGTGGGTTCCTGTAAAATCAAAAGCACGGTACATACTTTCTTACTCTAAGAGGGAAGAACCAGGGCACAGCCACAATCAAAGCAAAGCAAAACCAAACACACACGCACAAAAAGCTCAGTGTGGAATATCCAGAATTCACTCACAGTCTTCTGGGCTACTTCCTGGATAGCCCTGCACGATGGAATTAGCATAGAGAGCCCTGCACGACGGAATTAGCATCTCTTTCCCTTCCTGACCAAACAGAGACAAATTCTGCTTAATGCTATTCCAGTTGTGCCCAGCACAGGGATACAAGGGTTGGTCCTCCTGAACTGGCTTTGGGTTCATATGCAGTAAGGCACACTGGTCCCTGCACGAACTTCTGTGGGGCGGTGGAGGCTGCTCTGCAAAAGGAAATAGCGAGGCTGCTCCAACAAGAAGGAGAAAGTGGAGGACAGACTAATGACAAGCGCTTTGACAGCACCATTACTAGTGACTTTAAGCCCAGATGTCAAGGGCCACACGCGTCCATAAAACCACAATACAATATACAAAAGCTTAGTGTGTTTACACCATGACATAATTGCAAACTTTGTTCATTAATTCCTTCAAAGAATGTGCAGAGAGAACTCACCCATCTCAAGCATAAGAACCGGATGGAGTTCAAAGAAGAAAGGCATGCTCCAACGACTTCCTCTCGGGGCACCGAAATGGATCAGTGAGAAAAGGTGCTTGCCGCCAAGCCTGACAACCTGAGTTTGATCCCTAGTACTCACATAGTAAAAAAGACTTGGCCAAGGTGTCCTGTGACTTCTGTACATATAGTGGTACATGTGTGCATAGCCCCTAAGTAAAATAGTAATGTAAAAATAGCATCTTAAGTGACTGTTTATTGAAACCACAAAAGTGAATTAGTGAGGAATGAGGAAGATTTCTGAGACCATGGCTGAGGAGGGCAGAGGGGGCTCTCACTGAAACTAGACTACAGTCCCCAAGTAAGATGTGACTGGCACTGTCACCCGGGATGCCTGTTCCCCTAAGTGTAAGAAGTCAGAGCCTATTCTCATCGTTCAGTTTTGAAACTCGTGCATATCTACCTTAATATTGCAAAATCTATATTCGGATATTTAAAAAAACTAGGTTGGATGGGAAAATAGGCAAGATATAAAATAGTTACTAATTTTAACACATTTTTTATAATGAAGGCGCTGCTTTGAAAATCTTCTGCTCCCACATATGTGGATGATTTCGCTTGACTTAATAACTTCAGTGGGACTGAAAGATGCACCCCCAACATACACGCGCACGCGCACACACACATACACACACATATGCACACACGCGCACACACACACATGCTCACACACATGCACATATGCGCACACACACACATGCACACACACACACATATGCGCGCACACTCGCGCACACACACACAAACATGCACACGCACACACATGCCAACATCTCTCTTGCACTAGGCACAACCCTGCTCAGCTGCCTATTGTGTTGCCACAGTCACCATCGGTGTTGCCTCAGGTCCGTTGATCAAAGGATGTGTAGAAAAACTGCCTGTTCAGTACCCTTCTCCTTGTAGCCTCAATCCCCAAGACAGAACAAGGCTTTGCTCAAACGATCATTCCCAACACCAGAAAGCAAAAAGCAACAGACCCTAGCAGGTCTGGCTTGCCTGGCAAGCATTCTCTGAGTCCCACTCTAGCTCTCTGAAACTTAGTCGGATCTACCCTTGTGGTCAGGAGCTGTGACAAAATTACACCGGCGCTCCATGGCAAGAAGGGAAAATTAATTTCAAGATGAACTTTTAACTGTCATTTGGATTTCTAGTCCCGGAACTCCTTGAGAAAGTCATCAAAGGAAACCATGCTGTTCTGTGTCTCTTCATAAGCAAGCAATCTACCGTCTGCCTTTCCCCCACGGAAGCGCTGGTGCTGAGTAAATGATTGACAGGGTTTGATTGATTGACATCCATCTCCTCTGCCTCCAAGTCCTGACTGCCTCTGACATTTTGCTAGAACCTGGAATTCTGTCAGTCCTTGACCCTGAGTAACTGGGAGAATTCTAAGAAAGGCCTTGCCAGCTGTTTCTCAGGCTCTGCAGCTGGGTGTCCGTGGTTCGGCACAAAGCCACATTTGGAAACGTCTCTGGTTGCATCAAGCATGAAAGGCAATGAGTCTAGAGTGGCCACTGCAGCCCCAACCCCAGTTCCTCAGCCTAGCCCTGAAACTGAGGGACAGGAGACATCTGGTCAGTGGGTCCCTGAGGTCCCTACTCTTTATGTCCAGGTGAGGGTTCTGCTTAAATAATCCAGACCTAATCACTGAGACCAAGGGCTGGGTTGTTGTGCCCGGGAGGAGGTCACAGTGTAGCCCTCTATAATGAAGAGAGAATGAGCATGTTAACCAATGAATGCGTGGTTGATGCTGTCGACTTGACAGGGTCTAGAACTGTCACCAATGGAGTCAGACATGCAGGAAGGAGTGTCTGTGAGGGAGGGTGGCACCATTTCATGGACTGGGTCCCTCCACTGAACAAACAGGAGGGAGCGAGATAAGCACAAACAGTGGTCTCTACTTCCCCACTGCAGTCATGGGATGGCCTCTCACTCCTGCTAAGGTGCCATGACTTCCGCCATGGATGACGCCCGCCATGGATGACTTCCGCCATGACGCGCAGAATCCTCAAACTGTGAGCCAAAATAAGCCCGCCCTTAAGAATGCTTTTGCCCAGAGTATTGTTACAATAATGAGAAAAGCAACTCATACAGAATTCAAAAGCAGGTCAGCTAGCGAAGGAAAGAAGAGTATAGAGGAGCCTGGCCCATGCTCACCTCTTCGTGTCTGGTTCTTGAGTGGAAATGGAACATACTCGTTTCTCTCTGGTTCTGAGTTTAACCTCACAGCCATTCACACATGGAGACCGCCTTGCTCTCGCTGGTAAAACTGGGGGAGGGGGGGGGAATCTACCGGAAGAATACCGAGAAGTACTCACAGAAATCAATACTCAAAGCGCAAACTCTTGAACTCAAGAAGAGGGAAATACTGAATAGTGGGCTGCTCTCCTGGGCTCCACGGTGTTTTGTTTTGTTTTGTTTTGTTTTATCTCTTCCTCCTTGAGATGATTTAAACACCAGGAGGAGTGAGGCGATCTCTGAGGCTGGGTGGAATCTTTGGGTGACATGTGATGATGAGTCGGGGTTCTGCAGACTAGGGAGGGCACCTCAGACTCAAACACGAGCTGAGGCCCAGGCATGGGCCCTCAGGGAAGCATGGCCACACAGACAACGCAGGCTGCTTTCTGCCTCTGGATTTCGCAAAGCTGAAAACCCCAGGTGTGGGTAAATGTGATCATTAAAAGTACATCAGTAAGTTCAAGGTTTAAAAACCTTGAAGATGCTGGATAGATGGCTCAGCTGTTAATTACACATACCCAGCACCCATGCCCGTGGCTCACAATGGCTTGTAACCCTGCCAGGAAATCTGAAACTCTCTTCTGGCCTTTGTAGGCACCAGGCGTGTGCGTGGTGCACTTGCATAATGCGAAGGCACTCACACATACATATAAAAATAAATGTTCATGTAAAATACATTGGCACTGGAGAGATGGCTCGGCAGGCAGTCAAGAGCACTGACTTTTCTCGGAGAGGACCAGGGTTTGAATCCCAGTGCCCCTAGCCATCTGTAACTCTACTTCCAGGGGGATCTTCTGCCCTCTTCTGGTCTCTGTGAGCAGTGCATGCAAGTGATGTGCAGACGTATGTATAGACAGGCAAACACTCATACACATTAAGATTAAAAAAATATTTTTAAAAGTTCAGATGACAGTTTTAAGTCAAGACAAAAAAGTGGTAAAGTGGGTCAGCCTTTAAGAAGACAATCACAGAAGTCCAACCAGATGTCGCGACCCTCAGAGAGGCGAGTTTCAACGCTGGATGCTCCTTCTGCCAGCTGAGCCTGTCCAGCTTGTCATCACAGATGCTCAGGCTGATAATAACAAAGCACTGCTAGCAACCCTCAGGGGTGATTTTCAATGGACTTCAAAGTCTGTTCTGAGATAAGCTAACACACCATGTTCTCACGTGCCAGACAGACACTGTTCTAAACGTATAGAACTAAAGACATAATTCTCAATCTGTTTCCCAAAGAGAAGTCTCAGTCCCTCAATGGCAATGAGATACTAAGGCTCATCAGAATGTTCAGACACTGGCAGACTCTGGTTTTTATAAAGAAGGGGAGAAGCCCGGTGCCAGAGAGTTTGTCTTGTGTCCCTAAATGCATTCCAAGGCACGGATGGGGAGCTGGGCTTGGGTGTGTTTGGAAGGATCTTCTCAATGACTGGTGTGGCCCAAAGGAGATGGTACCAAAGCAAAATGGTAGAACTAACACAAACAAGTCTGCATCTCCTCTGCCTTTAATGCAACAGGGAGACTTCCTAGCCAGGGGCAGATTTCAACTTTGAGTGACAGGGAAAATGGGCATCTTCACTCCACTTCCTCCCTCTCCCCCCACTCCACCTCTGATGCTCCCACCTCAGGGCTACAGAGAGATGATCCGTCCCATGTTCCACTTTCTACAGCGTACCATGACCAAGAACTCAGCAAGGTCTGGAGGGGTCTGGCCTTGGAGGGGTCTGGCCTTACCCAGACTCTTGTAGTCCTTACATTATCCACAAGTGCCTTGGTCTCTGGTCCTTACCAGTGTTTGGTGCTAGGTGCTGGATGCCGGGTGCTCAGCACCTGGTGTCCACATCTGATATTCACAGCCTTTCAGATGCCCTGACTACACACACACACACACACACACACACACACACACACACACACACACACACACGAGTCCCCCTCTCCATAGCATTTACCCTCTCTAGTGTGACATACAGTTGTATATCTAGAACATGTTCCTCATGTCATGAGAACACCCACACCCCTCCAGAGCAGGGGCTTTACTTACCGTGTTCCCCATAGTACTGCCTTTGTCATAATACTAACCACATCAGGTGTGTTTACCTGTTTTCATTGCTATAGCAGAAGAAAAAAAAAAACTTGAGGCTGGGTAAGTTTATAAATAAAAGAGATCTATTGAAATCACTGGCAGAAAATCCCCTATTAGGTGGTTTTACCAGTTGTACCTCTGATGCCAACTTACTGCTGGATGTCATGGTGGAAGAAGGGAGGAGGTCATGTGATCTAAAGTCCTTTCTAATGGCATGTCTCCATTTGAGCTAAGGACTTCCCTGTAGGCCTTCCCAATCCCAGCACTGGACCTGGAAGATGACTCTCACAGAGGCCCAGCCTGGCCGTGTGCCCACATCCCAGCACTGGAAAGTAGGAAGGACTATAGCAGAGACAGTAAATCCTCAGAGCTTGCTGGTCAGCCGGCCTAGCCAATCAGTGAGCTGAAAGCTCAGTGAGAGACCCTGCCTCAAAAACTAAGATGACATGTGACAGAGGAAGACACCTAAACACACTCTGGCCTCCATACTTGCACACACAAGTACAGACATATGCATGTATACCAGCACAAAGACACATACATTTTTAAAATTCCTACAACCTTCCCTCATCATTAGTTCAAACAAACTACAACAGTCCCAAAGCATATATGTCTGGCTGATGTCTATTTCTTTTAATAAAATTGTATAATTTTTCCCCATAAAAGTATATTCATATTAATATGAAAATGTTTAACCTTTATGTCATAGGTGGGTTTGGGGTAACAGTTCTCCCTGTAATTAAGGCCTGAGGAGGTGCCCTTCACTGAGGGGTTTATCAGTCTATGGCCTGCACTGATTTCTAGTGGATTCTCATGATTGTATTGTGGTTTCTTCTGGGTGTTTTCTGCATACTGTGATGCCAGCTTCAACTGCCAACAATGCCCTCTCTTCTCAACAAGCCTTATACGACACTTTCTCTTTTCCCTATGAGTGACACCTTCAGTACAAGGATGCTCATGCATTTGTCTCCGTGTTCCAAATGTGAAGAGATCGATCCCAGCATTGGCCACTAAGGGGTCATCTCCTTTTACATTAACAAAGTTCTTTGTGGCTCAGATTTTGTTAGAATGGCTTTTAGACTCTGTGGATAGATGTAGAAATTTTAAAAGATTTTTTAAAATTGAAAACAAATTTTTAATACATTATATTCTGATTATAATTTCTCTCGCTTTAGCTACTTCCTGATCTTCCCCATCCACCCAAGTCCTCTCTCTCTCTCTCTCTCTCTCTCTCTCTCTCTCTCTCTCTCTCTCTCTCTCTCATTAGAATATAAACAGGCATCTAGAATAGTAATAATATGAAATAAGATTTTTAAAAATAAACTGGAACAGAACAAAACAAAGGAAAAAGAGAGAGCCGCAGAAAAGGCACCTGAAACATATACAGTGGCTGAGACAAACACAGAAAACCCACACATATAAAATCAGAAACCACACGTATAAGCAAACAGGGCTCAAGGAAGTGCTTGGGAGAAGAGGTGGAAAGATTGCAAGATTTATTTCAATTTTAATTGTGTGTCTCTGTGTGTGCACATGGGAGAGTGGGTGCCCAGAGAGTCTGGGAGAAGGGGTCAGACCGCCTGGAGCTGAGTTACAGATGTGAGTTGCCAGATGTGGGTGCTGGAAACTGAACTCAGGACCTCTGCAAGAGCAGGATTATGAAGCGTAGCCATCTCTCCAGCCCCTAGACGTGGAATTTCATTCTCTTCAGATGATGACAAGGATTTTCCTTTATATTTGATGAATGCAATAAAGCCATTGATTTTACAAGGGAAGACTGACCCTCCCTTCCAATAGGATACCCCTTTGTCATAACATTAAATTATTTATGTGTCATTTGAGTCTGCTTTGCTCATAGTTTAGATAACATTTCTTCCCTATGTCCATGAGTGAGAAAGTGATCAATACATAAAACTGTCATCTTTCTGTTTTGATTTTTCCTGCTCTAATCTCGGTGTTAAGGTGAGGACAGTTTTATAAAAATGAGTTGCAAAGTCTTAAGAGGGGCTAGAGAGCAGACCCAGCCATTCAGAGCACTGGCTGTTCTGAAGAGAACCAGTGCATTCCCTGCAACCCTATAGAGACCACAACCCCTGCAACTCGAGCTCCGTGGGGTCTGACACCCTCTTCTGGCTTCTATGGGCTCCTGCACTCACATATGCATATGCATTCATGCACAAGCGCTCTCTCTCTCTCTCTCTCTCTCTCTCTCTCTCTCTCTCACACACACACACACACACACACACACACACACACACACACACTGGTGTTTTGCCTGCTGGTATATCTGTGTGAAGGTGTCAGATCCCCTGGAACTGGAGTTACAGACAATTGTGAGCTGCCATGTGAGTTGTGGGAATTGAACCCAGATCCTCTGGAAGAGCAGCCAGTGCTCTTACCCCCTGAGCCATCTCTCCAACCCCATGAAAATAAAATTTTAAAGAGATTGTATAAGAGGGGCTCTTGGGTAAAATTGCTTGCCAACATCCTTTGGCTCAAATATTTTCTTGCTGGGAAAAAAAAACTTGTAAGCACTGATCCCGTGTTTTAAAATGACTTTAACTTTAAATCTATTTCCTCTTAAATTGGTTGTGATGCATTGTGTTTTTTTTTTATTGTATTTGTCCCGTTTAACTGAAGATTTAAAATTTTTTGGCATGCATGTTTCATTCATCCCTTCTGCATCAGTTTAAAGTCTGTACCATTTTGTAGTCTGAAGTCCTGTTGGTGTCTTCTTTCTCTAGTTTCCTTACTGTGGAGTTTATCTGTTTGGTTACTGTTCTGGAGGGTGTAGTTTTGCTACAGTGCTCTCTGTGTGTTTAGTGTTTTGTTGTTACTGTTTCCTATTTTGTTAACACTTTTTCATTGCTTTCTGTCTGTGTCCTTGGATTTAACCTGCTACTCTTATTCTATTGTCATGAATTATTTTCTCATTAACGCTGCCCTTTTATTTCCTAATTAAAGTCTCTCTCTCTCTCAATCTCTGTGTGTGTGTGTGTGTGTGTGTGGAGAGAGAGAGAGAGAGAGAGAGAGAGAGAGAGAGAGAGAGAGAGAGAGAGAGAGAGAGAGAGAGACCTTCCACTGTAATTTCTGGGACAGGGTCTCTCAGCAAACCTGTTCCCACTAGGCTGGTGGTCACTGAGCAGTACTGGGAGCATGTGCCTTTGTGTTTACAGCCTTTACTGTAGCTGTGCTGGGCTTCTAGAGGGTATCTGAAACTACCAAACCCTCTTTGAAGTTTTTCTGCTTATGAAGTAACCCCCTTTTTAACTTCAGGGAGTCATTTTGTCTGATTTTAGCAGTGTGAAGGAGCTGTGGGGGGGATTAATATGACTCTTTTTGTCTCGTCTTCTGTGTGCTTGTGTCAATTTTAGGCACACGACTGTCTAATCCTTATCAAACTTCTGCAGAGTCTGATTGTCAGCTGAATATCAGTTCCTGCATAGACACAAAAACTAATCGACCTTTGAAAAACTATTCCAGAAGTCAGGCTCTTACCTAATTTGGACTAAGTTATTCCAGTCACAATTGTGCAGTGATTTTCTATACAGTCTTCTAAAGCACAGGTCTCCATCAGCCATGGTGGCCTAGCAGGAGGGAAGTCTCAGGACTTCATGGAATAGTATATTTCACTCCTCATCTCAGGTCTGTGAGCTCACTAAGGTGAGCTCCTTACCCAAACATAGAGCCACAAAACCTTTCAAAACGCTACAATTTGGTAAGCAGTTAAATACACACACACACACACACACACACACACACACACACACACACACACATTAAACAAAGCTCACTGATTAAACCGCAGGACACACAGGGGGCTCTCTGCTGGTGATGTCTTTCTGTGTGGGGGTTCTGGCCCTTCAAGGGATCAAGTCCTCATTTGTCCAATCCCTTGAGCCCACAGGAGGCTTGGCTGTTTGTGCAGTTCAGCTGCTGGAAAAGTCAGTGCTGGAATTCTCTTCAAGGATACAATTAACATGGCAGCAGGCAAGACTGGTGTTTAAGAAGCCAGAGTTCAGACAGTTCCGAACTTTGAAATGCTTTTACATGCCGTCATTCAATGCTTTTTTTCCTTTCTTTTTTTTTTTTTTTTTGGTAACGATTAATAAATTGTTTTCAAGGCACCTGTTGCCAGCACCTAATTTTCATTGAGCAGTTTTCTGAAGAGCGTGGCCAAGTGTCAGTGTATAGTTCCTGCTTGATGTTGCGGATAATTTTTAGGATATTCTGAATGACATGTGCTAATTATTTAGTACAATAGCTAATTTTATGGCTCTGAAAGACTGTAACAGAGGGCTGTAATTACTTATAATAGGAATGTCTCGTTTTTTTGTTAAAACCAAAGTGTGGGAGGCAAAAAAGAAAATAAAGGATAATTTTACACTTTCCTTGGGAGAATGAAATAGTTAATATTTTCAGGACTTGGCTACTAGTAACACCGAAAGACAAACCATATGTCCTGGACACCCAAGGAAAACATTGTAGCTTAGCAAAAAATTTACAGCAGTTTCAAAAATATGTGTTTAGATTTCATTTCCGAAAACAGATGAAAAATCTTTGAAAAGCGTGCCTCGTGCCACAGCCTCCAGCCGAGCACAGGTCTCAGGAAGCCAGGTCTCCAGTTGTGTCTTAGCTGGGGACCCAGACTGATGCTCTTGAAAGCCACTGCAATACAGCCCTGCCCCAAGGCCATCTCCCTCTGTGCTGAGGGACTTTGGAAGAGCTCACCTTTGCAGGATTCCATTCAACTTTCAGGACAGACAGACAGGCGTACATGAAGAAAAACAATGAGCTTGACAAACAAAAGCTTTGACCGTGACGCTGAGAGTTCGAAACATCTATACCTTCCCACTTGTGACTTCCACTTCAGTGAAGTCATGCCCTGGAGACCTCTGGCTGGACCACACAGGAGCCTTCCCCTCCAGCCTTTTATAACTGAGACAAACGGGGAGCTGTCTGACTATAGAGGGGCGGGATATTAAACAACGGCACCTCCCACCCAGGACCATCCCAGTGTTATTAAAATCAGCCTCTAATGGCTGAGCACTCAAGACTTAGGAAGACTACATTTGAAAGCCCAGGAAGATGCTTTTTAAAAATTATATTTGACCACAGAGAAGACAACAGCGATGCTAGGCCTACTCGGCCGTGGCTTCTTCGGCTTGGGTGACAGATAAGTGTGGAAAAGTGTGTCCCATGGTGGGTTCCAGTGTGAGCGCCTCCAGTGCACAGTGCTTATTGGATCTGTGTAGAAGTTTGTTGAAACATACAGTACGCCTTGAGTCTGGTTAATTTTGATGTGTGGTGCTTTTATTTGCACGTCTTTGTGATAAAGTTTTAAAAGGAACTCTAATTAAATATATACATGCATATACATATATATATGCAACACATGAGAAGGTCAATATTTACACTGAGAAGTAAGCTTCCAATAATATTCATTTTCCTGATATTCTGTAACGACTGCTTCTAGTTTCCACTAAAATAAAATATATGTTTTTTTATATTTTTTTTAAAAAAATTAGCAATGAGTAAACAAGGGCAAGAGGAACAACCAGACTCTCCAGCTCCCCATTACCCATTTGTTCTGCATGGTGGTGTCTGTGCCACCCCCCTCTGAGCACACCCTGGCAGAACCTCATTTCTGTCACTCCTGTCATTTCTGTCCCCTAACGCCTCCTCACCTCCTGGTTCCCTTGACTCATTCTCTATTTTTCAACCTTGCACCTTCTCTGATGCTGTCCCCTTTCTCTGCTGAAGTCCCCTGCTGGAGAGTCCTGTGAGGAACAAGGAGGCCCAGCTGAGTGTGACAGACACCTGGGGTGGAGGGTGTCCCCTGAGCACCAGAAAGTCACAGCTGTCAAGATCAGGTGTGACTCAGGTCACCTCCAATAACACTGGTGAAGTCAAAACCCTTTGAGCTAATTTTTAAAAAGTGTGTGTGTGTGAGTGTGTGTGTGTGTGTGTGTGTGTGTGTGTGTGTGTGTGTGTGTGTGTGTAGTTGTTAGAGATCAGTTTGCTGGAGTTGGTTCTCTCCTTCTACTGTGTACATTCCAGGGACTGAATAGCCGTCATCAAGCTGAGCCCCTCACAGCCCCATGAGCTGAAATTTTAAGAAGGCCATCCAGAAACTAAGATGACTCATCTTGCTAAATAATAAAAGTGATAAGGGGATATTAAACCCAAGTTGGAAGAGGTGAGTCCCATCTCAAAATGGAGGGCCATGATCCAAAGGAACCAGAACAGTTGAGGAAGCTGTTTATTGGTGGTCTGAGCTTTGAAACCACAGATGTAGCTTAAGAGAACATTTTGAGAAATGGGGCACACTTACAGACTGTGAGGTCATGAGAGACCCTCCAAACAGAACGTTCCAAGGGCTTTGGTTTTGTGACCTACTCTTGTGTTAAAGAGGTGGATGCCGCAATGTGTGCCCAGCCATACAAGGTTCATGGGCGTGTGGTGGAACCAAAGAGAGCTGTTTCTAGAGAGGATTCTGTAAAGCCTGGTGCACATTTAACAGGGAAGACAATGTTTGTTGGTGGTATTAAAGAAGATGCAGAAGAATATAATCTGAGAGGCTACTTTGAAAAGTATGGCAAGATTTAAACCATAGAAGTGATGGAAGACAGGCAGAGTAGAAAAAAGAGAGGATTTGCTTTTGTAGCTTTTGAAGATCATGACACCGTTGATACAATTGTTGTTCAGAAATACCACACTATTAATGGGCATAATTGTGAAGTGGAAAAGGCCCTTTCTAAAACAAGAGATGCAGTCTGCTAGATCACAGAGAGGTCGTGGAGGTGGATCTGGCAATTTTATGTGTCGTGGAGGAAACTTTGGAGGTGGTGGAGGTAATTTTGGCCATGGTGAAAACTTTGGTGGAGGAGGAGGCTCTGGTGGGGGAGGTGGTGGCAGCAGAAGTAGTTATGGAGGTGGTGATGGTGGATATAATGGATTTGGAGGTGATGGTGACAACCATGGTGGTGGTCCTGGTTACAGTAGTAGAGGAGGCTGTGGTGGTGGTGGACCAGGAGGTGGATATGGTGGAGGAGGAGGATATGATGGATACAATGAAGGAGGAAATTTTGGTGGAGGTAATTATGGTGGTGGAAACTATAATGACTTTGGAAATTATAATGGACAACAGCAATCAAATTATGGAGCTATGAAAGGGGGCAGTTTTGGTGGAAGAAGCCAGGCAGTCCCTGTGGTGGTGGCTGTGGATCTGGTGGTGGAAGTGGTGGATATGGAAGCAGAAGGGTTTTAAAAAAAATACAGCAGAAAAGGGCTACAGCTCTTAGCAGCAGAGAGAGTGAGGAGTTGTCAGGAAAGCTGCAGGTTACTTTGAGACAGTCGTCCTAAATGCATTAGAGGAACTGTAAAAATCTGCCACAGGAGGAACGATGATCCATAGTCAGAAAAGTTACTGCAGCTTAAACAGGAAACCCTTCTTGTTCAGGACTGTCATAGCCACAGCCTGCAAAAAGTGCAGCTATTGAGTAATGCAATGCGGTGGGTGTCAATTAGATGTACATTCCTGAGGTCTTTTGTCTGTTGTAGCTTTGTCTTTTTCTTTTCATTACGTCAGGTATACTGCCCCGTAAATTGTGGTAGTGGTGGCAGGAATAAAAAAATTAAGGAATTTTTAACTTTTCAAAAGAAAAAGTGATAAGGGATACCCAGGCGGTAACTCCATGAATACATCAGTTGCCTCGTGTGTTCAAGGGCCCTGGTTCAATCCCCAGAACTTCAAAACTAAATATGAGGTGAAGGCGTTCAGGCCAACTCATACCAAATGCCAGAGAGGTGTGGCAAACACAGTGGGTGCGGGTCCTCCCTGTGTGCGTCAAGGGACTTGCCGAGGGGCAGGCTGCAAGTGTCTGGTCCTGACACTGAACAAGGACAATCTCAAGGGAAGGGGCACAGAGAAAGCAAGCAGAGTGTCCGGTTGGAGACCGATTCAAAGGCTGTCACCCCTTGCTAAGGACCCTTACGTCAGTCACCAGTTTCTCCAGACCCCTGTCTCTTGACATGTATCTGCCCAGTTGCCTTGTGGGACACTCGGGTGAGATCTGAGGACCCCAGTCTGCATTCAGGGGATTCACAATGAGCAAGGTCCCCGAGCTCAGAGCTCATGGTTCGAGGAAGAAAGGACAAGGGACAGTCCACACAGTCATACTTGGACAGTGACAGGTCCTGAGAATTCAAACATGGCAGGGTAAAGATGAAGAGGGTCCTGAGGCTGAGTGGGGGTGGCACATCTCAGGGCATCAGGGAAGAACCCTCTGGGGAAGCCTTGCAGAGCAAAGAGCTGAACCACATGGGATCGAGACCACAGGCACAATGAGGGTCTTCCCAGGCAGAGCAGGGCATGGCCAGAGCAGACTGGGAACAGCAGGACTATGCCTCAGCTTCCAGAAAATGGCAAGAAGGGACCCACTGCGGACAGAGTAAAGGAGAAGGGGGTGAGGCCAGGATGGCAGAAAACTCTGGTAGGTCTGGAAGTTGAAGGTCAAGCTGATGGGTGCCAGAATTTAACTCCTTTTTGAAAACATTGGGGCCCAGAAATGTAAGAAAACACGTGGTTTTCCTCACCTACAGAAGAATGGTGTGACCATCAAAATTTGGCGTAACAGAGAAAGGCAAACAGTTCTTCCCATATTAAAAACTGAAAGGAGGAAGTGCTCGGAGTGGGGATAGTGGGCAGGCCACGTGTGTGATTCAGCAGCAAAAAGCAAACACATCTGGGCCTGATTGTATGGCCCACAGTCCCAGCCATTCCAGCGGGTGACCGGTTCAAGGCCTGCCTCCGAATTCATGCAAACGAATCAAAGAAAGCCTCAGGAGATGCAGCTCGGAGGCGAGTGAGTGACTGCCCAGCATGGGCAAAGCCCTGAGTGCAATCTACAGCACTGAACAAAAGTAAATAGACAGATGGACGGACGGACAGACAGATGATTGATTGATTGACAGATAGATAGATAGATAGATAGATAGATAGATAGATAGATAGATAGATAGATAGTAAATAGATGGATGGATGGATGGATAGATGATATGTAGGTAGATAGACAGACAGACAGACAGACAGGCAGGCAGACAGACAGATAGATATTTTAAGAAAGAACTCCCTATCCCTAAGAGGTCTTTTGGGTCCTGTCACCCTCCACTCTCTCACTTCCGCTCCCTTCTCCTCATCTTCCCCACACATCACCACTCACTTGCCAGTAAAAGTGAGTCTGGAGACTGCAGTTCCCTCTCTGATTGCCCTGCCCTGTGTTCTGGGGTTGCGTTATCTGTTAATTAAAAACAGCAAAACCATGGAATAGACTGTTTTGTTATCAACTGGTATTGATTGTGAATAGGCCTCCGTTGACTATGTTATTTAAAAAAAAAAAAAAAAAAGAAGAAGGAAAAAATAAAAGAAAAACATTTGGGAACACATTTCTACAAAACAGCTCCACAAACACTTTATTAGTATATTAATTATATGACTTCCGAACCCCAAAACAAATGTAACGATAATGTGAAATATGTCGGGCTGGTTTGCCAAACGCAGAAGGCTATGATGTGTCCCCATCCTCTGTGCCAATAATATAAATAAGCATGGGTTGTTTTTTGTTTTTTGTTTTCTTGTGAAGCAGGCCTCTAAACCAGCACATTCTCTTCCAAATGGCCTTAATATTTATTGTGATGCCAAAGGAATGTCAACTTTATTTACAGATTATGAAGAAATAATTTAAGGCTGGAGTCAGTTTGCAGTGGGGCTTTAACAAGTTTCTCAATCACAGAAATATTTATTGCGATTCAGTCGGCACGCACAACCACCGTCTCCAATAATGAGCAAATCTGATGAAGTTCTAACTGTTTTAAGTCTTGTCAAAATATTTTCTGGTGGGGCTGGAGTCTTCCTGTGTACCGAGTCACACTATTGATTAAATGATGCCGTGGTAACCTTACCTTTTGTATCCGAAATTTTAACGTAAATTGTTAGCTTTCTGGAAGAGCAAATAAATCATTATACTAAATACAGGCTGTCAGGTGAGCGGAGTGCTTCGCACAACCTTAAAAATTAGGCGTCTTATCTGTGTTCTCTCTAGAATCACTACTTTATTTAGTAACACGTTAAAATAGAACCTTTGTGGCGGGCTTCGCGGGAAACAAAGTGGGGCCACATGGCAGGGGGGCTGTTGAAACGTTTTGGCCTGTGGAGTCCAGGTTCAAGAAGGGGAAAGAGGTCCCCTTAAATATATCCAAGAGAAGTAAGGCCTGGTTGTGCAGGCTTCTTATCTACCTACTCAGGAGTGAGGCAAGAGGGTTGCAAGCTCAAGGCCGGCATAGGCTACAAAGTGAGTTCAAGGCTGACCTGAACAATTTAGTGGGAGTCTATCTAAAAATTATAGAAAGAAAGGAAGGAAGAAAGGAAGGAAGGAAGGAAGGAAGAAAGAAAGATAGATAGATAGATAGATAGATAGATAGATAGATAGATAGATAGAAATTACTGGGCATGCAGCCTAGCAGTAAAGTATTTCTGTGTATGTATGAGGGGCTAATTCAATCCCTAGTGCCTTAAAAAAAAAAATCAAAATCACTCACAAGCAAACCTCAGCAGGTTAATTTCCAGGGCCAGCCCACATCCCCTGCCTGTGGAGTGACATGAGCGCTCGGAGGTCATGAACCTGGCATCCCCGCTGCCCTCAGACTTTATCACAGCTCTTTCACGGTGTGCTCGGTTGGCTTCTGTGAACCTCCAGAGTCACATTCCTTAGCACACCGTTTTCATGTGGTTCAATTCATCTTTAAGACCGTCCAACCTGTTCAATTTTAAAGATGTCTTAATTAGTCAAATCCTGATTGGGTGGCTTCCAAAGCTCCTGTTGGCAGCGTCCGATTTCAATTAACGCTCCACTTCCATGCCGCAAATGCCCTTGCTCTCAGTGGGGCTTTTCCCCCTCCCAGGAATGGGCTATTTTGAATGCCTCCTCACACTGTCTCTGGTCTTACAGCTTCTCCAAGTATTTGAAGGTATGGGCAGAGAGTAGAGTTCTGTCTATGCTTTTCTTTTGCACGGCGGGGCGGGGGGGGGGGGTGGGAATGTGGTTCTTTTGGGGAGCTCTTACTCTCCATGGCTTATTTGTATATAAGTCGTACACATTATCCTGACCCTCCAAAATCAGAAGCCAGACTCTGCCTTTGATTGGTGCTGAAGTGGCCACTGAGGATACAGGGACACCAATGGATATTGGTGTCAAGAGCCTTCAAATGCCATGCTACACTACCAAGATGTTGCCAACGCTCACCGTGTGAGCCTGACTTCAGGAACATCTGCCTATGAGCCAGGATGCTGGAGTTTAGGTAGTTTAGCTGACTACCCATTGGAGCCCCAGTAAGCAAAGAAAAGAAATCCACGTGCAGGAAAATGGATGGAACTGGAAATTATTAATCAGCCAAGGAACCCAGACTCAGAAAGACAAATGTCATATCTTCTGTCAAATATGAATCCTAGATTTTAATGTTTCTGTATTCAGTATTTTAACTTTACTATGTGTGCATATGAATGAGAATATAGGTCAGGAAAATAGGAAGGGGCCATGGGTGGGGCAAGGGAGATCCCAAGGGAGTTAGAAGGAGGGGGAAAGGCATAATATAATGCGTACAACAGGAATAGGGGATGTGGGTTACTAGTAGGAGGAAGGGGACCAGCAAGCTCGGGAGAAACAGGAGAGGAGACTGGGGGACTGACTCATCAACAAAAGCTGAGTTCATATGAAAGAGCTGTTGCAGGACCTATTACATCATTTGCTGAGATTTTTCTTGTTTGTTTTTATCTCAAAATTATCAAGGAAGGAAGTCAGCTGAAGGTGGGGCATGGTAGCCTATGCCTTTATTCCCAGTACTAGGGAGGCAGAGGCAGGCAGATCTCTGTGAGTTCAAGGACAGTCTGGTCTACAGAGTGAGTTCCACAGAACAGCCAGGACTATGTAGAGATCCTGTCTCAAAAACCAAACAAAAACAAAACAGAGGGAGAGAGAGAGAGAGAGAGAGAGAGAGAGAGAGAGAGAGAGAGAGAGAGAGGGAGGGAGGGAGGGAGGGAGGGAGGGAGGGAGGGAGGGAGGGGGAAGGAGGGAGGGAGGGAGGGAGGGAAGGAGGGAAGGAGGGAAGGAGGGAAGGAGGGAAGGAGGGAAGGAAAGGAGGGAAGGAGGGAGAGGGAGAGGGAGAGAGAGAGGGAGAGAGAGAGGGAGAGAGGGGGGAGAGGGAGAGGGAGAGAGAGAGAGGGAGAGAGAGGGGGGAGGGGGAGAGGGAGGGAAGGAGGGAGGCAGGGAGGGAGGAAGGGAGAGAAGGAGGGAGAGAGGGGAGGGAAGGAAGGAAGCAAGGAAGGAAGCAAGCAAGTCTTGTCACAACTATGCACCAATGAGGGCTGGGCTATAAACTGGATTTTTGTGTCTCTACACTGTTAGAGTGAATATTAAGCTTATTTCCACAGGTCCACTGTTTAGCCCCACTGATGAATCTGGTGGCCTGCGCTGTGTGAGCCTCTACCTAGCTCACTCACTTGTCACCACCCTCTGCTCATGGGATTCAGACTGATGGTTCTTTGGTTCTTGCTGACACAATGACCTGTGGGGCTCTTTTCTTTGTTTTTATTTTTGTTTTTCAGAGCTAGGATTAGAGTCAGAGCCTCACACATGGCAGGCAGATGCTTCACCACTGATCTAATACCCTTCTTTTGTTGTCAGGCAAAAAGGTCCCTATGGTGTCCAGGCTGACCTTCACCTTTGTGCAGCCTGTATTCTCGTACACTTGTTGGTTGTGGATGACTGTAGCCCAGCCTCAGCACTGTGGACAGCTTGGGCTACACCACTCTGCCAGGGCACACCCCTGTGCCCCTGGGGTCTTTAGCTGTCTCTCTTTACCAACTGCATGGCAGTAACATCTTTTCCAGGTGTGACAGACATCCCCAGGCTCTGTTGCAGGTACTTATGGTGGCAAATCATATTCACCCATAGGTTTCATATCTGATAAGGTGGCCACAAGTGACCTCTGGCAGCTAAGAACTTGAGGTGTGGCTGGCACTAAACACTGACAAAACAATGTAGGTATTTGGGGTATTACACAATTTGTTAAAATTAATTTTGTATGACCCATGTGGCTTGCATAATAATCCTAAAATAATTACAGACAGTGCCTTGAGTCTGAATCTGAACTTCCACTAAGCATCTCTAAAGTTCCAGCAGCTCACGGCCATGTGCATGATCCTTTCCTGCCTCCTTCCTCACTCAGCAGATCCTCTCCATCCTCTGGCACCCTTGGCACCATCCTCCCATGTTCCTGCTACCTACTGTTTATTCCTGACTCAAGTCCAGCATTCTGTATCCTTGTCCATCTCAGAGCATCTAAATGTGGACATACTTCTTTAGAGGGAGAAACTGGAAACAGCAGAAATATCAATAATTGTGAAGTGATAAGCTACTTATAGTCGGTCTCCTTGACCAAAGCTGCTACAGCCATGGGGAGAATGTTCAAAAGCATTCGAGATATTGTGGGTGTTCTTAGAGGCAGCACAAACTAAGACAGAGTACTAAAGTGTGGCTTTTTTCCATAACAAAAGTATATCTAGTTACACACAGACAGATGCAAAAAAAAAAGGGGGGAGTAGATACAGGTGTTGGGGGTAGCCCGGTCAGTTACATGCTTGCTGCATGAGTATCCAAGCTCCACCCCCAAGCACCCGTGTTAAAAAGCTAGGCATCATGACACACACTTGTAGTCCCAGAGCTAGGGAACCAGAGAGAGCCCACTTACCCTTTGAGTTTGGGGCCAAGGAGAAAACTCGTCTCAAAAGCATAATATAGACAGGGTCTGAGGAGATGACTAAGTGGGTTAGGTGCTTGCTCCGCAAATATAAGGGCTGGAGTTTGAATCCCCAGTGCCCATATTTAAAGATAATGTATAAATACATGTGCCTGTAACCCCAGAATTTTGGGGTCAGAGAGAGGTGGATCTTGGGAGCTTACTGCAAGGCCAGTCTGGTCAAAATGGCAAGTTTTCAAATTAGTGAGTGAGCGACATTGTCACCTGAGAATAAAGCAGAGAGGGACAGAAGATACCCAATGTCTTCCTCTGGCCTCACGTATATGTGCAAGTACCCGCCCCTCCACCTACACAAACGCATCCATACACAGACACGCACACATGCAAAAATCTGCCTACACCACACATTCATGCACACACCTGCATATACCACACACACAACAAACTCTAACACACACACACACACACACACACATACCACACTGACAGTGGCACGTGTCACCGTTTGTTGATGTCTGGTGACAAACAAGATGAAGGAACTAGAGTTTAACTTTGCAGTTTCGCTTTGCCACCAAATTTTCTGGAAGGAATACATCGTTCCCATAGCCAGCAGGAAGGAGTGTGTGACATCCACACATCTGTCCAGCTGTAAACCCTGGTCAACTCCTGGGTACCATCAATGCCCAGTGGCTCTGAAGACACTTGGTAAAAACAGGGCTCATGACTGTCACCCAGATATTGCCATGATCCACAATGATTTGTATCAGCTTGGGGACACATGGCAAGGGCTAGAGGCATTTTGTTGTCACACTGGGAAAGGTATAGGTGACACCCACAAGGCCACCTGTAACACTTGAGTGAAGATGGAAGGGTCCAGAGCCACCATCTCTTCAAAGGGACACATGCAGAGGCCATTTATAACACTGCAAGCCACTCACATGGTATCAGTTCTTTTCCAGCCCCCTACATGCCCCAGGCTGCATCTCCCTGACATCAACCATTTTAACTAATTGTATTTGGTTATTAACTCTCATGAGCTAAGACAACTTTTCTGGAAGTAACATGGTCCCCGCAGGCGCGATAGGAAGGGGAAGTAGGCAGAATTCACCTTCTCACGCTCAGAGGAGACGTCTGGCCCTGGCACGAGGCAGGGAGGGCAGTGCCATCTGCTGAGCGTGGCCGTGATGGACCTGTTTCGTCGAGCGTCTACAGCTTTGAACACGGTTTGTCTGGCGCCCTTCACAAGCACTACATTAACTGGAGTTCATTTGAAATTCATCATTTCCGAAGAGATACAACACACTGGAGGTTTGGGTTCCGGGATTTGAAATGTCAGGCATCCACCATGCGCCGTGGAGACACAGCATCTGGAAGGAGCCGCTTTTTGGAATTTATCTGCAAACAGGAACAGCTCCCTCGGAACACGTACGACCAGGACCTTGGTGGGCTGCCCTCTTCAAAAAATAGAACCGTTCCCGAATTAAAAAAAAAAAAAAAAAGCGGAGCATCTGCTTTTGTACCGTGCCGGCTTGGGATATATGTATCTCCCCAGAATTCACATACTGAAACCAAGCAGCCCCCTGTGTCATGGGCAGAATTAAAAAGTGTGGCATCCGGGGAGCTGATAAGGTCATGAGGGCTCAGCTTTTCCCGAATGGAATTGATGTCCTAATACAGAAGGCCTGAGAGAATCTGGGGGTGCCTCGGTCCTGACCCCCCAAGTGAGGATGGGTAGAGACAGAAGAGAGACTAAGCCCTCAGCAGACATGGAGGCTGCCACCATCTTGAATTAGATCTGCATCTCAACAGCTCTGTGAGCAACAAATCTCTACAGCTTACAAAGGACACTTAAGTCATTTTGTTACCAAAGTTGCTGTAGGCTAAGGCAGACTGCCTTTGGAAACTGGGAGATATGCTGGGGAGAAGACTTATATGCTAGAGTGCTTGCTGGGGAAGCAGAGCCTGAGTTCAACCCCAACCCCATGTAAAATAAAATAATGGTGTAGCAGCTTTCATCTGTAACCACACAGTTGAGGAGGTGGGGACAGAAGGATCCCTGGGGCAATCAGTGAAGCCCAGAAACCAGTGAGAAACAAAGTAACTAATGTGTATTTTTCTTGGTTTAAAAAAAAAAAAAAAAAAAAAAAAAAAAAAAACCATTGTTTGGTCTTTTCTTGATGCATTTGATTAACCTGTCGAAAAGGATTACATTCCAACATGGTCAGAAAGAAACCAGGAAGACACTTCCTGATAAGCAAAAACTAATGTTGACCCTGACCTCTGCACACATGCACACACAGGTACACACACAGGTACACACACACACACACACACACACACACACACACACACACACACACAAAGACAGCAATGAAAACCCAAGAGACTGGCCACGTGGAAAGAAATTCTTCTTCCACGTGCACAGAAAAGCTAAATTCCAGGTCCGAGCACAGCAGCCTCTTCTCTGTTCTTCAGGTGCACATGTCTAACTCACGGTCCTCACTCTCTGTGCTTATTCTAGAATGTTCCTTTGCTGAAACATCGGCTAGGTTCCTAGCCAAAATAACCTCAGATGAAGGTACAGAAGCGTGGATAAACAACAGCAGCCAGTGGACGGCTCTCATGGCTCCCTCCCGTCTCAGGGTGTGTCCCTCTGTGGACCCTCTCATGGCTCCCTCCCGTCTCAGGGTGTGTCCCTCTGTGGACCCTCTCATGGCTCCCTTCCTGTCTCTAGGATGTGTCCCTCTGTAGACCCTCTCATGGTTCCCTTCCGTCTCAGGGTGTGTCCCTCTGTGGACCCTCTCATGGCTCCCTTCCTGTCTCTAGGGTGTGTTCCTCTGTAGACCCTCTCATGGCTCCCTTCCTGTCTCTAGGGTGTGTCCCTCTGTAGACCCTCTCATGGCTCCCTTCCCATCTCTAGGGTGTGTCCCTCTGTGGACCCTCTCATGGCTCCCTTCCTGTCTCTAGGATGTGTCCCTCTGTAGACCCTCTCATGGTTCCCTTCCGTCTCAGGGTGTGTCCCTCTGTGGACCCTCTCATGGTTCCCTTCCGTCTCAGGGTGTGTCCCTCTGTGGACCCTCTCATGGCTTCCATACTGTCTCCGTAGGGTGTGTCCCTCTGTAGACCCTGCACTCTTGTCTTGCTCCATCCTAGCCCTCTTCTATGCCAGTCTCAGCACTCTCCATTCCTACCCCTGATCTCACATTCTCTGTCTTAATACACTACCCGACCCCATACTGTTGCAGCTGTCATTTGCTGTGCCTTCCCTTTGAAGAAGGTACGGTCTACATGGTGGGTGGGACTTTTGCTTCCCTCGCTGTAGATCCTAACTGCGAAGAACATGTAATTCACTGAGCAATGTGGTCCTCCAGACAAGAGGAGGGAGGAGAGCCAAAGGCCACCCCATGCTTATGGGCAAATGAAGCTGTCCAGGATGTAAGGACCCTCCCAGGCTGCTCAGCTGGTTTGATCTTGTCTGTGTTCTTCACAGACAACCATGTCTGACCAAGAGGGCCCAGCCATCATGTGGGAACTCTCTGCCTCTGTAAGAGGCTACGGGAGTTTGATGAAGACAGACAAGCACAAGGCCATAGCTCTGTGTATACCAAGGAGTTCTGAGTACTGTCCACAAAGAAGCCCTAGGAAGCACCCACTTCCAAGTCGGGACCCCCTCCTTGTCTCCCCACTAAGACTCGATCAGTTCATGGGTGTCCTGGTCCAAATATCTGCATCACTGCCCTGTCCCCAGGGAACACTGTCCATCGTAGAAACACAATCCCAGGCACATAAGGTCCTGGGACTTTGTGGCACATGTACTTCCGAGATTGGCAGTCCTGTCCCTTGCCAGTTATTAGCACAGAGAAGGTCATCTGGGCAGGTGGCAAGATTCCTTCAGCAGAACAGAAAGTAGAGGCCATTTCCTTGGAAGAAAAACAAGAGGCAGAATGGCCTCGCCCAGCACCCACATGGTGGCTCACAACTGTCCATAACTCCAGTTCCACAGGACCTGGTACCCTGTTCCGAAGCTCCAAAGGTGCCAAGCATGGTACACATAGACACATGTGGACAAAACACACATAAAGTAAAATAAAACACTTTTTAAAAAAAATAAAGAAAACAATCACTATCCCCAGAAGGTCCACCTCTTGGGGAGCTGGGCTCCTAGTAGCCAACAGGATTAAAGAGAGGGACCACCCTGTGACCGACTAACCATCACTAATCCAGTGGACCTACAAATGAGTGTGCCAGAGCGAATGTTACCTGGAAGACACCAGGAGATGGACAGAACTGCCTTCCTCTCAAGACATTCGCAGGAAGTGATAAAGAAGGGCAGCAACCAGGCTCCAAGAACATGAAGGTGTCTATAAATCTTTGTCCTCCTTCTGTCAGAGTCGAGGGTGTAAGAAGCCATGGGTGCCACACAGAGGCATTTCCAGAACTTAGTCCCCAAACCATTATGAATGGCAGTCTGGGGGGAGGGAAGAGAAGGGGGTGGAGGGGGGGGGGAGAAGAGAACATGCAGGACGGCCAGTGAGTGGCTCTGTGAAGTTGGGTGGCTACAGATAGCAAGCATGGCCTCTACATTTTAAACATGTAGAAGTTTGCATGTGCTCATCCTCTCGCTTGAGAAAAAGGCTGTTTGATTCGCCTAAATCATCAGACAAAGCACACATGTGTCAAAACAGCTCTTGGTAACCCACTGATATGTGTGGTTTTTATGTTCCTCTGTATCAGTTATAAGGAAATTTAACGTTACCCCCACCCCCACCCGCAGCGGAAAAATCCTGGATTGGATCCATTTCATTTTTTACCCACCATTACCTGGAATCCTGGGAGCAACTGGACCCTTTCTCCAAGGAATCCCCTCTGAGGGACAGACCCCTGCACGGAGGCTTCTCTACCCCTTCCCAATCGCATCAATTTACCTGACACCAGTATTTAACTTTCTGCAGCCCTGTGTATCACAAAATCTGCACGTTAACGGGCACCAATGTGGTCAAGTTTATGCTGGCTAGTTTTGTTTCAATTTGACAGGAGTTGGAGTCATTCGGGCAAAGGAAAGCTCAGTTGAGGAAATGTTCCCACTAGATTGGCCTCTGGGTAAGTCTGTGGTGCGTTTTTCTTTCATTAATGGTTGATGAAAGGGCCCGGATCAGTGTGTGCGATGCCAGGCAGGTGGTCCTTTAAGAAAGCAGGCTGGGTAAGACATGGCCTCTGCATCAGTTCCTGCCTCCAGGTTCCTGCCCTGCTTGAGCTCCTGCTCTGGCTTCCTTCCCTGATGGACAAGGAAGAATGGGATGAAATATATCCTTTCCCTCCCCAAGTCGCTTCTGGTCATGATGCTTTATCACAGCAGTGCAAATCTAACTAGGACAGGGCTCAAATATTGCTTTGCCTGATTGAGCGGAGCTAATGGCCTTCCGCGTCCCTGTAGATCCGCCTCTGACAAGGTGACAGCTGGGCCATGAGTGCTGCTGGGAGGTGAGGCTTGGTAAAGAGAGAGCAGAAGTCACCACAGAGGGACAAAGCGAATGCAGTGCTTCCAGCATAGGTAAAGAGAACTTTCTGTAGAGATCCCCCAACTCTGTAAGAGTACCACCACCCCCTCCTCCTGCTTGCAGCCAGCCAGCAACATCCCCAGAGGATAAAATACCACTTTGTACAGTGTAATTAAAAGACAGGAAAGAGGAAGAAAAGACCCCTCAAAAATCAGAAACCCAGACATCACAAATAATGACAAGGAGCGTCTTTCAGACGACAGCGACAAGCAGAAAGTTGTGCTCCCAACAAAGGAAGTGCACAATGGCGAGCGCTTCCCTGAATAGGGACCACGTCTGTCTGACTTTGTGTAGTGCGCCACAGACTGCCAAGTACCTGTGGGCGCTTAATACATGCCTTGGAGGAAAGTTGAATGCTATCATTATTGCATCTGCCATAATGGTTTTCAGTGAATGAACCTTCCTTATCAATCTTATCAACACAATTTCAATAGTGTTAATTCAGCCACCTCCATGCCGAGTACTTTCTCAACCCTGGGTACTTAAACCTTGTCAAAAAATAATGCCTTTCATTTTTTTTTCCCCCAGCGTCACATGCCAGAATCAAAGGGAATCGAGCTTATACACCATCCCCTCAAAGGGCTGAGGCATACAGGGTTCATAAGGAGTTTAAAAGAATTGTTTCCCGGTTTCCGGTCTGTGGCAACATTTTTGTTTTGCACGCCATGCTGAGGGCATCTTTGTTTGAGATTAACAATACAATGAATTTAAAACAAACAAACAAAGGGCAGTTGTTTCTAGCAGTAGATGCTCTAAAGCATACATCTTTGGGTATAGCTGGTGAGCTAATTACTCCCACCCCACTGGAGTAAGCAGCAGAAGTGGGAAACACTCCCATACAGGAGTCACTGTGTAGACACAAGACAGTGTCAGTCATCTTAGGCTCCAATGGCCATTTCTAACCCACGACTTCCTTAAGCTTCAAAGCGTGCTGGCTAGTTTGAGGGGTACCTTGACACAAGCTAGAGTCGTCCGGAAAGCAGGGAAACTCAATTGCCTTCACATGTTTGGGCCCTGGGCCAGCCTCTAGAACAATTTCTTCATTAGTGGTTAATGGGGAGGGTTCAGTCCATTGTGGGCGATGCTGGGCTGCTGGTCCTGGGTTTTATAAGAAAGCAGGCTGAGCAAGCCATGGGGAGTAACCCAGTAAGCAGCACTCCTCCATGGCCTCTGCATCAGCTCCAGGTTCCTGCCCTGTGTGAGTTCCTGCCCCGGCTTCCTTTGATGATGAACAGTGATGTGGAAGTGAGGTCAAGTAAACCCTTTCCTCCCTAAGGTGCGTTGGTCATGGTGTTTCATCACAGCAGTAGTGACCTGGGACAAAGGTCAAGATTAGGATCCCTGTCTCCGCAGGAACCACACCTGTTTCTTCAATACCCCTTTGATAGTGAGAACCCCAGCCTCCCTCTCTGCCTCCCCCGCTCCTCTCTTCCAACAAAGAGGCTGCTGGTTGTAAACAGACAGCAGAAGGAAGTTTAGTGGTATGAATGGGAGTAGAGGACCCTGAAACAATGTGCAAACCCTCACAAGGAAACCAGCAACAATGGTGAACTCCGCTCCAAGATGTCCATCAAAGCAGATGAGCAACAGCAAGGGGCAAGGAACCTAGAATGGGAGAGGCCCGGGGAGAGACCAGGGAGGGACAAGGAGGAGATGGGGGGGGGGCAGGCCGGGAGGGACCACTGAGAGGCCCGGGGAGAGACCAGGGAGGGGCAAGGAGGAGATGGGGGGGGCAGGGAGGGACCACGGAGACTGGGGGGAGGGGCGTGAGTGGGTCAGGGAGAGGCCTGGGGAGAGACCAGGGAGGGGCAAGGAGGAGATGGGGGGCCGGGAGGGACCACGGAGACTGGAGGGGGGGGTGAGTGGGTCAGGGAGAGGCCCGGGGAGAGACCAGGGAGGGGCAAGGAGGAGATGGGGGGGCAGGGAGGGACCAGGGAGGGGCAAGGAGGAGATGGGGGGGGCAGGGAGGGACCAGGGGAGGGGCAAGGAGGAGATGGGGGGCAGGGAGGGACCAGGGAGGGGCAAGGAGGAGATGGGGGGTCAAGGAGGGACCAGGGAGGGGCAAGGAGGAGATGGGGGTGCAGGGAGGGACCAGGAAGGGGCAAGGAGGAGATGGGGGGCAGGGAGGGACCACGGAGACTGGGGGGGGAGTGGGTCAGGGAGAGGCCCGGGGAGAGACCAGGGAGGGGCAAGGAGGAGATGGGGGGGGGGCAGGGAGGGACCACGGAGAGGCCCGGGGAGAGACCAGGGAGGGGCAAGGAGGAGATGGGGGGCCGGGAGGGATCACGGAGACTGGGGGGGGCAGTGGGTCAGGGAGAGGCAAGGAGGAGGGGCCAGGGGGAGGCTCGTTGCCTTTGAAGCATGCTCAGAAGATGTGACAAGCAGATGCCAGATGTGGGGGAGGCGTCGTAGGGCCCAGAGGCTGAGCAGCATGTGTTACCCCCAGCCTAAAAGAACCAGTGGCCTAGTGAGGCTCCCATAAGAAATGGGCAAAGTATGGAATGTTTGTACCCCACACTAAAGTCTAGGTTTTACCTGATGCAAGTGCACATGCTGAGGGACTCATAGTAGGTGCTTTAATTAGTGTGCACCCACGTTTTGTGTGGCTCAGAGTAAGAGTTCACTGCTCAAGTCACTGGGGAGACTCTACATACGTCAAGCTACCCGGTGGCACAAATCGGGTAGATTCGGGTTTTATAGGCCCAAGAGTAAAATATCTTAAACTATCTCTTTGAGAAAATTCATTTTAAAATGCACGGCCTATAAACAAATAGTAAGTTCCCACAGGCAGGGCCTGCAGCTTAAGGCCCTGGGCACGGTGATGAACAAGAAACATCAAGAAGATACGGGCAGATGAATCAGAAAGGGGCCTGCCGAGGTTCTGGTGTTTGTAGCGGAGCTGCTCTGCGCTGAATGGCCTTACCGAGGGGCTTACACATTTGTTTATCATCACAATCATGCAGTCTGTGCAAGCCTTTGCTCCTCTGAATCCATTGTAGAGCCCAGCACAGTATGAAGTAGACGGTGAGTTAATGAAGAGGGAGGGACTGATTCATCGCGACCTCTGCCCCTTGGTATCTCTAGTCCCAACCTCTGTCCTTTCCCAAACACTATTTGTGATGTGCCAAGCATTGGGAACAATGTCCTCCGTGGGTCAAGGGGAGAGAAATTTATGCTTGAGCGGCACAGGCAGGAGAAGGGTCTTCTGTTTTTATTTATCTTTATGTGCATTGACAATTTTTCCTGCATGTATGTCTGTGTGAAGGTGCCAGGCAGTTGTGAGCTGCCATGTGGGTGCTGAGAATTGAACCCGGGCCCTCTGGAAGAGTAGCTGGTGTGGGGCTCTGAGCTATCTCTCCAGTCCCCAGGGAAGGAGTCTTAAAAAAATACCGGGCACTCACCAAGCAGTTGAAAAGGGGAAAGAACATTCCAGAAGAAGGAAACAATTCCAACAAGGGAAAGGTCTGAAAGTCGAGCCTGTCATTTCAGTGTGGGACACGGCCACCCAGACATAGCTCTGTGAAGAGCTGGCTGGCTGTGACACCTTCTTCTCTGGAGCAGATGCTCCGAGCTGTTCTGAATGGCGCCCACTGTCACCGCAGTGATAAGACAGAGAGCAGGCTGGCAGCTTCCTTTGAGAGTAATTCTTCAGGAGTCTAAGGGAGGGTAACTAAAGAGAAATTAAATACAATGCTATGTCGTGAACTTTAACCCAAGTGTCAACTTAGAATTTCAAATAAAATTAGAAGATTTTTCTAATAATTATATAGGATGGCAAATAAGGTCCGGGGCAAGCACATGTGGCAAAAAAAAAGTGACTAATTGTATTTTGCACAAAGGCATCGGGTGCTGACCCTTCCCGGGGGTAATATTGCAGAGAAGCCAGAGGAGAGGCAAGGGTACCAGCGGTTAATGTTAAATAGTGATCCATCCGCCACACACACCCCCCACCTGCTCCTCCATATTCATGGGAAACAACCACCATCCATATTCATTGCCAGCCAAAGAGTTTTAAAGTGGCAAACACGAGCCTGGAAGGTTTCAGTTCTAATCAGAGTGCTTCCCTTGATGGCTGCCATAAGCTTTTCTGCCAAATTCAAAATTAAAGTAAACTAATAAGAGAAAGTAGAGTGGGGATAAGCAAGACCAGCCTCCCTTAAGAGAGCCAAGGTACCCGCCCCAGGGGTCATCAGCTGTCCTTGCGCTGGACTGGGTGGGGATCCCAGCTAGCCCATCAGACAAGCCCCATCTCAGCTCTCTCCTCAGCTTCCTCTGTAAAATAGCCTAACAGCTGTCTCTGTGAGTCCCCCTGTCATGAGCCCACACCCCACCACCACCCTACCACCCCCTCCTCTTCTTCAGCAAAACTCCCAGAGTCCCATGCTGAATTACATTGCCTAGTCTTGACACAGCTCGGTCCTGCCTCAGCCTGATGTGCTAAGCTTTGCTCAAGCCAGAGCTAGGCCTGCCGCTTTCTGAGTGCAGAGGAAAAGGATTGCAGGGAAGAGGGAGCAGATGGGAAGCAGGGATAGGAGAGGGGACTGGGGAGAGAGGAGGCAGGGACCTGTGGCCAGTGTGTAAAGTAACTGAAAAATAGTATTCAAATTTAAAAATTGCCCGAACAGCCTCTCCCTCGAATGAGACAATCCAGGAAGTCCCACCAATGTCACTGTGCTTGGAATGGCAGCTTCTGAACTCAGGCCATGGCTACACTGCCACCACCCCTGGGTTAAGAATCCAGGAGAGATCCTTGTCCCCTAAGGAGCTGTCCCCACATGCTGCACTGGAGGGCTCGCCCGATCGCTGGGCCTTACTAGTTATCAGAAACAGCCATTAGAATTCACAGTCAACTATCCCTCCCCTTCACCACGAGTCTCCCTTCAAGCAAGCCTTATCTGTCATCGCAAGGCAGCACAAAGCTTGAAAAGACCTACCTGTCCATCTCACATTGTGGCCAAGTCCCCACTGTCAACAAATAGGAAGCCTAGAACTGATTCGAGCTGTTCAGAAACCTCCAATTTCTTAAAAAGGAAACTAAAATAAAGTAAGTTACAAATGTTGCCTAAAAAGCGGCACTGAAGGGGGTATCATCTACCCAGGACTTTGGGTGATAGCCTGGCCTGTGTAAGGGCCCTGTGGCCATCCTAAGTATATAAGGGGTGTAAGCAAGGCTGAATGGGAGATCCTTCATGATCTTTCCACAATGGTCCTGCAATCAACCCTACAAGACCTCAGAGAGCCTTAGTTTCCCCCACCCCACCCCCACCCTGCTAAAACTAGTTTCCCTAGTGTCTGGGCTAAGCAGTGGGGAGGGCTGGGGGCTGAGAGCTCAATCCCGATGGAAGGCCTGGGATGCCATAGGGTTTTACACACACAGACACAGACACAGACACACACACACACACACACACACACACACACACACACACACACACACACACACCACACGGGGAGGGGGGGCGGACGGGACAGAGAGACAGAGACGGGGAAGAAGAAAGGAGAGAGAGAGAGAGAGAGAGACCTCCCAAATTGCTGACCTCACTCGCTGTGGTGTTTGCCCTTTCCCCACCCACACCCAGCCCAGAAGGCACCAGAGAAACTCAAGTCGATTTTCTCCGAAATGAAACCCACCCCAGTAACATAGACAGGAAATCAAGGAGAGCGCAGGCCGGGGCTGGGCAGATCTTGATCTGAGAACCCTCTGGCTGCCGCCTCCACTGTGCGACCCCAACCGCGATCCGATCGGGGAGATTAGGAGTGCACGAGGCAGAAGGGGCACATTTAGAAAGAAACACTAAGAAAGCGAAGAAACAAAAACCCAGAGCCAGCTCAGCGCTAAGAAGAAAAACACCAAAGGGTGCTCTGGAAACTTGACTCCTGCCCCCCACCCCACCCCCGCCGCCGCCACCCCGGCGCGCGCCAAAGCTCGTGGCCTGAAGTTGCCCCCACCCCCACCCCCAGCCACCCTGAGTCTTCAGAACAGATCTGCTATGGACAAAATCAAATCTGGTCAGTTTGGGTTGATCTTTGGAAAAATCAGAGTTGGAGAAGTTCATGCTCTCGGAGTTTTTCCGGATTGGTTCAAGGTGGTGCTGGGGCAGATGGTCCCAGTGGGTGGGCTAAAAATCTTTCAGTGCGCGGGCCCCGCAAGTTCACCCCAATTTGTGAGGTCCTGTGACCCTTGTTCTCATTTACAAACCCTGATCACGGGCAAGAACTACCCCTTCACCCCACTCCCCACCCCCCACACACACCACCACCACCACCACCACCACCACCAACACCACCCAGGGACCAGTGTTCTTTGAAAGCCCAGCCCCTCCGAGCCTCCCACGGACAGACCCATAGAGGCCAGCACTGCGCATTTACGCATTTACACTGCATGGACAGGAATAGTCACAGGCCCGCAAGGCTGACCCGGGGTCGGGCTCTGGCCTCCTTAGGCGTTTAAGATCCTTCTGCTATTTTGTTGTAAAGTTCTTCACAACCCCCAGGTGAGATTTTAAAAAATAAAAAGTTAATAATAGTAATAGTAAAAAAATTTAAAACATGCAAAACCAAGTCTTTAAAGGCGACTCCAGGTTAACATTTCTCCCTGCCTGGGAGACAGGGATTTGCAGGATATAGCCCTGTGGCTTCTGCTGCCTAAGCCCTCCTCTACCCCTGGGATCTGGGAGTTGTTTTCTGTCTGAATGTTTTGTTTTGTTTATCTTGGGGTTTTACGGCTTTATTTTTGAAGGCAAGGCAGGAGTGGTCCAGCAACAGGCGGCTGTCTGGTGTAGTGCAGATGGCCACCTTCCTTCCCTCGGGCAGCGGCTGAGAGCAGCTGTACTGTTCCCTCTGCCACTTTTCCCTGTGACTCCCTGGACCCTGGGAGTTCTTGAGTGTTTTGTTCAGAATGAGTGTAAACCAGATTTCTGAAGTCATTCAAAATAAAATAAAATAAAAATTTGTGATTTACAAATAGCTTTGTAAAAAGGTAAGAAAATAATTTCTTAATTAAAATGTTATTCTGGCCACACAGGTGACCCAAACATAACTTCCTTATACAACTAAGGATGTGCAATGAAATGGTACAGCTGACCGAGCAGCTAAAAGATTTATAAGTAAATATTTTCAACTGACACTAGCACACAGCCTCGTAGTAGATCTGGCAAGGGATAGAGCCTTTTCACCTTGACAGTGGCAGGAGGCTGTGCTTGGCACAGCCAGAAGTCTTCGCTGAGACTTTGGCCAGTATGGAGCCAGGAATGAATGTCTATCCTGACTCCCTACATTCCTCCCAAGGTTGCAGGACAGACTGGAGATTAAATAGTGATCCAACCAGGTCTTGGCCAGGTTCTCAGGTACTAATGTACTTGTGGCAATAGAGACGCAAACGTCTTGAGCCTCATTCTCAGCCCAGTCCTGCAGATGAGGAAATGGTCAAGAAAGAATGGACAACACCACACCACACCACACACTGGCCAGGGACCAGCAGGACTGGGGTGCTGTGGCTAATGCCACTCTGCAGGCCTGTGGGTCCCCTTCAGCTCTTGCTACTGCCAGCCTCTGACCAGTGCTCCCTAATGTTGTGGTTCTGTTCTCAGAGCAGGAGCCACCTCCACCCACCCCTGTGGGATTTAACACTTGCTTTTCTGTGCCTTTGATTAAATGCCACCTTTTAAGAAATTTCCATACACTGCCCCTCGCTGATTGACTGTGCCATAGCCAGGCTTTGTGGAAGGCACGTTAGACTTGGCAGTTGGAGGGTGGGCTGTTGTCCGGTCAGATGTGCCGGTCTGTGGTGAGGGTCCAGGTCGTGCCACAGTTACTGTTTGGAGCTGTGCGAGATCATTCTTGCATGGAAGCCTCTTCATCCTCTTGAGCCAAGCTGAAGTGCCTCGGAAAACTTGGCCTGACATTATCATGTTGCTGTAGATTAATGTCAGAAGCGTTGCATGGTGTTTACAGGCACCGTGTGAGCTGCAGAATAAATGAGCACTGGGAGCAAAGAAATCGGAGGTTTCGGGAAGTGGAAGAGCGACATAAAACCGAGAAAAGAAAAGAAATCAGAGAGAAGCTCTCTTTCCATAACAGGTTCTCACTGTGACATTTATCATACTGATAATTCTTTCCGTCAGGAAAAGAGACGGGGGGGGGGAAATAAACTTTTGCTTCGATTGAGCAAAAAGTCAGAGGTAACACACCCAAACTTTTTATCTTCGTCTCAGTGGATGGAATCATTCTTCACGGACTAAGAGGCAAGGAAGGAAGAGAAAGTGAGTGAGTGTGGGGTCAGAGAAAGGCATCCCTTTGCTACTGAAAGAAACCAAGATCACTAGCTCCCTCCCCCAGTTAGGAGCAGACACAGCAAAGAGAACCCGGCTTAGCCTGAGTCTCTGAACACATCCCAGGCAGGCTTGCCACCTGAGCTGAATTCAGGGAGCCAAAAGGAGCCTTTTAGACCAGCAACAAACACAGCCCACACAAGCAGACATGGACAATGTTTTTCAGACCTTAAGCCTAAAAGATACTCCTATAATATAGTCTTAGAATATTGCAACTTGGTTTTCAAAATGTAACTCTTTCTTCTGTAACTTTCAGGTTTCAGGGCTTAAAGGACTTGAATACCCACTCTACAAATGCCTTGTAAGACTGAGCCTACAGAAGCATTTATGATCAGGGAAAAAGGGGGACCATGTATTTAAGTCAGATAAACTCATTTTAAAAAATAATTCCTGTCAAGTAGATGATTTGTGTCAGGCAGCTTCATAAGATTTGAAAAGAATAATCTCCAACCTGACTTCTTGAAATATCTGATAATTTGTTTTAAAATTGAGAATTTGGCATCTGCCTCTCATAATACATGCAAAAACAATGATCTAGGTATGATTCACATAGGCAGTCCACGCCTTGCTCTAAAAATTGTGGAGAAACCCGAAAAGGTTAAAAAATAAGAAAGACAAAGGAGTTTCAGTGGAAGTGTCTCTTAGGCATATCTGGTTTCAGTCTGCATAAAGGCAGCAACTGTCTCAGAATGCATGCTGTTCCGAGTGTGGTAGCTGTGTGCCCATCTCCCCATCAGCTGGGTTGGTTCATACATCTTTTAAATCTGGAATTTTGAAATCTTTTTAAGAACATTAAGCATTAAGATGAAGATGACAGACAACTGAAGACGCTGTCACATCACTGTATGCAGTTAGACATTTTCTAGCTATTCTCTGTCTCCTCCACACCAAACACACCTGAGTGGGTGGGGATGCAGGTGATGAGGGGAGTGGGTGGGGATGCAGGTGATGAGGGGAGTGGGTGGGGATGCAGGTGATGAGGGGAGTGGGTGGGGATGCAGGTGATGAGGGGAGTGGGTGGGGATGCAGGTGATGAGGGGAGTGGATGGGGATGCAGGTGATGAGGGGAGTGGATGGGGATGCAGGTGATGAGGGGAGTGGGTGGGGATGCAGGTGATGAGGGGAGTGGGTGAGGATGCAGGTGATGAGGGGAGTGGATGGGGATGCAGGTGATGAGGGGAGAGGATGGGATGCAGGTGATGAGGGGAGTGGGTGGGGATGCAGGTGATGAGGGGAGTGGGTGGGGATGCAGGTGATGAGGGGAGTGGGTGGGGATGCAGGTGATGAGGGGAGTGGATGGGATGCAGGTGATGAGGGGAGTGGGTGGGGATGCAGGTGATGAGGGGAGTGGGTGGGGATGCAGGTGATGAGGGGAGTGGGTGGGGATGCAGGTGATGAGGGGAGTGGGTGGGGATGCAGGTGATGAGGGGAGTGGATGGGGATGCAGGTGATGAGGGGAGAGGATGGGATGCAGGTGATGAGGGGAGTGGATGGGGATGCAGGTGATGAGGGGAGTGGGTGAGGATGCAGGTGATGAGGGAATAGATGAAGATACAGGTGACAAAAGTAATGCATGACGATGCAGATGACAAAGCTGCCCACACACAGCTTTGTGCGGAGCAGCAAGTAAAACAGGGGTGAATGGCAGAGCTTGCTCATGCCCTCCTCCCTCCATCGTCCATTCTTTCTTCCTTTGCTCCCTGGTTCTCTTCTTCCCTTTTGTTTTATTTTTTTCCATGTATATGTGTGTCTGGGATGTGTACATGTGTGTATTTGGGGCCATGTGTGTGAATACACATATATGCAGCTGCATGTGGAGGCCAGAGGTTGACATTGTGTCTCTTCCTTGATTGCTTTCGACTTTGCTCTCTGAGGCATGATCTTTTCTAAAACCTGAGCTCTCCCATCTCACCAGTCTAGCTAGCCAGCTTGCCTCAGGGATTCTGTGTCTGCCTCTTGGGTGCTGCCATTAAGGGCAGACTGTGCACATGTGTGTGTGTGTGTGTGAGAGAGAGAGGGGGGGGGAGAGGGAGAGGAAGAGGGAGAGGGAGAGGGAGAGAGGGAGAGGGAGAGAAGAAGAGAGGGAGAGAGGGAGAGGGAGAGAAGAAGAGAGGGAGAGAGGGAGAGGGAAGGAGGGAGGGAAGGGTGTGGATCCAAAACTGATTCTTTCTCTTTCATATCAAGCACTTATCCACTGAGTTATTGTGAGCCTTTTTTCCCCATACTTCCTCTTTCTGTTTTTAAACAGTCAAGAGACCTGCAGCTTGGGATTTGTTCTTGACCTGTCCTGGCTTTCTTTGAATTCCCACGGTCCTGTTTTCCTGTGGTTCCAACAGAATAGCCTTGAGATTGTACATATCCAAAGGACGAGGCCTCGGTCTTGTCTGAGAATGTTCCCTGGGATGCCCTCAGTCTCACACTCTGAGTTGATGGACGGGCTCATGCCAGCCTCCATGTGCCTCCTATCACCTGCCCTGGCTCCCTTTAGAAGAGCTGGGGTTAGAAAAGACAAAGCAGAAAGAGTGACAGGCTCACTCTCAGTGGCGAATGACGTGCTCCTGATTGCAGTCTTGCCATGTTTCCCTGGCAAGACACATCATCAGTCAAATGGATAGTGAAAAAACAGAGCAGTACGTACACGTGTCGCTTTGAACTTTGGGCTGGGGAGGGGAGCGGAAGAACTGGGGCTTCTGCTTCTCGTGTCCACTCACTACCTTTGCAAAGTATAAATCTGCCCTCTTGGTGCCGACTTCTCCCAAATGCATATTGATAAGAAGAGTGTCATCACTGGACATCACCTGAGCTACGTTCCCTAAGTGCTGGGCCAGCCCTGGGCAGGCAGCAGCACAGACATTACAGAGACTTTTCCCCAGGAGCAGACTGCGTCCTTCGCCAGAAACATCAATTGTAGGTAGAGAGGGAGCTTGCAACATAGAACTCTGTTTTGCCACTCACAAATATTTCTACCAGCAAAGGAGTGTGGCATTCCTTCTTGTTAGCCTTTATGAACCCAAGAAAAGCTTAGAAGCAACCACCTTAAAAGGAATTTTGTTTTTTTTTTTTTAAGGGATTAGTAGGAGCTGGGGGCTGTGTATGAATTCTGGACTCCATCCCTAGTGCCACAAACAAGAGAAAAGTAGCAGCCATACACCAGCTGCAGGACACACTTCAGAACTGACACCTATCACCTCCATTTAAAACATCTGTGCCTCTCGTTGGGCTTCAACTTAAGAATGAGAAGACGTGGCTTCCCTGATGTTCGACAGTAGTTCTCTATTAAAGTTTGTTTTTACAACGTGGACAAGAGTCTCTTTTCTCAGGGCAATACAACAAATGTCTCATTAATGATAGCAGTGAATTGGTGCATGCAATCCTAGTATTTCTTCTTTAAATAGTAGGCCTTCCCTTTCCGAACATTTACCCAGCAAGTTGATCACAATTTGACGTGCACACAATTTAACAAGATTGATTTCATTATACAATTTTTTAAGAGAAAAAAAAATCTTGAATCGTAATTGTCAAATACCGATTGTTCTTTTAAGGAGTTTTGATGTTCTGAGAGTGGCCTTATCAATTTAACTCAATAAGCTTGCAAAATCCTCAAAGCAAAATAAAATGCTTGGCCCTGAAAAGAGACGATGCTGATGAAGGGTTGATGGGAGCTCAGTGGGGAAGAACTGCCGAGAACACAGGTCCTTTTCGTTAGCACCATCAGATAAGTTAATTGATGTGCCTTCCATGTATAAAAGGTGATGAAGGGAAGGTGTCAGATGAAAAAAAAATAAGTATTTGTTGCGTGTCTGCTTCAAGCCTTCAAGATGAAGCATTTTCTTATTTCTTATCCATTTAAGAAGTGAGTGGCCATACAGCATGAACTAGAAAGAAATATTAGCACAGAGAGGTTAAGCTACTCATTCAAGGTCACTTGGCATTTGGTAACTGGGTTGCTCACATGCATTAATGACTTTTCTCTTCACCTCAAACTGTTTCTTTCCTTAAGTCACATTTGTCTCTAGTTATAGTATAGTTATACTCTATAATATAGTATAGTATATGTCTCTAGTTATACTATAATAGTAATATTATAGTATATATCATATATATGGGATATATATAGTATAGTATATCATAATATAATATATTATTATAACAAAAACCAATGAAAGAAACATCTTGTCAAGAGACCAAGTTTAGTCTGGACCCAAATGTCCCTAATGTCTTGCTGCAGCTGAGTTCACAATGCTACTCTCAGGGCTGAGCCTGTGGGGCCAGGAAGTGAGTTTTGTCACAGGTCTCAAGGCTGCAGCCCTAAACCAGGAGGCTCCAAGGGGCTGGATCTCTCTCAGGGTGGCACAGGCCGCATGTTCCGGGTCTCCAGCCTGCTCACGCTGTTCTCGCTCCCCCAGCACCACCCACATCCCAGCGCCTCCGACAATCCACTCCCTTTTCTCCCCCAAACACAATGGAAAGTTAATTGAATGTTTTATGCCTTCGAAATATCAAAGAAATGAAAAGGAGGCAGGTTTCAACCATATTTCAATAATACGTGCATTAATTTTTACCTTTTACTGACATTTGTACTAATTTCCTTAAATGCTCTCTCCGGTTCTTTTTTGATGTGTCTGGCTTTGTTGGGCTGATGATGAAGGCTTACTTCAAATGCAAAAAGATTAACTCTCTTTCCCTTCATAGAACAATTACGGATTGTATGATGTCTCCATCATGAAAGAGAGCTGGGACAGACGGGGAGAGTCGCACGAGTTTATTATAAAAGTGGCAGTAATAATTCTAATTACTTTACTCTAAACGATATCAAAATTGCCCCCCAATTGCCTAGTGGCATTCAGAAACTGTTGTGGGTTTAAAAAAAAAAAAAAAAAGAGGAGGAATTTGTTTGTGTGACTCGGGTCATTGTTTTAATAAAGTCTTGTGATAGACTCTTGCCATAAGCCCACATTTCCTAAACCCCCCGGCTGGCTTACAAAATCATAGTGAATGCAGAATGGCTTCCCTGCACAACATTCAAAGTGAGCTAGAAATGATAACTCTACGTACTATTTGTGGCTCACTATTTAAAGCCCAGGAAAAACAAAGAATAAAATCCTTTAATTTTGTCAAACGGGTGCAATGTTTAAATTCAGCAATGACTACAGTTCAAAAGACCAGATGTTCTCTTGTGTTTATATGATTTTTTTTTTTTGCACAATAGTTTACCAGTAGCAAAAAGAAAAAAAAAGAAAAAAGAAAAAAAATCAAAGCACATTGTTGAATTTAGCGTTTCTATGCTTCACACACACATTAAAAAAGAGAGAGATTGTATTATATTAAATTAATTCTAATTTTATTAAAGCCAGGGAGAGAGACAGAAATAAATGGAGAGACAGTCATATTAATCTTATACTAAATTAAGTCCAAGAATAAAAGGCAACATTGATTTCAGAATGAAAAGCCTCTGCTCTAATGCATTCGGGTTAACGGGGAGAAGCCGGGGCGGTTTGACCCGTTGTCCGTCTATTTTAAGATGAACATTTGTTAAATTCTAATGAAAAACGCTGCACTTAAACTTTGGCAAAGAGACAATTCTACCTCCTGCTAACCCTGCCATGACTCAAAAAAAAAAAAAAAAAAAAAAAAGTCTAGAATTTAAAAAAATACAAGATGAAAAATAAAAAGCTTCGAGGAATAAGCATTTTTAAAAACAGTCTTCTAGGGGGAGCCAAGTGGTGATATAAATTAGGTGTTCCCCCCAAAAATTGTTCAAACCTAAGACACCTGATTTTCAATTATCTGCATAAAACCAGGTGGGTAGGACATGGTATGGTCGTCCCAGCCCAACAATGAAGGACTTTTCGGAGGTATATAGGTAAATATATTAATTACCAAAAAAAAAAAAAAAAAAAAAAAAAAGGCCTTTTTCAGTGAAAGCCACTCACCTAGGAGGACTGCCTCTGCCACAGAAACAGAGGGCTCTGCCACTCAGCAGAGCTAGGAAGAGCTCCAGATTTCTATGTCTGTCTGTCTCTTAATTCTCTCCTCACATACAGTAAGTTGTGGAAAATGTTACTGGGAGGCAGAGAGCAATATAAACATCATGAAATGAGAGCAAAAAGCCTGCCTCTCCTATTATTACTCAGATTCAGTAACTAAGGGTTCTCTTCCTTGTAGATGAGATAGGAAGGCAGAAAGAAAGAAAAGCAAGGAATGGGGGGGGAGGGAGGGGGAGGGAGGAAAAGGAAGGAAGAAGGAAAGAAGGAAGGAAAAAAGGAGGAAGGAGCATTCACTTTTGTTGAGGTCTCGAAGCAGCTGTTTGAGTGAGAGGAGGGACAGAAAATACCTCACGTCCGCTGGTAAGGGAGCACCCCACCATGGAGCAAACAGACATGGGAGGGAGCTGGTGTGTGTGACCTTCAGACTGGCATGATGAATGTCCCCCCTTTGTCAATCTATGGAGAACCACTCTGCACAACCTCCTTTTTCATCAGTCATTTGGGTTTCTGGGTGCTGGTCCCATGTTCCTGGATGCCCTGCAGGGACAAGTGACAAGCCAGCACACATAAGTGTGCGTCTCAGAAACACCACCCAGAAAGGCCAGGCTTGTGCTGTCTTTGTTGACAGCTGGGCTGTGTCTTACATTTTGGGAACCTAAGAGACTCAGTATATAATCACCCGTTAAATAAACATGTACATTGCAGAGAAACAGGTGACATACCCACCATCCTGTCTGGGAAAAGAACTCTCTAGAAGTGAAGTGTGCTTGAAATGACAGCATCACTCCCTGGGGTAGGTGACAGGAAGTTAGTTTCCTTCCAAAACCATTTCAGAATCTCAGTACAACTGAGAACAGACTGACCTTCCCCCAGGCTCCTGAAGTGTCACTTGGCTGTCCCCAAAGAAGGTATGACCCTGAAAGTTCTGGGGTGAATGTGGACACCTTCCGGCTCGCCATCCCGAAGTGAGAAGCTTCTCCAGCAACACGCCTGCTTGCAACAGCACACTGTTCCGTTAGCAGTTTGTGCTTGGTGGGAAAGAAGGCAAGGCAGGCGAATTAGTCCTTGCCAAAACTGCAAATGTGACACTCCTCGAGCAAGACACTGTCAGGAGCAGTTGCTAATTTATTATAAGTGCCCCCTGAGTTTTTAATTTATCTGGAAAAATAAATAGATAAATCGGAGGCTCTCCCTGCCAACCCAGCCCAGTGCTGGGTCTGCAGTAGCGGTGGAGGTTGGCCGGTGACAGCGACTGCCGGAGAGAGGTGTCAAAATGTTCAGCCAAAGAGGCAGGGCGGGTGAGCGCCCATCCGGGGTGCATTAGAAGTGGATATACATCACATTTGTACTGAGCTGACCTTTCATTCTCCTAATTTGGCTCGAGACACACATACAAAAAGAAAAGAAAAAAATCTTTCTTCTGTCTCCAGATAGTCTGCAATTCCAAACAGTACCGCAGGCTTCTCCAAGTTCAGATTCCACGGCAAGCTTGGAATGCAATCATTCTAGTTCAGATACTCATTACGCAGAGTGGGGAGCCCAGCGAGTATTACCGTTTCATAAATATGCAGATTTTGTTTATTTAAACATTTTTTATGACACTTTGTGTTTTCCTAAATTGGGTCATCATTTTAATATAATTGGAATCTGATATGTGTCCTGTTTTCTTTGAAAGCCATCTGGTTCATTTTTTTGACTTTCAGAAACCAAATTATTTGTGTCAGTATCAGGCTCCTTATGAACCAAAACATAGCTTAAGAGCATTAAGACCAGGAAGTTCAAGGCTGTGTTAGGAGGACATTCGCTTCCCACCTCCATGAAGGTGGACGGTTAAGAAGGTCTTCATGCCATGAAGACCTAGCAAATCCCTAAAAGCCATCTTCACCGGAGGAGAAAATGGAGCTGCTCCCTCAGGCACCATCTTGGATGGAAAGCTGGTGGCCTCGCTACTTGTACGGTTAAGATGACCGACCCACACCTGTGTGGGACATGTCCACCCTTCTCTGTCCCGATCATAAGCTTCCTGGGAGCAGGATTCCCGTGGTTTGTAGCTTTGTCTTTCACAGTACTGACTACCAGCTGCTGCTGACTACCCACTGTTGACTAGTGCGGGTTCCTGAAGAAACAATGTGGAGTGACAATGTGGGTAATGCTAACAGAATGTCCCCTCTAAGAAGTCTCAGGGAGCCTAAACGAAGATGAGGCTTGGCTTCCCCCTACACACAGAGGCACCCATACACGCATACATACTTACATATACACACGTGCACACACAAACACACATACACACACACACATACACACGCACACTCACACACACACACCACACACCACACACACACACAGACACACACATACACACACACATACACACACACACGCACACACACACACAGACACACACATACAAACACACATACACACACACAGACACACACATACAAACACACATACACACACATGCACACACACACATACACACGCACACACACAGACACACACTCACACACACACACGCACACACAGACACACACTCACACACACACATACACACACACAGACACACACTCACACACACACGCACACACACGCACACACATGCACACACACACAGACACACAGACACACACAGACACACACACAGACACACACACAGACACACACACATACACACACACATACACACACACGCACACACACACGCGCACACACACAGACACACACACATACACACGCACACATGCGCACACACACACAGACACACACACACACGCACACAGACTCACACGCACACACACACGCACACACGCACACGCACACACTCACACTCACACACACGCACACACTCACACTCACACACACACACACGCACACGCACACGCACACACACGCACACGCACGCATACACACGCACACACGCACACGCACACACACGCACACAGACTCACACACTCACACACACACGCACACGCACACACACATGCACACACGCACACGCGCACACACACGCACACAGACTCACACACACACACACGCACACAGACTCACACACACACACACGCACACAGACTCAGTTTCCTTCTACTTGGCCCCCACCCCTAGGGGAGCCTGATATCAGACTCATCTGATGCTTCCTAACCTGGCCGGAGCCCTCCTAACCCTATGCTATTTCCTCATGGTCAGGGAGCAGCATCGGGTCAGCCCCTACTACCCAGGAGGAGCCAATCATAGGTGTGAGGCTCAGGAGCCACAAGAGAAATCATAGCTTTGGTAGAACAGGTTTCCATTAGAAGACTCAGCCCCACGTGTGTGTGGGGGGGACGTCCACGCTGAAGCCACCTGTTGCACATTATAAAAGGTGTAGTCTGACCTGCAGTCTGCTGGTCAGGCCACTGCATCCCAGGATAGCTACAAACTCAGCTCCGCACATATGCATATGAAACCATCCATGTCACACAACGTCAGAAGACTGAGTGCCTTGGAATTCTAGAACACCATTGTATGGACCCCACTCATAGGCCAGTCAGTGGCTCATGCCCTTGTCCATTTCACCACAGAGCTGTAGTAGGAAAGAAGCTGAATGGTCCTAAGTCCGCCGATGAGAAATTTTAGAATAGGGGCTGGAGAGGCGTCTCCAGCTGACGTTAAGAGAGGACGCCCCCTGCTTCCCTGCTTCGGCAGAGAGCCCAGTTTAGGTACCCAGCACCTCTCATGATAACTCATCACTCACCCCCAGCAGACACCCTCTACTTGTCTCTGCTGGTTCCAGGCCAGCACATGGAGCACATACATACATGCAGGCCACAACCCACACACACATTTAGGAAGAAATATTTTTTTAAGAAAGAAATTTACAGATAGACTAAATAAATAACAGACGTGGTGTCAAATGCCTGTAGCACCAGCACTTAGGAGGCTGTGGCAGAGGGCTTGAGAGTTGGGGGCTTGCCTGGGCTGTATAACAAAACCCTGTCTCAAAAGACAAAAAACAAACAAATTAAAACTCCAACTCAAACTCCAACTGATTAGAAAATGCGTAGATCCGTGCATTTCTGCCACTAACTCTGCCCTTGGCTCCAGAGTGAGTCAAAGGTCTTGTCACCATTCGCAGCGACCCACCGTTCTTGCTGTCTTACCTGGAAACGACACTAACAGCAGCAGCTCCCTGGAGGGTCTTGCTCAGGATGACACAGGAAAAGATAGACCATTTCAAACAATAGACTGCAGCCCACGTCCGAGGGTAAAGACAGCAGTCCGAGCAGTGGCAGGCTTTTGCAAAGCATGCTAGTGTTCCCCGCCTAGCCGCTCCAGTGCGCCCTGCCTGGCCTGACTCAGCCCCTGTATCAGGAAAGCAGCCACAGGTAACAACTAAATGACTTGAAAGTTTGAGGCACTTAAGCCACAGTGTGAGTTCCAGGCAATCCTTGGCAAGACTATCTCCCAAACTAAAAAGTTAAGAGGAGGCTGGAGAAATGTGTCAGTGGCTAAGCTCCTGGAACTCTCTTGTAACTTCAACACCCTCTTCTGGCACCACAGGTGTACACACACACACACACACACACACACACACACACACACACACACACACTAAATTCAATCTAAACACAATATTAAAAAGACTATGCATGTATCTTAGTGGTCTAGCATGGGTTCAGCCTCCCAGTACTGTTAGAAAATGCATTGTTATACACAGAGCTCTCTGTATGCATATATGAATATGTAATTACATATAAGTACTAAGGCATTGTTAACTATTATCTGTACAACAGGGTAACAATAGAGTGGTGGGTTATGTGGACCTTTAAGAAAGAGAGTGTTGAAGCATCTGCGGGAAGGGAAAACACCAGATGCAGAGAGCACAAGGAGGGTGGACCTTGAACATGCAGAGTCACCCTCAGAACATTGGTGTGTCCTCCCTCCATTCCTGGACAATGCTGATGAGTTACAAGTCATGGGTGCAGCTCTGGTTCATTAGGGTGGGTAAATGCCCTCGAGAAAAAACAAAAGAAGTTCCAGGCCAGATCAACAGACTCACTTTCCTTTCACATCAGCTCCAAGGGCCACACATAAACCCAGAGGCTCCATTATAGATGTTCTCTCTCTTTGTGTGTGTGTGTGTGTGTGTGTGTGTGTGTGTGTGTGTGTGTGTGCATACCCTCCAAGGCACACGTGTGGAGGTCTGAAGTCCGTTCTCCACTCCTGCCCTGGTCCTGTGATCAAACTCCAGTCCTCAGGCTTGCATGGCAAGCATCTCCTCCCTGCCCAGCCCCCAACATCCCCCCAGCCACCTCACCTGCTCTCAGCTTCGGATTCTAGGCCAAAACTCCCATCTGCACAGAAAGCAGATCAAGAACATCTTGAGAGTTACCTTCCCTGTGGCCTGGTGGACCACTGAGAATGGTGTAACTTTGCATTATCTAGGAATATTTTATAAAACTTTTATTTCTCAATATAAGTCTGTGTCTTTATCATTGTCTCATATCAGACACTCTCGAGATATAGTTTCAAAATTTGGGGGCGATGTATCGATCCCTGTGCCACTTTCTCAGGAATCACGTTCAAACACTCACCTACACACAAATACCAATGTCTGTGTGTTCACATTTATGTCTGTGCACAGGAACCCCTGTCAGAGGCCTTTTTTTGTTCCATCTTTGTCTCCCTAAGTGATACAGGTCACGTGACTCCCTATCTAAGGGGAACACAGCGTTTGCCCTGTCACTCAGCCACACACTAGCCGAGTTGTTGCTACTGTGACAGAATGCCTGACCAAACAATGTAAGAATAAAGACTGATTTAGCTCAAAGGTGCAGAGGGTTTCAGTCAATCAAGGTGGGAGGATGTGGTGGCTCAGGTCACAGTTGTAGGAGCATATGGCAGCTGGGGTTCAATGGTGGTCCACCAGGAAGCAGGAAGTATGACCAAAGCTAGGGGGATTATAACCTACCAATACACACCAGTATGGATCTACTTCTACCATGATCCAGAATCCTCTGCCTTCAAAACAGCATCCCACGCTGGAGACAGAGTGCTTTAAATATGAGCCGTAGGGACATTGCAGGTCCCACAACCAACTGTGACTCACCAGGCCCAAAAGCCACACGAAGCCTTATACTTTTAAGGTATTCACTCCTAAAAGTTGATGCTGAATAGAAGGTATAAGAGCTGGGGAAACCACTCTTAAATATGCTTGTCAGATATGCATGAGGACCTGAGTTTGATCCCCAGAACCCACGTGAAAAACCGAATGTGGCAATATGCACCTGTCACCCCAGTGCTGGAGAGGCAGAGGTGGAGGAAACTTGGGGCTGGGTGGCAGCTAGCGTAGCTGAATCGGTGAGCTCTGAGTTCAGTGAGAGATCCTGCCTCAAACCCTAAGGTGGAGAGCAATTGAAAAAGACACACGATTTCAACCTCTGTCCTATATATGCACATATACACAAATGACCCATACATGAACACACACAGTAATTAGATAGATGATAGATAGATAGAAAGATAGATAGATAGATAGATAGATAGATAGATAGATAGATAGGTAGGTAGATAGATAGATGATAGATAGGTAGGTAGATAGATAGATGATAGATACATAGATTATAGATAATAGATAGATGATATATAGATAAATGATAGATGATAGATGATAGATAAATAGATGATAGATAGATGATATATAGATAAATAGATAGATAGATAGATAGATAGATAGATAGATAGATAGATAGATAGATAGACAGACAGATAATAAACAGCTTGTGTGGGAGAGTATTACCAGGCTTTAGGAGCTGTTGTGTCCCTTAGGAGGGAAAGCAGGGCCTGTGGGACCCTTGGGCCATGGCCATGTGTCCTGTGCCGTAGACTGTGGTCAGTCGGGATCATGGGCATCTCCTAGTCAGTATCACATTCAACCTCCCCATCCTTTGATATGAGCACCGGTGTCCACTCTACGAATGGGAAGCCTGGATTTCTGGAGTCCTGACATCTCAGGATGAAATGTACCCATTAGGGAGGAATTGGGCTCTGCAGTTAGTGGGACTTTGAATTTCAGCTTACAGAAATCCCAGCTTTTTGCCTCAGCGTGTTGCTTAAATTCACTGGGGGCCATCCACTCTGAGAGGGTTGCATTTACCCTGCTCTCTCTCCTGCTGCCAGAATGTTCAGAATGTTGACGTGATGGCTAGGGATACAGCAGTCCCCTTGGAACCATGAGGCAACCTTGAAAGTAGAAGTGATGGGCTAAGGATTGCAGAGCAGAGAGCTCGAAACATTCTGAATCAGTCTACACCCCCACAGCTGCTCTGTATCTGCACAGCCCAAAAGAGAGCCACCGTCTAGATTGTCTAAACCGTGGTGTTTTGGGTCACTGACAGCTAAGTGCAGATCCTCCTGATACGCTGCCTTCTGGGTGCATTGAAATAATTTCTGGAGAAAAAAATGTGCAGTTTTTTACACACCCCATTCATTTGAAAGAATTAATGCTGTTATTAGTGGTGGTCATATACACATATAGTCTCTATCTAAAGAGTGCCTAGGGAAATTATGTGCTGCTTACTGATATTTTGCTTTTGGTAATAAGTGAAGATCCAGAAAAAAGGGCCTCACTCCAGGATTCACAACAGAGAGCCATGCCTGGGTAGACCTTGACACCAGCTGTCCCCAGGGCACTGACTTCCTGGTCCTGCAGTTTGATCTTCATCTCTCCCCTATCCAAAAAAAGAAAAGAAAAAAGAAAAAAAGGAAGGGGAAAGAATGGTGATTGAAAGGCCCCTTAAGTTGTATGGAGTTTTCTACTTGACAGTGGTGTGGATTACTGCATTGCAGAGCCCAGGACTCCATTTGTAGCTAAGGAGATGTCACCGAAGCAAGAGCCTATTTCCATAATGGACACAGGTCAAAGGAGGAGACAGACACATGTGGATACAAACCGCTGACATTTCTGGATTTCTTTTTCATTTAAACTTTTTGATGTATTTAACAGCAGTAGTAGCAATAGTAGTATTGTGTGCATGCGTACGTCTAGTGTTGTGTGTGTGTTCATGCACACCTGTGTGAGCATACGACAGAAAGCAATTGTCTATTTCAGTCACATGGATATCATCACTCTCAATGTGGTCCTAGTTCCTTTTCATATCTACAAGTATGTCTTGGGTACCTCCCACAGACAGGCATGGCAATGCCACCTGTGATAATGTATCGGCTAACCACTGTGTCCCGCTAATTTTAGTGCATCTGAATATATTTTGCAAAGAAAATGTTTAGCACTGTCCTTAGAGAAAAGCCACACCATTGCCAACGATGGAGAGTAAAAATACATCGAAGTTAAAGAGATGGAGTCACCGCCTTCTGGTGAGATACATCTCCTGAAGCAGGTTCCCAGCATAAGATCGCCCCCTTCCCATATTCACCAAGGAAGGGCATACAGCAGGTGCTGGAGACGTAATACATGCCTATAAGCCACAGAAATGCGTACATTTAAAGAAACGAGGACAGAGTTGGCCAAGAAATAGCACATCCGCTCCCTAATTATTCACGGTATTCCTACCCTGGTGCCCCGCCCCCCGAGTGATCTCCAGCCACCTTTGGGGAAGACACAACAGGGAACACCCTTCTTCATACTGCCCTGGGTTGAAATGTAAAGTATCACTATCCCGCAGCCTTAGCTGTGGTGCTTTCACACCCTATTGACTAATTAGAGCGGCCCTGGACGGGAAGAGAAGAGGAGAGGAGATGAGAGGAGAGGGGAGGGGAGGGGAGGGGAGGGGAGGGAGGGGAGGGAGGGGAGGGAGGGGAGGGGAGGGAGGGGAGGGGAGGGGAGGAGAGGAGAGGGGAGAGGAGAGGAGAGGAGAGGAGAGGAGAGGAGAGGAGAGGAGAGGAGAGAAGAGAAGAGAAGAGAAGAGAAGAGAAGAGAAGAGAAGAGAAGAGAAGAGAAGAGAAGAGAAGAGAAGAGAAGAGAAGAGAAGAGGATTATGTGGGAACTGCATATCTGACGTTACCGAACAAGGTCAATTGACCTCAGGCTTCGCTCCATGCTATCTTCTCATTTGTCGCCCTGGCCTTTCATTGGTTCATCATGTCAGCTGAGCCTCATTGCCTAGACAGGACATTCCACATTTTCTCCAGACATAGTCAATTTTTGTCATACTGTAGAAAGCATATCCCTTTAGAGCTGGGAGAGCCCTTGCTGCCCAAGCATGAAGTGTTGGGTTCAAATCCCGCATAAAAAGCTTCATGTGGTTGTGGACACCTATAACCCCAGGGCTAGGAGTGGATGGAGAGGGCTGCCCACCACTGAGCCCAGACAAAGAACAGTGAGTGTCTCGTGCAGTGGGTGACCCTGTCTCAGGGCTATAAGGTAGAGACAGGTAGAGGCGAATCCCAGACATCCCCTCTGCCATCCATGCATGTGCATAGGCAGATGCACCTACGAAAACACATGTATGCATGGGGCACGCACACACACACACACACACACACACACACACACACACACACACACACAGCCCCTCAGTCCCTAAAGGGAAACTAAAAGCCATTGTCATTCCCACTTCCCCCAAAGGCCTGCACTGGGGCAGTATCTCCATGCATGGTTTGAGGTACCTGAGCTCATCTGTTAGACATTCAAGAGAAAGGAACCAAGCGAGGGTTCAGTATGGAAAGGGTTAAACATTTTATTATTCTTGCCGCATTTGTAGTAAATTGTGTAATAGTTTTCACGTCTTAATTACTTAAATTTTATATTGAGCCATAGTGATATTATCTCTCTTTTGTCTCCACACAGTTGTATTTTATAATGGCTTTTATTAGAACCTACATGAATGGAATTTCAAATGAACACCTCATTTCTGTTACTCATGCGGTATAGAAAAGAGAGCGTGTCTCTGATATTTGGCATGAAAAGCACTTCCCTTTGTGTTTGATGACACGAGCAAGTTACATTAGGTGGGGGACATGTTTGGAGCAGAATGGAAACTCGGGGGGACTTTGAGCCTCTTTTTAAAATCTGCTATTAGTAACTTCACCAGTAAAGAAGGACAAAGAATGTTCCATGAATCCAGATAGAAATCCCCCCACAAGGATCACCTGATTGTGGTAAAATACAAACAGTATCTTTTTTCATCTGAGATTTTCTTGTAGAAAAATTGGACCTGGTCTTTATGTCAGAGAGCTGCCAGAAATAAGTGTTAAATTACAATATTGCATTTCATCTGATATTGCAGCAACTATATATATTTTTTTTAATTCAAAAGTTCATCTTCTATGCATCAAATGGCTCAAATTCTGTCCCTGCTCTGGTTCCTCTGGAAAAAGCCTTGAACTTCACAGAGTTTGCAAAACCAACCAGGAACTCGTATTCAAAGAGCTATCTTGAGAGAGTCAGCGCAGAGCTGGAAGTGGCTGGTTGTTGTTTGGGTGTTTTTTTTTTTAACCCAGCATAGTAAAATCTATAAATCAAAAAGTCACTTGCATATAAAACCTCAAATACAGAAGAAAAAAAAAACCCTCAACAAAAGACGCTGTGAGTACTTGAGAGTGGAGGCGAAGGGAATAAATGTGAAGAAATATTAGAAATGCATATTTAATACTGTTGTGTTTATTGTTTCATTTATAAAAGTCAACCAGCTAGAAACTGTGAATGAATAAACTCTCCTCCTATGTAAGTTAGCGAGAGTGGAAAGGGAGAAGGTGTGCCTTAACTCTTGGTGTTCTGAAGGCAATTCGCCTTCTCAGCAAGTGTGTCTTCAGAACAGCCGTGCTCTTCTGGCTGGTCTGAAACCAGGGGAAGGCTATAGCCATGGCTTCACGGTCCCCATGTGTCCCAGTTCTGCAAGCACCACACCCCCAAAACACCCACTCTTTCTACGAGCCCAGAGCTTTTTTTTTGTGATGCCACTGAAACTCCTGCGGATGGAATGGCTGTTGCTTCCCCACACTGGCTCTCAGTGAGCTCAGGCTCTAGATCCCGCAGAAAGAGTTCCTCAAAAGAGGGCCTGGTATCATCTTGTTTCCATTCCTAAAACCCAGTCTTTGTCCTTAAAGCCAGTGCTGGCAGCAGGAGCAGACTCTGGAAGATGTCAGGTCCCCTGTTTTAGTGTTTTGGGTGACCAGATTTCATAGGCTCACATCAAAAGCAGTAGTCTTAACCTTTAAGAAAGGACAATCTATCTGCCTTTAAGAAATTTAAAATTCAGGGCTGGAGAGATGGCTCGGCAGTTAAGAGCACTGGTTGTTCTTCTAGAGGGCTAGGGTTCAATTCCCAGCACCCACGTGGCAGCTTACAAGTCTCCATGATTCCAATTTCAGTGTATCCGACACTGTCACACAGATATACACGCAGATCAAACACCAATGCACATAAAAGTAAATAAATCTAAAAAGAATTGAACAAAGACATTAGAAACTCTACTAATTGAGTCATGGAACAAGTAATATGCTATGACATTGGGGCGACCAGTGGGCCTTTCCCAGTCATAGGAGAGACTCAAAGGACTGAACTGGCAGGTAGAGCAGGGGTGAGGGTAAGGGACACACACCGTTCCCAAGAAAACTACACCTTCACCATAAGAATCATCTCATTCTAAGTGGGAGATAAGTCCATTGATACAGTGCTTTCCTTGTGGCCATGAGGACCCCACATTTGATCTCCACATTTGAATCCCAAGAAAGGGTGGGCCTGGGGCACGCACTGCAATCCAGTATTGGGGAAGTGGCGACAAGAAGGCCCTGAGGCTCACTGGTCGACCAGCCCAGCCCACTTGGTGAACTCCAGGTGAGCAAGAGGCTGGGTCTCAAGGGAAAAGCTAGTGGAGGCCACAAGGCCCAAGGTTGTCCTCTGCTCTCCACGTGCACACACACACACACACACACACACACACACACACACACACACACACAGAGTAAGTGCATAGTGTTGGGGGGGTCACAAACTTAGGCCTGTCTTCTTTACAAGAATCCCCCCATGATTTTTTAATTATCAGCTGAAATCCATTTCCAGATGTTGGCCCCTTTTCATCTTGGACTCCCTTTACCCAGATCATCCCTTCCTACAGTCCTCGGCAGCCCCGAGATGGTGGCAACACAGATCATAGTCGGTCCTGCCAGTCCATACTCCTCCCCTCCTGTGCAGAAGCCTGGAAACTTGGAGGAAGCCGTCTACTTTCACATTCTGTTCCTCCTAACCAGACCTCCCTCCTCAGACCATTGTCCTTTTTTATTAACATGTCCACACTGTCACTTGACACAAAGGCCTTCTTGAGGAGCTATTCACCACGTTTGTTCGGGTGTCACACCCCCCAAATGGAGATCCAGAGACACAAAACCCAATTTTGCTGATTTATGAGGCCTCCCTCTTTCTGTCTCCCCATCAATATGAGCAGGCACGGTACGCTGGAGAAATGAAGCATCTGTTTCCCCCACATTTCGTCTGTGAACTCTAGCACCAGATGTAAATCATTCATAAAATCCCACGGTGGGGAAGGACTCAACTCCTGTCATCCTCATAGACACACACGCCAGGCACTGTACCTAGTGCTTCCTTCCTGTAGGCGTAGAACTTTAGTGGCTCCCTGAAATACGTGCCCAGCAGTGGCAGGAGGAGAAGAACCCCACTTCTGGAAGTTCTAGAAGCCCCTGCCGTCCACTTACCTATTCTCACATTTCTTGTGGGGATGGAAAAAAAGAGATGTCCCAGTTCATTGGCAAGATCCAATGCTTTCACATCCAAGGAGTTTAAGGGCTGCAGGCTTGGTGTTGCACTCTTCCGTTCTCTTGCGGATATCTGATATGTTTAGGGAAATAATTTCTCAGGGAAAACCACAGAGAATGCCTGCTTCCATTTGAGCCACAAATGTGGGTGTTCCATACACACACCTATGACTCCAAGAGGATGTGGAGTTCCAATCATGGGAAGGCACGATTCTGCCTCTCCCCCGGAACATCCACAGTCCTGCTGTGCTGGCTCATGGCCAACACAGAAGCCAAGGAGTCCATTATGCACACCTTTGCTTCCCCGTCTCCTGAAAATGGCACATGGGTTTTCCAGAGGAGTTCAGGTGGAAGGCAGTCATTTGGGGGTCTTTTCCATCTCCTGGCCAATTACCGTGTTCTTACATCACACCTACCTTTTCCTTTAGATCTTCACTCCAGGCCAGTCCTCAGGTGTACCCTCCACATAGCTGGGTTCACTTTATTTCGGGTCAGTTTGCTCTTTCTGCCCAGACCTGCAGGTCTGTTGTGCTGTTCTGTGGAATGTCCTTAGGCTGTTTTCTGACTTTAGCTCTCCATTTTTGCCTTGCTGCTATCTCTTCAACTGCTTTTGTTTTTCCAGAGGATTTTTGTTCTGGTTCCTGAGGCACTCTCTCCTCTGTGCTGTGGAAAATATTTCGGAAATACAGAGTTGTTGTGGAATCTCTAAGGTGGAGAAGAGAAACTTCTGTTGTATGTTCTGCCCACATATGTAATGTGTGCATGAGTGTGGCTGTGTGCAGGAACACTCACATGGGTATGCATGTGCATGTGAGCATCTCTGTGCATCTGTGTGTGTGTGTGTGTGAATATGTTTGAGGATATGTGTGCATATCTGTGCACATGAATGTATGAATATATGATTTTATAGGTGAGCATGTATGTGTATGGATATGCCCATGTACATGTGTGTGGATATTTCAGCATATGTGTATGTATATGTTTGCATATGCATAGGTATCTATGTGAATCTGTGAGTATATTCATGTATGTCCTGTGTACATACATATATGTGTGAATATGTAAAAAACATGTGTATGTTTATATGCATGTGTACATGTGTGCACATGTGTGTATATGTGTGTATGTATGTGTATGTGTGTGTATGTGCATGTGTATGTGTGTGCAGTGTGTGCATGTGTGTGTATATGTGTGCATGTGTGTGTGAGTGTGTGTGCATGTGTGTATGTGTGTGTGTGTGTGTGTGTGTGTGTGGTGTGTGTGTGTGTGTGTGTGGTGTGTGCTGCAGAATGGGAAGAAACACAGAAGCTAAGTGACTTTCTAAAAAGAAGAGGACTCAGGAGAATACAGTCCAGTACAGCCAGGTTCCATGCTGGTGACCTTGTCCTTGTCACTGCCCACTCCCTGGGTGCCTGCATCCTATTCTTCCAGGCAATCAGCCTGTTCTGCAGGAGGAAGAGAGCATCAGGAGGCGGCGGGTGGTTTCACAGGAAGCTTGGCAGCGGCCCACAGAAGCTCAGTGCCAGGAGTTTAGATGTCAAGGTCTGGGAACTAAAAATACAAAGCGGATCTGCCAGGGGCAGATGCACAGGGGACAGTCCTGCAGCAAAGGAGCCTGGCAGAGGAAATGAGGTCAGAGTACCCGTCACCCCGAGGCGCACGTGTGCCCGGCTGCGATGAAGAGCCAGTTCTCCTCAAAAGCTCCTGACATTCAGCAAGGCACCCAGGACCTCGAGCCACAAGGAAGACTTCCACCACGCACTCCATCCGGGGGTGGTCAGGGTGGTTTCGCCCATGTTAGCCGCTGCCCTCCACAGAGAATTCCAACCGTGTGGCTCCGGTTGCTCCTTCTGAATCACCAACGAGAGTTTGGCTACATCAGAAAGCTTGGTCTGGAATGAAATGCCCATATGGCTTGGGCATCCAAGGAAGGAAAAAAAGAAGAAAGGAAGAAAGAAAGGAAGGACAGAAGGAAGGGAGGAAGGGAGGGAGGGAGGGAGGGAGAGAGGGAGGAAGGGAGGGAGGGAGGAAGGGCGGGAGGAAGGAAGGAAGGAAGGAAGGAAGGAAGGAAGGAAGGAAGGAAGGGAGGGAGGGAGGGAGGGAGGGAGGGAGGAAGGGCGGGCCCTTTGGGCTCACAGTTTGAGGGCACACAGTCCCTTGTGAAGGTGCCATCACAGTGCAGACATAAAGCAGCCGGTCACACAGTATGCAACCTAGAAGCAGAGAGAGATGGCTAATTCTCAGCTCTCATTCCCCTTTTACTCAGTTCAAGCCCCCAGCCGTTGGGATGGTGCTGTCCACATTCGGTGTGGGCCTTCCTCTCTGGAAATACCCTCACAGATGTGCCCAGAGGCATCTCCCCAAAGATACTAATTTCTGTCAAGTTGGCAACTGGGATTAGCCAGCTGCCATCTCGAGAGTTTCATGAAGTCCCAGTCCCCTCGCAGATAGTAGGTAAGCAAAGATATGCTAGCTCTGCATGAGCTTAGACTGGAACCCAGCAGCTAGTGAGAACCACGGGTTGCAGAAGCCAGCCTTAAGTGCTGGGACAAGACCATGGGAACTTGCAACAGAGGCTAAGGGCCCCTTGTCTCCCCTCAGCCTCGAAGGCATGGCGAGGACAAATCGAGCCCCTCTCCTCTCAGTTTGAAGCCTCGCCTATTAATGTTACTCAGAGCCTTTCTGTGTTTGAAAATATTCCTCTTCATTATTCATATTGTGCCACAAGAATGATATATTTGAAGAAATTATCATGAATAAAGTGGCCAATTTAGCAGGGAGATTTACCAAGAAAATACTCAGTTAAAAAAAAAAATAGTCAGCTACATTTTCCTTGAGAGGAAGTGAAACACCGTTTGGATCTTCATGGTTTGAGAACAATGCACATGGTGGGGGGAACCCGGCTCAATGATGTTTCCGACAATAATTCTCAGGCAAGAGGGAAAATTTATTTCCAATAATGATAAAAGAGGAAATAAAGTGGCCTGGAGTCTAATCAAGCCTAGTTACAGGGGGAAAATCGCTCTCAGATTATACTAAAGGAGTTTGGGGGAAGGCAGGCACGTGTGTACATTAAAAATAGAATTGCTAATAATCCTGTAAGCCAGTGTTCCGGGCTTGGGAGGCCAGATGGCAGGGTTGGAAGAGCTGGAGTCAGAAGCCCCTTTCAAAGCAGTAGTGTGCTTACTCTGCCATCCAGGGAAGGCTACAGCGAGCATTCCTGCCCGCCTCCAGCCCCTCACCCATCACATGGGTGCTTACCGAGGCACCCCTGCTGTCCTTAAGCATCCCAGCCAGCATCAGAAGGTGGCAGAAATAAAAGACTGACCCTTGAAAGCCTGGGTTTGCAGCCCCTGCCAAGTGCCTAGCTTCCATCTGTCAACCTGCAGTCACCGGAAGTCAAATAGATGTCAAGAGGCAGTTCTCCATCCCAGCACTTGAGGGACAACCCACTCCAGGTCCCTGGTACCAAGCTGATGTCTGGAGATTTTCTTAAGAGCCACTTCCTGTGCCAGCTTTTAAGGATCGGGGCTGCTTACCTGTCCAGTTAGCTCTTCCTCGTCTAGGCTTATCTGTGAAGATAATCTCAATTGAGGGACCATGTAGACCAGATTGGTCTACGGACTGTGAGGGATTGCCTCAATCGTTAATTAATTAAGAGGGCCCAGCACACTACGGACAGCATTATTCCCTAGGCAGGTGGTCCTGGTCTGCATAAGAAAAACAGCTGAGTGTAAGCCCACCCGCTAGCCACAGGCAGCGTCCTCAATGCACAGTTCACAATGCATTTCTTGGTCAGAGGCAATGCTGTGTGGGGTAGCAAACAAGCCTGCTTTCAAGTTCGTGCCACCAGCTCCCTCAAAATAACAAGCTGGGACTTAGAGTTGTACACCAAATAAATCCTTTCCTGCCCTATGTCATTTTGGGGCCAGCGTGTTTTGTCACAATAGAAATGAAACTAAAACACCACCCAAGCCTGCCTTGCTTTTCCAATAAAGTTCCAAGATCCATGGAGCCTGAGTCCCCAGATTACCACAAGGAAGAACCTCCCTCCACAGAAACGCTACCTTGCACTGCTAGGTGACCTGGAAGTATCCACTGGGGTCTCTGGCATCAGCATTCTAAGTAACAGAGTCAGACCCAGAGGTGTCATTAATAAAGCTGTCGCCTTGCTCAGGGCCAGGCACCCAAGAACACTGCCGTCCTTCCTTCTGTAAGAAACACATTAGACATAGAATACTAGAGCCATGAAATCATACAGAGTGGGACCACACTCCCCTTGGCACAGATAAATTGCTGAGAGCAAATATCACCGTGGGGGCAAAGGATGGTGGGCAACCAAACACATGAGTTTTTGCAAAGATAAGTACGTTCTCCTTTTTTTTTTTTCCCCCATATAAGGCATCCTACTTTCGAGGCTGCTGAGCTATGTACATCAACAACCAGGGCAATTGATAAAGTACTCTAATAGTGCCTAGGGCACCATGCCTGGTTACCCACCCTCAGCAGCATGAATTCAATCTTATCCTTGTAATACACATAAAGAAACGGAGAACTTAACCCTGAGGTTCACAACCCACACAACACTGCTCCCACTAAGTCCAAGGTAACAAGAGGTGTTGGAGCAGGCAGAGAAATAGTCAAGTTGTTAATGTGTTCTCACTGTGCAAGCATGAGGACCTGAGTTCTAATCCCCAGGATGCACATAGGAAGCCAGGCATGGTGGCACATGCTCATAATCTCAGCGATGGGGAGGTGGAGACAGGTGGGTCCCTGGAGCTTGCTGGCAGAACAAGGTGACTGCAGAACAGTGCCTGAGGTGGCCTGCTGGCCTCCACACTCACAGAGAGACAGGAGAGAAAGAGACAGACAGACAGACAGACAGACAGACAGACAGAAAGACAGAGGCAGGGAGATATAAAGAGACAGTGAAGAGACTGAGACAGAGAGAGGAAAGGAAAGATAGCGAGACAGAGAGACAAAGACAGGCAGAGATAGAGAGACAAAGACAGAGGGAGATGGAGAGAAGAGAGGAGCTACAAAGACAGACAGACGGAAAGAAGAAAGGAAAGACAGAGAGAAGGTGGGGGTAGAGAAGTCATTGAAATTGTCCTTTAGGGGGGGGTCTAGGTCCCAGAAGGTAAAGGGTAGAGAGACAGCCGGGCTCTGGGAGAGAAGTAGGTGCCTGGACACTGAGGGGCCCGCATGTCTGGTGAGAGTTTGGGCCTGACTCCAAAAATCAAAGAACCCTGAAAATCAATTTAAAAACCAGACAGGGCTCGGATAATTGCGCTCCTTCCCTGCAAACAGCGACGGGGCTTCCACTCCAGGCTGGAGCCATTCCACTGACGAGCTCAGCCTCCCTTCAAGAGTGGTTTCTCGCCACGACTGGGATTTATTTAAGTTCCACCATTAAAATGCAAGCCGGAATCCACGCTGCCATCTCCATAGCAATGAGCGTCCTCAAAAACCAGCGCCAGTTTTAATGATTAAATTATCTTTATTTTCGGTTTTTCCATCTCCACATTCCCCCACACGTTAGTGTGTGTTCAATAATTCAAGGCTTCTCCAAACACCACTGAGGAGTGTGACTCCCTAAAGTGGTCCTTCACTGACGGGAGCAACCTGTGGCAGGGTCGTCGCTTTAAACGCTGTGGTAGTGACAGCGCCGGGCGGCCGCTCATTGTAACAGGTGTAAGTCACAATTCACAATCCCCAAGTCCACAGAAGTTCTGGGATGCTGCTGCTGGGTAGGAAGGGGTGGAGAATGTAGAAAGGTGGCGGATATCAAGGCCAAGATTGTGTGTTGTTGTTTAATATTCTGCAAAGCATCTAGAAGCAAACGATGTGGTTTTGACAGCGGTTTCACGTGTGACTGTGTACCGGAGAGTGTGCACATGCACACATCTGTGGGTGGGCACCGAGGCCAGAGGTCACCCTCAGGGGTCGTCACTCAGGAGCCATCCATCTTGCTTTTTGAGACAAGGTCTCTAATTGAAACCTGAAACTCACAAAGGAGGCTGTCGTCCTTAGCATGAATTGTCAATTTGACACAGCTGGAGTCATCCCAGAGGACAGAGAGGAGGACCTCAAGTGAGGCATTGCCTACAGCAGGCTGGCCTCTGGGATGTGTGGGAGTGAATGTCTTAGGGCCACGCATAGGCCAGTGAGCGAGTAACCCAGGAAGCAGCATTCCTCCATGATTTCAGCTTCAGGTTCTGGTCTTGGGTTCCTGCTCTGCTTTCCCAGTGTGGAGCTGCTTTGCTTTTCTCCCCAGTGTTGCTTGTGATGCTGGCCTAAGGGTAGAAAGGGGTGGATTGACATGAGAAGAATTGAGAAGCGAAGACATCCCAGGAATTTGAACATCTCCCTGTCGGGAGCCGTGCAAATGACTCCGTTTCATCTTGACCTAAGGTCAGAGAGGTTTGTCTGTCCTTGTTCTTCCAAGGAGAAACAACAGGATGTCTGGCCTACGATGTGAATGCAACAGGATACCCCCACCTTAACTGGCTGGGGATGGAATCAAGACTTAGTCATAGATCCCATGGGGCAAGTGGCAGCACGGCCAGCGACTCGGAGACTCGTTCCATCTGTATGTGCTGAAATCCCCTAAGAGGGGAGGAGAAGGCAATTCAGGCTATGCGGAGAGGGCATTCTCCTAGCCTCCAAGCCCAGAAGTGGTCAAGGGAGCTCCCGGAGGCTGTGGACAAAACTAACCTTGTCCAAGGTTGTTCCAAACCACATGCTGTGCTGTACTGGACTGTGTGGACATCAAGAGCCTCAGATTCAGTGACCGGAAATCAGGCAGCATCTGAGACACCCAGGCAGCAGAGCCAAGACTCGTGTCTTAGTACCTGGGGCTCGTCAGCACTCCTTAAGCAAAATCTGTCCTCTGACACACAGTGTGTCCTAGATACCAACTGTATAGGCACAACAGAAAACAAAACAAAAAACAAAACAAAAAACAAAAAACAGATAAATCCTTATGTGCAACTGAAGGGAGATCGAGGAAGTTTTCTCAGGGAGGGCTGTTGGGTCACTGGGTATTGAAGGGTGAATAGGAGTTGGTCCTGGCAAAGCATGGATGATGGAAAGTTTGGTGTTGGAAAAAGAGCATTGAATGTGACTCGTGGGTCAAGGGAAAGGAGCAGGGCCCAGAGCAGAGGAGAACCATGGGTGCTAACTGCAGCCAGGCTGAAAAAGACCGGGAACAGAATGGTTAGACTTAAGCGGTCCCTGTCATTCACGGAAAGTGGGGACAGCATGCTGTTCCCCTCACCTCCTTCCCTTTACTGTCGACTTGCATGAAAGCCCCTGTGAGCAGCGGTGGGAGCTGCTGGCATGCTCAGATGTGCTCAGTAAACCAGTGCTGTGGGCCTGTGCAGGCTGAAGAGTCAGAAGTCTCAGCCCGGCCGAGGCAGGTGGCCGAGGAACGCAGGCCCCAGTCACACAGCAGGACCAAGGAAGAGCGAGGGGACTCAAGATGGAGAGACTGGGCTGCCCCATTGGTGATCACCAAGAAAGCCCAGCTGCTTGGATGAACCGTGCACGAGTTCATGGATCCTGAAATAGTACAGTGTCATCCCTCTTCATGGCTATTTTTAAAATGTACTCATCAGATGTATTTATACCCCGCGTCTTCCAATTTAAAGAGAGAGAGAGAGAGAGAGGAGGGAGTTCAGGCAGCTAAAATGGCCAACGTGAAATAAGATTAATAAAACGGGACTTGAAATAAGAAAATGTGATTTTTAGCAAGCAAGCATTGTTGGGACTTAGTTCTAGAGCCAGGCTCTGAGTTTCCAAGTAGCCAAAGCAAAAAACGGGAGCTCATAGAGTCAGGAAGCAGCGAGCCCTGTCAGTGCCTCAAGGAAGACAGACACTTTGCTTGTTCTAAAATCCGAGTAAAACAGCTCAGTAGGAAACAGAAGCTGCAGGGCTTGGGGAAGCCTTATTGACATTTAAAGCAAGAAGCAGATGAAAAGGGGTGTGGTCCGTCCATGGAAACCCCCCCGGGGTTCCCCAAATCCGGGTTGTTCCCACCCAGCACTGGTCGTGTTGCCAGTTGTTAAACAACGCCAAATTGTCTTCCAGGATGGTAGGTGCTTGGTCCCAGAGCTGTGACATAAGAATGAGTACCAGGTCCAGAAGACTCAGGTGTCTGTCCAGTGAGCTGCACAGGGAGCGTGGGTAGGCAGCCAGGGTTCTCACACGAAAGTCCCTACAGCACAGTGGGGAAGGGGGGACCTCAGTCCTCGCTCTGAGTCACTCTGAGCCTCTCTGGGCCCCTGCCTTCAGATAAGAAAGAGCAGTATGAGCACTATGGTTTCACCAGATGTTGCTGAATTGTTTCTGCTGTGGTTGTGTAAGAGTTCGTTTCGTAATCTAAGAGTTCCCTTAATGCCACACCCCCACGGGCATTTGATATTGCCAGACTTAATCTTTGCCAGCTGGATGGGTGTGGAATGCTACCTCACTCAGAACTGAGTAGTAGACTGAAGGGATCCAGGTGACCTGAGTGCAGGCCATCGCCCATGTTGAGATGCTCACTCCTGTTGGATCCATCAATCTCCCCAGACTTCCTGTGGCACCAGCACTCATGTGCATGTACCCCCACACACAGAGACCCAATAAAAAACAAAATCTTTATTAAAATGTGTCTGAGTAGTTAATAAACATTGAGGTTGTCTGACCAGAAAGAACGCAGGGGAAAGAAAGAAAACAAGATAGATTTGACGCCAGGAAAATCTGCCACGTCTTATGCAAAGACTCTCAAAGTCCATGTGCCAAGGACTTTGCCTTGGTGATCAACACACGGGACTTCAACGTGTCCTGGCAACAGGGGCATTTGTGTTGGGTGGAGGGTCACCCAACCCCCACCGTTCTCTTCAAACTCATGGCCACCTCTTTGGGGCATGTGACTTCTGCTATTAGACGTTGGTGTACACCGAGGAAATCTCCTCAGGGAAAGGTCAACATCTGAAGCACAGCCTTCTCGTGATTATAGGTGACCGACAGTGAATCCACACGTGATGACACTGTACTATTCTGGCATCAAGCCTCGAAACAGAATCATCCCATTAGATGCCAATGAACACATTTCAGCTGTACACTTAGGAGCTAAGAGAACAGGACTGCAAGCCAATGAACCAGGTCCCTTCTGACCACTGGAGGAACCTTCCAGCCATCAGACAGAGACAGAGAGGCAACATGGGGAGGAGACACCGTGGGTCTGATAGGCAGAACTGAGGGTACACATGGCTTCAACATGGCAATCAGATGGGGCCAGGTGCACACAGCTCTCGATACACAGTAGGTGTTCAGCAAATGACACTGTCCTGGCATTGCTGTGGCTTATATGCAATGTCTTCCCTGCTCCTGACCCCTGGTCTAACGGCCTTAATTAAAGATAAGCGAGGACCGAGAGACTTCAAGCTCACGCAGGCCCTGGGCACTGAGTGGAGATAAAAATAGAAACTGCTGGGGGGTCATTTCCGTGTTTTTTCCAATCCTTGGAAGCTCCCCTAGGGACACAGCCCAAGCTTTGCTGTTCTGCTCATTTCCAGCCACAACAGCATCATCCAGGGACTGGGGCTCTGCCTGGTGGGAGAGGTCACCGATGACTGAAGGGCAGAGTCGGGCCCCTCAACCCCAGCACTGCACAGCCTCCCTGCTCTGCTGGCTTCTAACTTAGCTGTTCATGGGTGCCCTTACCTGGCTCTGTGAGCCCACAGGGCATTCCTGTCTTCCTCCTGGAGTGATATGCAGATGGGGGCATTGGAGAGTTGATAATAAAGGCTCCTAAGCTGTGCTTCTGATGGGGTTAGTCCTGCCTTCACATCACAGTCCACTGCCACACAATGCCTCCTCTGCCCCAGCAGGGAACCCGGAAGACACTAAACAGGAAGCTCACTGCACCCTTCAACAGTGTTATCCCGTAACACACGGGATTTTGCTACATTTGAACTTCAGACACACAAACATTTTCATAGATGCATGTCCCAACCAAATTTTTTTTTTGTGGCATATCTGAAACCCCTGTGCTTTGACTTATAAGTTCTGGACACCCCACCTGTCACCTGGTGGCTCATTTCTGCTACCAGGAAACTGTGACTTTCTGCCTAAGAGGCATCTCTCCAGCTCCAGCCCAGACATAGCCAGGCAGAAGTAAGCTTCCAGGGAACAGCTGTTCACAGGATGGCTTTGGTGGCACTCTGTGAGACTTGGATCCTTCATGGGTTCCTTGTTCTACGGCAGGCACTGCCGAGAGCCCAGCAGAGGAACATCACCTAGCATTATGTGTATATGTGGGTGTGCATGGGTATGTGTCTGTGTGTACATGCTACAGCATGCATACAATGTATGTATATATGTGGTATATGTGCTTGCTATTGTGAATTTTGTTTATATATATTTTTTAATTCCTTGAGAATCTCATACAATGTATTTTGGTCACATGGCTTTTAAGACTGTTCTGTCGACAGTGCCAGGGAAAAAAAAAAAAGAAAAGGAGAGGAAGAAAGAATTTGCAAATTAAGTTTTGGAAGAGATAAAATGTGAGCAGGGGAAGGTTTCCACAGACATCTAGAAAGATCCAGATGCGACTCAGCAGGTTTCTGCTGCCCAGCCACCACCACCAAGCCAAAAGAAACTGGAGGCAGAGGACACATGCTCCCCAACATCACAGGTCCCGGGACCCCAGCACTTGGCATTTGTTAGTTCACGTCCCCACCTGAGTCACTGCTGTCTTACCCGGTCTGTGTGCCCCCCCCTTCCAGGCTGTAACATAGCCTCCCACCCCGGCCCTGAGTGTAGGGGACCAGACACCTTCTATGGAACCAGCCACACACCAGGCAGATCACATCACAAGGAGAGCGCAGCCTGGGCCTCTCTCTCTCCTTGCAAAGCCGCGCCAGGCAGAGTGTCCAACTTGTAATAAGGGCTCAGTGAATCTTCTTCTGTGTCCCAAGCAGGAATAAGGACATGCCAGCTACAAGGCCTGAGATGTTTCCATGATAAGGAGAAATAAATGGGCTTTTCAAAGACCCCAGACACAACCCTCTAGTAAATTTACTTTAAAGCATAGGAAAAGAAAAAAATAAGAAGAAAAGGAAAAAAAAAAAAAAAAGGACCTCTCCATCAAATACCAAATGCCGCCAAGGAAAGAGATAAGGTTTAAAGCCAGAATGGATTCAGGCTTATATTTATGTAGAGAAGTAATCAGAGCATCAAAGCGGTGGAAGAAAGTGGAAGGGTGTTAAGACAAATGAATTTTAAAAGCACACAATAGCAGCCCCTGATTCGCCTTCCCGGGCAATGAAGTATTTCAGAAGATTAAAAATGGTTATATAACTTCCAGAATCCACATTGTCAAAAAGATTTGTAACTCGATGTTTTCCGACCCAGGTGCCAAATGAAAGAGTTTCATCTAGGTTTTTGATCCTGGCAATTTTTTTAAAGATATAAAATATATTGAAATATTTAAATTGCTTGTCAAATGTAAACTTGCCTATGTCCTCACTCTTTTAAAATATAACGTGGCTTCAAACATCACTTCTCCTACTAGGGTTTTCTTTCTTTCTTTTTTTTTTTTTTAAATTGTTTCATAATGCATTAATAGTGGAGATCAGAATCCAAGTGACTGGTATTTGTATCACATTTCCCCCCCCTCATCCCCTATAATTTTCAGAATGTAATTCTGCCCCCAGCTGGTTAAAACATCTCTGACATCAGAAAGAAACGAAAAACTTGTCAAGGTCCCCATGTGCCTTGGAAGGACAAGGGTTCCTGTTTCACACAGCTGGTGGGTGCAGTGTGGGATGAGACACTCTCCCACCCCACCCACCCTCACCCCCACCCTAAGTAGATTTTGTGTGTCTGTTGAAGCAAATGAGAAGTTTTTCCCTTTGTACAATGAAGGCATCCAGAATGGGGGCCATGCACTTCGGGAAAACCCTGGCTGTGGTCCTCGCAGAAACGCCGTCATTAATGACGAGGTGTGGACTGTCCAGCTGTGGTGCTGGTCATCCCTGAAGGACAGCCCGTGTAGAATGTTAGGCATAACGACCACCTTCATCATCTGCATCCCGAGCACGGAATTTTCTTAATGTGCACATTTTTGCCTTTTCCATTAAATTTGCGAAGACGTGTTCCTACATGGCCACATCCCTGCAAGGACCTCAATATAAGCATCTTCAATACTGCATGGGGCTCTTGCTCTGCCCTGCTGCCATCTTCACCCCAGGCTCAGATGAGCAGCCAGGAAGGCCAGCTGGGTACTCAGCAACAGCCAAGGCCATTGACCATGGGGATGGCAGGTTGGAGTATTCACGGAGATGCTGTCTTTGTGACCTCCTCCATGCGGTGAGCTGTCAAACACACCCTTCATCCCCAACTCTACGCATCCCCTACCTCACCTCTAGGGCATCAGAAACAGTAGTGTGGACAGAAAGTGGGCCTGGGACAGGAAAGTTAAGATCTGAGTCCTCTGTCAACTCCCACAGATGACTAAGAACCACCTTCCCTGAGCATGCTGGGGCGATCCTTCGCCCTCGAGGGAGGTGCTTGAGGAAAGGAAATCTTTCATCTCCTAGTGTTTACACTTCCTATAAAAGGCCAGACAGAGTCAATACTTCAGGTTTTACTGGCCAACCCGCAAAGTCGAGAGTACCACACAAAGAAATCACTTATAAAACCAGACATGGGAAAAAATGTCTCTTTAAGCCCAAAGTGGTAGCATTACCTAGAACTCCAGCACTTGGCTGGATAAGGCAGAATTATGGGTTTGAGGCCAGCCTGGGCTGCATAGCGGCACCCTATCTCAAAAAGCAGAAACTAAAACTAAGTAGAAATCCTCAGGGTCTGGGGAGGTAAAGTGCTTACCTCTCAAGCATGGGGATCTGGGTAAGCATGGACCCCAACAACATGCGTCCCTAACCCCACAACTTCAGGTTCAAAGACTGGCAGATATCAGGGCTCACCAGCCAGCCTGTCCAGCCAATCAGTGAGCTGCAGGTTCACTGAGAGACCTTGTCTCAAGAAAATTGTGTGGTGCGGTGCAGAGGAAAACATCTGGTGCCTACTTCTAGCCTTGGAAGGAAACTGTCATTTTCTCATTAATAACATTAAAAACATAATGACAACAGTGTTTTCACACAGGTCCACATACCAGGGAGGAACTCCTTGATGATGTATTTTATCATCAAAGCAAACACAAGAGTGCACTGTAAAAACTATACTTAGCTTGAAAGCTGGACAAAGTAGGTTCCAGCTGGTTTTGCCAGTTGACATGCTGCCCATGTAATAAGGAAGGTGGTCAGGCAGCCTTCCTGTCTGTCATTCTCTGCCTGTCCCCTGAGGTACTCAGGTCTCAGGATCAAGGTGTTTGTGACCCTTCTGCTCTAGTCTTAGTGTTCAAATCCCACCTTCCAGCTCATGCGATGGGGCCCAGTCTCCCGCACAAGGGTATCATGAGGCAGAGAAGTGCAGAGGGTTGAGCCCTTGAGAATTAGATTAATGCCCTCACAAAAGAGGCCAGAGGAGGAGCATATTTGTTCCGTGGTCACCAGAGGATGTGTTAAAAGTGGCACGTCTTCTAATATAAAGAGCACTTGTCACCAGACCTGAGGCTGCTGGTGCACAGACTCCCCAGGCCTCTGGATCTGTGGACCGCTCGTCTCTGTGGGTTGTCCGTTACTGAGTCTGTGCATTTTTGTTCTAGCTGCCTGAGCTGATGAGACCTTGTCCCTCTGTCACCTCTTCTGAGAAGACTTCTTGGATTTTTGCCTTGCTTAGAGAAGAATGCAGAGCAACAGTGGCTGATGGCAGTCTCCTAGAAAACCCCAAAGGGGAGCCATGGACTCCTGGAAGGCAAGCCTGGACTTCTTATTCAACTCATGCGGTGGGTCTAGCCTGAGTAACTGCAGAGCTAAGACAGGGAATGAATGAGGGGGAGTAAGGCCTTGGCTACATCAGAAGCCAAGTTCATACACTCACACACACATACCACACACACACACACACACACACACACACACACACACAGGCACACACACACATGCATACACCACACACATACATACACACACATACCACACAATATGCATAAATATACCCCACACATATACACCGCACATACCACATGCATACACACCACACATACCATACACACCACATGCATACACACCACACATACCATACACACCACACACACGCACACATACACCAGCCCAATGTTGAGCAGGAGCTGTGTGGAGAATCAGCAGTGAGTACCAACCATCCCAGTGAGAAAGCACAGCTGGCTAGGCTCTTCTCAGGGTCATCTCAATGAGCCACACAGCATACAAGAGGGATGCTGCTCCCTCTCCACTTCGCAGATGGGGAAGACTGAGGGAAAATGACATGGACAAGGCTCCAGAGCTAGCCTGTGGTGCAATTAGGATACAAACCTATCATCTCTCTCTAGAGCCTACCCATGACTCTCCTGTCCACTACTCCCAGCTAGGGCTCTGCAGGTGGCTCTTTGCATGTGTCTGGTCAGATCTTTACAGCTGAGGCAGCTTCCTGGCTGTCACCTCTTTTTTCCCTATCCTCCAGTGCTGTGAGGTGGGAGGCAGACCCTGAGAGAATCATCTCTTGTTAAAGACAGTTATTCCTCAGGAGTCTCACCTTGATACTGACATCCCTTTGTCCGTTGGCGCAGAAGATGGTTAAAAAGGCAGAAAGGTCTGTGAATGAGATCTTTGGAGGATCACCTTAGTGATCAGTGGGGAAACTGGGGCCTAGAGAAAAAGACCTCTGAGGCTCTTATGTGAGATTAAGGGTCTAGACAGTGTCTGATTTCAGAAGCTGCTGTGTAACTTGACATTCAGTCTACCATGCCCAACTGAGGAAGGTTTATAGGGTACGGTGATGTGGGTGGGATGGCTCCTTTAGGCTCCTATATTTCAAAGTTCGGTCCCTAGTTGGTGGAACTGTTTAGGAAGGGTGAGGAGGTGTGTCCTTGTTGGAGGAAGTGTGTGATTGGGGGTGATCACTGAGGCTGCAAAAGCCCATGTCATTCCTAGTTATCTATCTCTACCAAGGTCTCCGCCCATTGAGATGCCAGCTGCTGAGGCCATGGACACTCAGCAAATCTTTGTCACTTTCACCTGCTTGCATTGCTCAAAATCAGAAGTGTGCTTTGTAAATAGTAAATGAAAAGTTCGTTTGCATATGAAGATGGAGCTGGAGGTAAAAATTGGAGGTATTGGGGACCACCTTCTGCAGATAGATAGTGCCTAGGACCAGTGAATTGGAGATTGCCAGATACCCATATCCTTGCCCCAGATTGCATCCTCAGAACACAGCCCCAAGTGGAACCCAGAAATCAGGCCCAGCCAGTAAATGTATATATGTATGATGGATGGATGGATGGATGGATGGATGGATGGATGGATGGATGGATGGATGGATGAGTAAAGGAATGAATGTGTGGTGATGCAGATCTGGAGTTTCAATGTCATCCCAAGGGCAGTGGGAGCATGTCCTAAACAGCTTGTGGCCACTGGGAAGTATCTCAGCACTGGAAGACAGACATAAAAACAAATCCTTTTCTACTACTTGCCAGCTTGTCACTCTGGGCAGGTACGTAAATGATGGAGATGTACTGGCAGCAGCTTGGAAACTCAGCACGCTTATTTTAAAGTGAGAAGAAATTGTATTGTATATTGCTGAGGGAGGTGCCTGGTTTAGTTAATCTGGGTGGGGGCATCCTCTGGAGGAGGGCAGTCTCAGGCTGTGGACAACCAGCAGGGGGAAGCTGTGATGGATGCTTTACCCACAGAGACTAAGGGAAAGCTTTGCCATTCCCCTCACAGCCTGACCTAGGGTCTGAGGCACTGGGGTCCTTGACATGGTTATGGTCATGTCAACCAACAACACACATTCACCCAGGGCTTCCTTTGTTCCCTATGGAGCTTTGCAATTACCCAATGGCCATTTATACCTCTTCTTTTGAGAAGTTTCTGTCCCAGTGACCTGGCCATTTATTGATTGAGATATTGTTCTTTTATCATTAACTTTTTTAAATCTCTTTAAACATTCTTGATATTAGTCTTCCATGAGATGAACAGCTTGCAGAGATTTTCTCCTGCTCTGTGTGAGGTTTATTTGCTCTGCAGATTCTTGCCTTTGAGTGCAGACACCACACAGGAGAAAACAGAGATCATCTCCTGTGAATTCAGGAGTGAGATGAGATTGTCCATCCTTACCACTCCCCCGGTACGGTTCTCAAAAATTTTAACCAGAGCAATCAGTCAAGAGAAAGAAACAGCCAGGAAAGGGGGAAGTCACATTGTCACTCTCTGCAGATGATACAATTATATACATAAAACCCACCAAAAGACTCTTAGAAATTGTTGTGTTTTTTTTTAAAATCAGCCAAGTCACATCATACAAAATCAAAGTACTAAACATCTACAGTTTTCCTATACATCAACAATGAACTCACCAACCAAGAAATAAAGAACACAGTCCTATTAATAGTAGCCTAAAAACTGACCTGGAAAGAAATCTAACCAAAGAACCATAAGACTTTCACAATGGAAGTCATGAAACATGGCAACTCATGTTCAAAAATAGGAAGATAACACTGTAAAAATGTCTACATTACCAAAGGCTAGCTACAGTTTTGCAATTCCCATCAAAATACTGATAACATTCTTCACAGACTAAGAAAGAACAATCCTAAAATTCGCTTGGAAACACAAGACACCCTAAATAGCCAAAGCAATCCTGAAGGACAAGAACAATGCTGGAGTCATCATAATATTTAACCTCAAAATATGCTACAGAGCCATAGTGACCAAAACAGTGTGGCACTGGCTATTTCTGAACACACCAAGCAAATAGCTTCTCAAGTCTTTGCATTGGCTCTTCCCTCTGCCAGGAAAACTCTTCTACAAATATTTAAAGGCTTGCTCCCACTTCCTTTTAAACTCTCTTCAAAACTCACTATAACCGATAAGCCCTCGACAGAGTGCCACCTCCATCCTCATGGCTCTCCTTGCCTGCATTGTCCCTGCTGCTCTTGTGACCACTTGCAGTCAGCTTGCTTCTTAGCAGACTCTCCCTCGGTGGAAGGGAACAGCAATTGGGGTCTGAGAAAGTGTCTGTTGGTGGCCATTTGTGTGCTGCCTGGAACTTTCTCAGCTGTATGGATGCAGAAAGGAGAAAAAGGAAAGAGAGGGGAAGGGGGTGGGAAGGAAGGCAGGCAGGGAAGAAGGAAGAAAGGGAGGGAAGGAGGGAGGAAGGAAGGGAGGGAGGGAGGGAGGAAGGGAGGGAGGGAAGGAGGGAGGGAGGAAGGGAGGGAGGGAAGGAGGGAGGGAGGAAGGGAGGGAGGGAGGAAGGGAGAAAGGAGAAAGAAACAGGTGTTTTGACGCTATTGCAGCAGATCAGTCTTTGCAGCTTATCTAAGATCTTGAAGCCAACCTCACAGGCATTCTAACTTTCCCTTTACGCAACAATTGCTGTAATACTTTCTCTTTGTTCCAGTTATTTTTTTCCCTCAGTCCCTCAAACTTTGCACACCCCACACTTGGATTTGATGGAAGTGTACTCTCTGCCAAAACTTCAGCTTGCAGTCTTGTCGTCTCAGGCGTCCCAAGGTTGTACAATAACCAAATGTCTTTGTTCTTGTGATGAGAGTATGCATCAAGAATCAAAGAAGCAAAAGGAAAAGGAACGTTCCAGGCTATTACTGTAACAATCCAATTACAATGCCTATCAAACTTAACTTCACAGGTTATAGCTCCTAATTGCCTGACAAAAATTGACACTTGAGTCGAAACAGCATAATATAATCAGAGTCCAAATTAAATTTGATCGTGGGCAGAAAACGATGCTATCATCCGAAGGCATGGGAACGGGAGATCAACTGGCATGATACCGGGGATCAGAAATGAAAATTATTCATTAATGGCAATGCGTTTCCGATAATGGAAAAGACACAGTTCAGACGGCTTCGTAAAAACACTATTAATTAAAAAGATGATAGACCTAACAAGCCATAGAAACCAGAGGGCTTTTGGGGGGCTATGCTCATTAGGGTGAAGGATAACATCGTGTGAGAAGGAAGTCGATGTTCTTTAGTGAGAAGTGTTTCGTTGATGCGGAAGCCAGGTTTACTGGCCGCTGCTCTGTGGAATGGTGTTCTCCAGGGGGCTGTGTTCCAGGGCTATAAAAAAGAAAAAGGAAAGGCAGTCTTTGGCCATATTACGGCTGTGCAGTAAGTGCAATAGTGCAGGCCATAAAACAGAAGGGCTCAATTCATAAAAGAAATGCTCAGGGGAGTTTGCATACAATAAAAGGAAATGCACTATAGAAACTAGGGAGTCGTGTGTGTGTGTGTGTGTGTGTGTGTGTGTGTGTGTGTGTGTGTGTGGTGTTTCTGGGGGGGGGACACATAAGCTTCTGTTTTCACCTTGCAAGGTCTGTGAAATTTCTAGTTTAGGGGACCGAAATACACAGAAGGACAGTCAAATGCAAGAGGGCATCAGAAGGAGGGACAGACTTCTGAGGAAAAAATAATAATAGTAAGGTCTGCATGCATGGCTCAGTGGTTAAAAGTATTGGCTACTCTTGCAGAGGACCTGGATCCAATCTCAGCATCCACAAGGCGAATCCCAATCATCTGTAACTTCCGTTCTGGGGCATCCAGCGCTCTTTACTGGCCTCTAAGGGCACCAAACAGACAGATGGTACAAATGTACATACAGACAAAGCAGTGAAAAACAATGACTCAACTAATGAAACATTCAATCAATACTTAATGAGCATCTTACACGTGTTAAAGCTCTTCCGGAGCCAGAGGGCACCTTAGATTTTTTTTCCCATTGTTATGATAAAATAACTTGACAAAAGCAAGCTGGCAGGACTCCAAGGCCAGATCCCCTTTGAAGAGCCTGCCTTTCTACCCTGTGGCCTTAGGACCAGATTTCAACCCATGACCCCTAGAGAACACCATCAACCTGAAGCTGGCGAGGCCCCTCTCGAATGACTGAGACTTGTGATTGCCTAAGCACGAGGACGTCACCAGCAGAAATGGACTGGTCCAGGTGGCCTGGAGCAAACGCTGGCTCCGAGCAGCAGGAAGCTGGTGACCTGAGCATTGATCTGCGGGTCTCTGGAGAATGTGGAGACTGGAATCCACTCCAGGGCCTACACTTGGCAAAGTGTCTGATGGTGGCTTTGCAGAGGGTCTGACACAGTTTCCGGGAGGAACCTGATTCTGAGCGCTCTGGGAACGGCCTCCACTGTGTGGCAAAGGGTAAGCCAACTCCAGGCTGAAGCTGCCACCCAGAGTGAGAACAAGATGCCCCCCCTTACCTCCACCTGCAGCCTCAGAACCAGTCCGGTTTGACTCAAGCTTGCCTGCAATCTGCAGCCACAGAGGCAGGCTCTGACCCCGGACGGCAGATGGTAACACTCAACAGAACCCAGGTGATACACTCCTATCTCCACAGCTGAGGTAACAGGAAATTCTCTAAGTCCCACTGCCAATGAGAGGCAGAGCCAGAGTTCAAAGCCTGGCGCGGCCTCTTCGGAGCCCATGCTTTCTTTATAGAAGGAGTTGGCTCATTCAGCTTCTGTCTCCCTGGCTTACATGCTTCCCTCCCCTCCTGCTTACTCTTTCCCACTCCCGCTGTGGTATCTGTTCAGTTTTTTGTCCCACAAGTTTGCCCGCCCACCCCCCTGCTTCCTTCTCCCTGATGGTGTCTTCTTTCACTGGACCCTGGCTGTCACTTCAGATCATACCTGGCTCTAGCCCCTGGTGGCCTAACGCTGGCCAGGACATCACTTTAACTGACCAGTATGTCTTCTACAAGTAATGGAGTGGGCACCTCTATGCCATCAGCCCAAGAGCTCGGATGGCCCAAGGGCACCAAGTCCCCAGCAGAATAGCCCATTCATGGGGCAAACACTGGGTGTGATTGGACTCTATAGAAGGCCGTCACAACAGAGAGACAATTCCTCCCAGTCCTAGCATGCACCCAAGCTCTGGCTCCAGTGGTCCAAGACATCTGGGACACTGTGACATGTATCATTCCTTCACACCATCATTGCTCATCTATTCATCCAGTCCTTGGCAACCTCCCACTACGAGTCAGATGGTACCCTCACTGGTGGCAACACCATGGTGAATAAGGCAGGAGTTGCCACTCCCATACCCGGGGGGAAAACAGAGTAGAAACCCGTTAATACTGTCAAGAGAGAACGTTCATAATACATCCTATGAGTGAAATGACCAGCACGTATATCAGAGGCTAACAGAGCTTCAGTAGAGAAGGGTGTTGGGAAGCCTCTAGAACAAGGCATTTCCGAGCTGTCACTGCATGTATTACTACTTACTGGGAGTCCCGGTCCACCTGTGTAGAAAGGGCGGGAATGTTTGGAAAGCCACAGCCAGTGGGGCATCCTAGGGAGAGAAACTGGAGCACATAATAAACCTATGTATTAGTTACTTTTCCCATTTTTGTGGCAAAGTACCCAGCGCCAGGCAGGGGAGGGAGGACTGGGAAAAGAACTCATTATTGGGACTCACAGTTTAGAGACACGGTCCTTCCTGGAGGGGAAAGTGTGGTGGCAGGAGAGTGAGGCAGCTCGCCGCGTTGCCTCCACGTTCAGGTAGCAGGGGCATGACTGCTGGCACTCAGCTCACCTTCCCAATCTCTCTCTTTCATGAGGTCTGAGACCCCAGCCCGCAGGACACTGCTGCACATGTTTAAGATGGGTCCTCCCACTCCCGTGAAGCCACTCTAGCAACTCCTGCAGAGACATCCCTGTGACTGGAAATCCTGTCAACTTGACAATATTAAACCACTGCAACCTGACTGTCAACAGAAGGTCCTCCAAGCCCAGAGTTCTCCATCTCAACGCTCCGTTCAGATCTATCCATGCCCTTCCCTACCGTGTCTGCTTACTCTCCAGTCAGCTTCATGTGGAGCGTTTGTCTTCTGCTCAGAGTTCTCCCATGATCTAGAAGCCAGGGGTCTACTTATGTTTGTCTGTGTTTGTGTGTGTGTGTGTGTGTGTGTGTGTGTGTGTGTGTGTAGGCCAGCAGTCAACCTCAGGTTTCATCCCTCAGGAACCATCCACCCTGTTTTTTTTTTTTTTTTTTTGAGACAGGGTCTCTCCTTAGCTTGGGCTGGTGACTCAGTGTCGCCTTTACAAGCACAGCCCGCTTTTCCCCTGTAGGTTCTGAGGATTTAACTTGGGCGCCCGCTTTTCCCCTGTGGGCTCTGAGGATTTAACTTGGGCGCCCATGCTTGCAGTGCAAGCACGCCAGCCACTTCACTGTTTTTCACATGAATGGAGGGAATGAACTCCAGGTAACAGAAGGTGCGGGTGTTTATGGACCTCGTCAAGCAGGATGCTGTTCGGGTGCTGCACTTGCATTTGATTGTGCTAAGAAAGTGGGCACTGGTATTATAGATGTGAGGGACAGGCTGTTACGACATCAGCTGATGATAGGAATTTTTTAACCTCGGAGTAGTCTTATGGGACCAAGCCCGCACACATCATCCACCCACTGCCGACTAAAGTTTGGGTGCACATGTGGCTAGAATCCAGTGTGTGCAAGTGAACCCAGGGTGATTCACTCCATCCTTAGGTGCTCGTAGGCGCCTGTTTAGGATGCATGGGACAGTGTGGGCACACTCACTTCCTCACAACTTTCCCACCGTCTGGATGGAAATGGTTGGAGAAGACAGGCGAAACTTTACTGCAGTGGGGATTGTTTTAAAGAATAAACTTACAGTGCTCAGAATCCCAGGAGAAGCAGCGCTGATGGCTGAGGAAATGACCACATCCATGTTTGACAGGGACATCTTCGTTTCAAAGATAACACTACTAAGAAACTTCAACAGCGATCGAAAGCAATTATCTTCAGCCCTCTACCTCACTCTCCCAGCCCAGAGTGGCAGCACCCTCAGGACCTGCCTCTCCTTTCCTGTGGTCCTGTGTGGCCTCATCCAGCGGCTGACCTTTCATCTGTTTCTCCCCTGACTTCTGGACTTATCTGCTTCCACTCCTGAATACAAGCCCACAGAGTTCCCTGTTGCCTCTCCTTTCTCTCCTGTGCAATTCTGCCTGAGCAGCAGATAGACTGTGTTTTCTTAAGAAGGGCAGGCTTCAAGTATCCACTCCACCCATCATCAGACCCATTCCACCCCCAGGCATTCATCCTTAGGACTGTTTTACCAAGAATAGGAGGACCCTCCCCCTTTGCCAGGGCTTCCATTGTCCACGAACATCTTAATTGGAGAACGCTCCTGGTCTACAAGCATGCCTTATGGACACAAGGTAAGAATGAGCTAGGAAAACCCCATATCACATTACCCAGGAAACCACACTGAGAGAGAGGGACAGGAAGAGTCTGGACTGGAGGTGATATAGCACACTGTAACCCCAGCACTGCAGAAGCTGGGGAAGAAGAATCATGGGTTCAAGGCTGGCCTGGCTCACACACGGAGCTCTTATAGAAATCTAACAAAGAAAAAAGAAAGAGCTCCTCTCTTCCAAAACTATCAGCCCACTCCGATCTTGTGACCTCCTCCGATTGTTTTCCAATGAGGAACACATTACTCACAGAGGGCTGCCACTCAACAGCCACAGGAAGGAGAGTTGGAGAGAAGAATGCACACCCACCCAGAGGAGGAAAACACCTTGTGTTCATTCCTTGTTCCACCGGCATTCAGAGCTGTAGTCCCTACTCAACATTAGATGGGTGGCAGAGAGAGTGCAAGAATAGCCTAGCAGTTTCCAGGAGAACGAGTATGTAGAACTAAGTCCATCCCAGCCTCCTACAGACGTTTGCTCGACACAGCCATTTGTATTGGGAACTGACAAAAAGCCACTGAAACCTCGGGACCTCGAGTCAAGAGCCGAGCGTGTCACCTCATTTAGATCTGAGCAGAAGCCATCACCAGCTCCCTCCGAGGACAACACATCACTCAGCAAGCCTCGCCGAGGGTCTGCAGTGCGCATTAGCATTTAATGTGATTCCTTATGGTAAATGATGGCTTAGTTCAACTCATTTGGAATGGGACTGGGTTTGGTCTGCCCATGGAAAGCGGTGCATTAGTGAAATTAAATGGAGCTCATCGTGCCAGCACATGTCACTGGAGCTGCTGTAGACAGGGAGGACAGCAGAAAACAATCTCCACAAACGATGAGCGTCTGTCTAGATCCCGTGGCTGCTTTGTGGAGGGGTGACGGGCTCACAGCTTTGTGCAGTCCACAGGCCTCATGACCTGCCACCCCTGAGTCGAAGAGTGAAACGGGTGGAGGTGCCTGGTCGGATGACAACTTACATCTGTGCCTTTGGTGAAGACCCCAGTAAAGTCAGGAACACACACACACACAGTCATGGTGGGGGAGAAATGGGGAAATTGCTTGCTGTAATCAGGCTCTGAGTTGCCTTTTGTGAATTTGCCCTTTGCCCCTCTAACTCAGGAGACCCTCAAGGGAGAGAACAGGGCATCGAACCAACTCCATTTTACCAGGGTAAGCACTCAAAGACTATTTCAGACAAATGGAAAACAGAAAGATAACACAATGTTAGCCGTCTATTGCCTTAACTCCTGGGCCACCTCACCCTGTGGATGCACAACTTGGGAAAATATTAAATTGTCTAAGTCCATTAATGATACTAGAGCCTGAGGTAATCGTGCATGGTCGTCAAAATGATGTTGGATCCTGACAGCTGAATGGGGTCTACCTATGGAAAGGGAGACGATGCAGCCTTCAGAATGAAGAAAATCCTGACACATGCCATGGCACAGGTGAGCCCCGAGGACACTGCACAAAGTAAGCAAGCCCAAAGGCAAAGAATAATTCTACTTACATGAACAAATGACAACAGCAATTGCCAGCGGCTGGGACAGGGAGAAAAGGGAACTGAGTAGGTGCAGAATCTCGGCTCTGTAAGGTGGAAACCATTCTGTGGGTGGACGGTGGGACGCACAAGTCCCTGAAATCCACACTTACAATGATGAAGGTGGTAGATTCTGTTGTGTATGCTCTCCCACAATTAAAACAAATGTTGAAAATCTCATCCGAGTGTGCTAAGTGCAGATGACAGGATGTAAAATGGCCCATGTGTACCTGGGCAGAGTGAGACCCACTGCACAGTGGGTGACAGAGTCTTCTCCATTTTGTTCTTTATAAAGCTTATTTATACTTCTGCATTTGCTTCTTAACTAAAAAGGACACTGTTACTCATCAGGATCCAGAAACAAAGACAGAAAACTCTCTGGGAAAGGCTCACAAAATAGGTGTAGCCATGGGCTTGGAGATGCTCCCAAAGCAAGAGGACGTAAGACTCTTCACTGCTGAAGTAATGTCTCTATAAGTACATCTCGTGGTGTGGGGGGATGGGGTGGTGATGCTGGTGAGGATGGTGGTGAGGATGGTGGTGAGGATGGTGGTGATGAGGATGGTGGTGAGGATGGTGGTGGTGAGGATGGTGGTGAGGATGGTGGTGGTGAGGATGGTGGTGGTGGTGAGGATGGTGGTGGTGAGGATGGTGGTGGTGAGGATGGTGGTGGTGAGGATGGTGATGAGGATGGTGGTGGTGAGGATGGTGATGAGGATGGCAGTGCTGAGAATGATTGTGGTGGTGAGGATGTCATTATGAATGAAGTGAGAATAACAATGATAGTGGAGGTGGTCATGGTGATGAGGATGATGCTGTTTGTGATCATGGTGATGATGGTGAGGAAAATGGTGATGACAGCAGTGATGACAGTGATGGTAATGAGGACGAATTAAATAAATTGCAATGAAAACAGTAAAACAAAGTTGGTTCTGACATGGGAATATAAACCCTGAAGTTGCTATTCACATAACCAGTTGGTCATGAGTCAGGGGTAGAGGCACACAGGTGTGTATACAGGCAGAACATGAGGACCATGGGGACCACAAGACCTGCGTTCTCACCCACCATGAGCAGATCACATCTCTTCTTGCAGCCTCACTGTGCTGGCTGTGAAATCAGATGTCTACACAGAAGAACCTTTAAGTAATTATCTGGTCTGACAGCTTCCAAATGGACAGAAGTTTTCCTACCCCTCAGAAGTTGCAAAGTAGGGCGGGTGCATTCCAAGGTTGAATGTCTAACAGCATCTCTTACTGCAGAAGGGTTTCCATGAATATTATTTTGAAATTAATCAGATGCATGTTGTGGAGCTCACAGTAAATATATGAATACAAACAAGACAAATGCATGTCAGTGTGGAATTGCATTAAACACATTATATAAATGTCATATAAACTCTGAGAGGGTAGAAATCAACCATGACTACAGATAATCCCAAATAAATAACTTGTTCTGCTTAGCTGTCTCTTGAAGCACAAGACTTGCAACCTTAGGAAGTGACTCCACCTGCCTCTGCTCAGTTGGGCTTCACCCATGTCTTACACACCACAGAAACTCAAAAGTGGAAAAACAGAGATCGTTTCAACAGAATAATTCAGAAAATGCTTCCACACTTGGTCTTTGGGATTCATAGAAATGTGTCTAAGAAGCATGTTGCTGCAACAGGATTGTGTCAGGGGATGATCAGACAGAGGCAGGGGAATTCTAGAGAATTTGAGACTACAGCAGTGAGGACCCAGAAAGGAAAACAAGATGGCGGCCATTGACTCATTTGCGTAATTGAAGTGGACTTGCTGGGCTGTCATTAGAGAGGGTGACAATGAGTCACAGAGGAAGTTGGATAAAGGACTACCTGTGAGGTCACTGAGACTCCCTCAAAGCAGGAAGTTGAGGCCATCACAGCTTGTGTGGGGATAGAGAGACAAAGGCTGACATGCCTTACCTACTCTGAGGGACAGTGCCCTTAAACCATGTGCCAAAGGAAACCTTTTCTTCATTTAGTTGATTCTGTGAGGTATTTTGTCACAGCTTCGAGAAAAGCAACTTACTTGGGGTCTTTGGGGCCATGAAGTTAAGGTGACCTTCTGAGTTGCCCACTGATTAATATTCTTCTAGAGGCAAAAACTGAACACAGAGTCCCAGGGGAAACGCCACCTGAATGCAAAAGCAGAGATGGATGCTAAGCAGTGGGACCCCGAAATAACCAGAAACCTCCCAAACCTGAGCCATAAAGAGCTGTGAAGCACTGTCCCTCCCAGCTTTCAGTAGGAGCCAACCCTACCCATAACTTGAGTTCAGACTCATAGCATCCAGAGACATGTCCAGCCGGGTGGTAGTGGCACACACCTTTAATCCCAGTGCTTGGGAGGCAGACACAGGCAGATCTCTGTGAGTGTGAGGCTAGCCTGGTCTACAAAGTATATTCTAGGAGAGACTCAAAAGCTACACAGAAAAACCCTGACTCAAAAAAACAAAAAAAAAAAAAAAAACAAAAACAAAAACAAAAAATGGATGCACATCCTTCAAGCCACTCACTTTAAGTTGTTGCATTACATCATACTCAGAAAACTTATCTTGGTAATGTTGGTGGTCATCCCGATGAGAGCCCATCCCCCTCCAAGGGCTGCCTGTGCTCAGCTCACAACGCATCCAAATAGATTGTGCCAAGGCCCCAGGCTCCCAAGAGAACCAGACTTAGCAGCTCCTCTAGCAATGTACTCGCCATCTAGAGAAAGTGGCCAGATTTCCCTGGCCCTCATCTCCAGTTCACAGATGACATAACAACTCAGAAGCGTGCCACTTGCTTCAGCAACTACACAAAGTGGTGTCCCTACTCTCCCAGCATGAATTCTCATTCTAGAGTTCCCAGACCGGGAGGTATGTCATCCTGAGGGCCACCTGATGCCTGGCTACCTCTGCCAAGACGAAGAAATGGCAGCTTCTGAGTCCCAGATTGGTACTTCCAAAATCATACACCCTGACCCAGCTGGAGTCCCAGCCCTCTTCCTTTCTGGTCACTTGAGGCTTGGTTAGACCAGAAGGAAATTCATGCCCTGTTCTAGCCATTTAATGTGTAGATTTTATATCCTAAACAAAGATAACGCTAATGAATTCACAGTCAACCTTTTCAGCTCCATGATAGAAAAAGATTTTCAGTCACTTTAGCCCAAGCTGCAGCTGCACCCAGGGTCACCCAAAGCAAAGGACAACACATTAATCTTTGTCCTCCTTGTGTTAAACAATCTCTCAGATAATCCATAGTGTGGCACGCAGCAAAACTCAAAACCTTAGAACGTCATCTAGCCAGTCCCCAATTAAAACATAATCTTTTTAAGCTGCCAATACCACAGAGCAGAATCAATAGAGGGGAAGGTTCTGAATGGCATTCCCTAGTGATCTGCTCTGACCGAGAATAGATTGCTGCTGTCATGGCTGGAAGGAGGAGAAGGGGACCCATAGGAGCCAGAGAGACTGAGAGAAGGGTGGCAGATGACTGGGATCCATCCGCCAGAGGAACTGACATCTGATGCATCTCTTACGGCATGAGTCAGGAAGGTGACCATTGTAAGAGTCCTGTGAAACCACACTCTATGCTTTCCAGGGGATGATTAGAGTGTCCATACGTGAAGCCCTGTGGGTGTCCCCAGAATATTTCCAGTGTTGCACTATGTGGAAAGGGTCAGGATACTGACAGTGAATGAGTGATGCCTGGGGCCATGATGCTCTCTTTCCAGACCCAAGACAAAATGAGGCTCCTTGGCACAATGGGACTTGCTATCAGTGGAAGAGTCTGTCTCCAAAGCAGAGGTCACTGACACTAAGGCTCCCGTGCTTCCCTCCTCGCCTCCCTCCACGGCATGCCTTACGGGACCTTTCTTTTCACTTGACAGATACCCACAGCCCTTGAGCCCAGCATCCCCCACACCACACAGTACTCAGATCTCCTTTCTCAGATGTGTGCAATGCCAAATGAGGCTGAGGCTGGAAGCCAAAGCTTCATCCACAAGGGCCAAGAAAAACATTCTTCTCCAGTCCCTCTGGCCTCCTTCTTTGTGTCCTTGACTGGTGTGGCTGTCAGATGTGTCCTAAATCCTATAATTAAAAAGTCAAGCCTCTGTAAATGGGCACCTCTGTCACCATCTCTTTGATATCTCTTCCACTCTGGAAGCTATTCAGCGTGGACAAGATACGGGAGAGAAGCTAGATGTTCACAGGTGTGTACTATGCAACTCATTGTACACAGAGGTACAGGGGTTGGGGGCCACAGTGAGATGAGCCATGAAGGATGACAGAGATCCTCCTGGAACCCCCTAAAGTGTTTCCAGTAGATGGGATCCTAAAGCAGGGGAGTGAAGAATCAAGAAGTTGACTGTGAAAGTTCTAGAGAAGCTGAGGGTGATGTAAGATGACTTGAGGGATAGCTTCCTGGTGGGTGGAGACCAGGAACCCTGGGAGAGAATTGCATGGTGAGGGAACATCAGTAGGGTGTGTGGGTCTCTTCTAGGCTGATTGGCAATGGAGAGGTTCTAAAGCATTGATTTCCAGCCTGTGGGTCATGACCCCTTTGGGGTTGAATGAACTCTTCACAGGGGTCACTAAGAGCATCAGGAAACACATATGTTAACACTATGATTCATCACAGTAGCAAAATTATACTTATGAAGTAGCAACAAAGATAATTTTATGATTGGGGGTCACCACAGCATGAAGAACTATTACAGGGTCAAAGCATTACAAAGGTTGAGAACCACTGCTCTAAAGAGAGCTGGGGTTCAATGTGAGTCTACCGAGGGAGATAATAAAATGAGGGGGCTTTGGGGGTTGGTCTATTGGGTCATTTTTAATATCCTTTAAGGTTCACGAGTTCAAAACTGGAGTCATTTTTCCTGAGTAGTTGTTGTGAATGCCTTTGAAAGTGATCCTTCTCCCAGGCCTCAGGACAGACTGACAAATGTATGGTCATGTGAGGAAGACTACCTCAGAGAAAAAAAGCAATGCCTCCCACACCACACCCACATCGTACCTACATTACACCCACATCACATGAGCATGAAGTGACCACAACACCCCTCCCCCCCCACACACACACACAAACCTCTACTGCTACACTTCTACTGTAACGATTCAGATGAACCCCAGGGCCACATGTATACATGTATGTCATCAAGCACTGAACCCCAGCTCTTGACTCCAACTGTCTTTAAAAAGCTGCTAGTCCTGTGGGGGCACAACCTTATACAGGGTCTACATTAGTTTAAACACACACACACACACACACACACACACACACACACACACACACAATGGGCTGAATATAGACCCTTGGAAGATGCTTTAAAAGCCAAGCCCACACCCTAGGCACTTCTCTTTGACTGATGGGCACCTTCCAAACAGCTAGACTAGCTAGGTATATCCAGAAAAGAAGTGTCAGGATCACCCTGATCTAGAAGGGGCTATGCTGGTCAGTTATTTGTCAACTTGACATAAACTGAGGTCATCTGGAAAGAGGGGTACTTAATTGAAAAAATGTCTCCATCAGATTGGTCTGTGAGGCATTTTCTTAACTAATGATTGATGTGTGAGGGCCCAGCTCAGGGTGGATGGTGTTGTCCCATGGCAGGTGGTCCTGGATGGTTAAGAAAGCAGGCTGGGAAAGACACAGGGAGCGAGCCAGTGAGCCACACTCACCCATGGCCTCTGCTTCGGCTCCTGCCTCCTGGTCCCTGCCCTGAGTTCCTGCACTGGCTTTCCTCATGATGAGCTTAAGATGAAAGAAGCCCCTTCCTTCCCAAGTGGCTTTTGGTTGTGGTATTCGTCACACAAACAGAAGAGTAACTAATACAGCAGCTTACAGAAAGAAGAAATGGGGACAGAGTTGGAAAGGCAGGCAAGACTCCAAAGGGCAGAGATTTGAATGCTGAGGGAAGTCAAATGCCTGTTAAGGACTCCTCTGGCTCAGGCAGAGGCTCCGTCCTATTGCCTTGGACATGCCCTGGTACTCACTGGAACACTCCAGGGAGAGGAAATCTTTACAAGTTGGGGCTGAGTCTTTAAGAAAACGTGATTTCTAATGCTTTCCGAAATAGCCCCCATCTACACAGAACATCTTGATTGTCCAAATAGGGTAGCCACTGAGATGTTCCAAATCAAAGGGAGTCTGAAAGGGTGGCGGGCGACTCCATTTTCCTGAGATGTATTTGGATTTTCTCCACCCCACTCATGCAAGAATTACTTTTGAAACACTCATGGCTTGTGCAAACACGGGGTCAGGATCAATAAACACAGGTGATGTTATACGGCCATATTTTAAAACTACTAAATTAGATTAGAATCATTCGGCTTTCATTTCCATAAGACTTAAGATCAGTTCACCTGTGAACAAAAAAGTCCAAACATTATAGTTGTGATTGTGCGATGAGGCAGCCACTCATGTTTTATCTCTATAGAGAGTTCAGGTTAAAGGGGGCACAAGAAATGAGCAGGGTGCAAGAAATGGGCAGTCCCCTTTGCATGGTTTCACTTCGAGTGGCCAACCATGCTCTGAAAATAACGCAGAACAGAAAATAATAAACAACTTGTAGTTTTAAGTTATCTGCCAATCTTAGCGGTGTGATAAAATCTCATGCTGTCCCACTCACTCCTTTGTCCAGAGATTCCACAGTGTATGCACTACCCACCCCGGAGTTTCTCAGGAGCCACCTTGTAGTACCATGGTGCTGTGCCCAAGTCACCTTTACTTTAACTTAATAGTCACCCTGAGGTGTAAGGGTAGCCACACTGACAATGTCACTATACTATGCTGTCGTTAGCATTCAGTTTGATTACTTACCATTAGTGTTAATTTCTTGAGGTCCCCAGCTATAAAGTAAAAGTTATCATAGGTTTATATTATGCATGTATGTGTTGGGAAATATACAGTGTATATACAGTGTATATAAGTCAGGTTCAGAATGAGCCAAGCATTGAATATGCATCCTGAGTCCTAGACTACAGCCCTCCAGGTGAAGAGGGGTTATAATACTATTAAGTTTGATTTGTGAGGAACCCACACACACTTCTGTCGCTCAGTTTATAAAGAATTAAGCAGAGCTGTGCCCTGCAGTGTTGGGAGACCACAGAGGAACCTCAGGATGGTCTGGCATGTGGCTCTCATAATTCTCCTGGGACATTGGCACACTGACCCCATTTTTCTAGATGGTTCATCAATGACAAGACCGTTTAGGTGCTGAGGGCTATAGAGCAGAGCTTGGCCTGTCTGTGGTGCAGCCCAGGAGCATGTTGGGACTGGAGGCTCCTGCCTTCTCCCTCCTCTCTTGAGTCTCCTCCACTCACTGAAGCAGGCAGCCCCCAAGAGCGGCACTGCAGAGCAGGGCACAGCCACATTTGCATTTAGAGGGAATGATAAACTGACTTCCCATGATCCTCTTTCCTCCCCTTGGAAGGCCTGGCATGCCTGCTGGCTCCTTAGTTCAAATCCACTTAAACCTTGGTCCCTTCTGAAACTCTCATGGGGAGCCTGGGACTCCTCCTGGGCTGGGCAGGGTCCAGGGACATCAGCTGCAGGTTCCCAACTGTCAGGGATCTGAGGGTCTCAAGGTTGATGAGTCACAAGTAGTGGCTGATTAAGAGTATGTACCTTAAACAGTTATCTCTGTGTGTGTGTGTGTGAGAGAGAGACAGACAGACAGACAGAGACAGAGACAGAGACAGAGACAGAGACAGAGAGACAGAGAGACAGAATCTATCTTATTAATGGCATTTTGAGGGTAGACACAACACAACCACACACAACACACACACACACACACAACACACACAAACACATGGACACACACACAGACACACATACACTCATACACACAGACAGACATAGACATACACAGGCACACACACAGATCAACACATGTAGACACACACACACACACACACACACACACACACGAATTGAAAGCACAAAAAAAACAATGAGAATCAACACATATGCTATTGAATTTTAGATGTTAACTGAGACACTAAAGACATCCCTAATCTCTCTCCCGCTCCCCTCCCCCTCCCTCCTCCTTCCTCTCCTCCCTCTCTGTATACAGGGCACAGCTGTGCATGTGAGCATGTGGAGGTCAGAGATCAACCTCTGGTGTCAGCAAGTTTGCCCACCTTGGTTTCTGTTGTTGTTAATTTTGGATTTTTTACGGGGTCTCTGGCTGGCCTGAAGCTTGCCCAGTGGGCTGGCCAGATAGCCTGAGGGATTGGCCTGTTTCCATCTTCCCAGCTGCGGACCCGCAGGTGCCTCCCATCGTGTTTGGCTTTTTTCCTTATGTGGGTTCTAGAGGGGAGGGGTAGCAGGGGGTCAAACTCAGTTCTCACCCCTTGCTTAGCAAGCACCGGCCCAAAATGTTTAGTTTAGAAGATTGATCATATTCAATTAAATCTATTCCTAAAAAGCCCTAACTACTGCAGAAATGAAACATGAATGGCCCTGTAAATGAATAAGGGCATTTGTACCTCATTTTTGAGGGGGTGGATTCTCTTCTGGTAATTTACTGACTCAAGACGACCTTTATGGACATTCATTAAGCGCCGTATGGACCAAATCCCTCCTCCATGGCGTCTCACTTAAATGTATCACCTGGAAAGGAGGACCTCAGATGTAAAGGAACTTAAAAAGCTGCGGCCTCCCAGAGCCTCTTAAACCTCCTAGGATGCCTGGACAATGAGGTCAGTCCAGAGATTAGATCGTGTAGCGTGTATGTTTTCTGCCAGCCCGCCTGGTCCAGCCACCACGCCAGCCCCCAACAACATGCAGAGACTCTGTATTTGATACAAACCTTCTGGGCAGGTACTAGTTTGTTACCGGCTAGCTCTGTCTTAATGATTAACCCATTTCTACTATTCTAAATATTTCCATGTGGCTCATCTTACCGGCCAGAGTGGCTGGCTGACATTCTACCTCTCTGGGCTCTCCATGTTGACCTCTCCTCACTGCTTCCTCTTTCCTCCTAGTCTCCTAGCCCCGCCTATCTTGCTTTCCCATTGGCCAACACGGCTTTATTCATTAACCAGTATGAGAAACATATTTACAGAATAACATCTCCCATCAAGATCGCCTACATGTCAGTCTACCCTGCTCAAATCTCTGTACCCAACTTCGCTAACCTTGGTTTGGGGATTTATTTCTTCTTTGCAACTCTGGTGTGAACGCTTGTTCGTCAGAATTCACGTGCTGCAAATCTGTGGCTCAGGCATTTGTGTTTGGAGACAGGGCCTTCCTAAACCATGGGCTCTGACGGTGTGGTTCTGCTGTAGTGGAGTCTATCCATCACTCTTATTCTCCCCACACAGCTCTCAGTGTCACCTCTGTGCTCCTCAGATCATCCCCACCAACAAAATTCCCTCAGCAGATACAACCCCTTAGCCATAGACTTCTCCGTGACTCTTTTCTTTACGCATTACCCAGCCACGGATATTTTGTTACAGCAGCAGAAACCCTTCACTTAAAGTCACTGAGCTCCTGCACTCCAGCCAGGTCCCATGCAAGGCACCGCCAAGAACTGCTGTAAAACTAAGCAAAAGAAAGACTTCCTCAGACCATGCTATTCCTCCAGGCCTCAACTTGGGACACAGGCCATAGTCACACACAGTCAGAGAAAGCCACATGGTCATGGGGTCCCTGCTGCCTTCTCCATACTCACCCTTAGGCCAATTTAATAGGAATGGAGTCTTGATTTTTTTCAGAACTATAAAGAGACAGGCATGATGGATCCTGCCTGTAATTCAAACATTTGAGAGGCCGAGGCTGGAGTAGTTCTGACTCAAGAGCTAGCCAGCTAGCCTGGGTTACACAGTGAGTTCAAAGCAAACCTGGGCTATCATGTTAGTCCTTGTCAGGAGGGAGAATAGAGGGAGAGAAGGGGGAAGTGAGGGAGGGAAGGAGAGGGAGGGAGGAAAGAAGAGAAGAGTGGAGCAGAAGAGAATATATATATTTATAACACACACACACACACACACACACACACACACACACACACATATATACATATTTCTTAAAAATAGAGGAATATATATATGAAATGTTAGCCCTGGAATATGAGCATAATTTGGTATATTCTGCTATTATTGCAAGTGTGGTAGCTTTCACAAATTCATTTCATAAGCATCACTATAATGCATATTAATAGAGAACATTCAACAGAGTATTCTACTCAGAAAAGAAACCTCAAAACTTCCCTAGGCTCAAATATAGAAACAGTTTGAGGGCTCTTGGTGAGCAGGTGCTGCCTGAGGTGCTGGTTCCACTCACTCAGGCTGTCCCACTTGGGAAGTTCCCAGGGCCTGAAGCCTGGAGTGTGCCATACGGCGAGCTTCCTGTGGGAGGGCTGGGTATTCCAGGCCCTGGCTCGGGCGTGGCCTCTGATGATGGTAATGAGTGCGCTGATGTCCCGCGTGCTCTTAAGAGGGTCATTTAAATGAATTCAAGTGAACACATGTCCACTTCAATGAATCGATGTTGCCTGGTCAACCGAGCCCTGTGCCAGGAGTGAGTCTGCAGGCCTTGCACGGCCCTTCACTGTGGGAGACAGAGAGGCCCAGCCCAGCGCCAGGGCCCAGACTAGCACAGTCCCGAATGCCATGTCCAGACCAGAGAGGGCCCTGGGTGCCAAGTCCAGACCAGAGAGGGCCCTGGGTGCCAAGTCCAGACCAGAGAAGGCCCTGGGTGCCAAGTCCAGACCAGAGAGGGCCCTGGGTGCCAAGTCCAGACCAGAGAGGGCCCTGGGTGCCAAGTCCAGACCAGAGAGGGCCCTGGGTGCCAAGTCCAGACCAGAGAGGGCCCTGGGTGCCAAGTCCAAACCAGAGAGGGCCCTGGGTGCCAAGTCCAGACCAGAGAGTCCTGAGTGCCAAGTCCAGACCAGAGAGTCCTGAGTGCCAGGTCCAGACCAGAGAGAGTCCTGAGTGTTAAGTCCTGGACCCAGACAGAGTACTGAGTGCTAAGTCCTGGACCCAGACAGAGTACTGAGTGCTAAGTCTAGTCTCAGAGAGAGTACTGAGTGTTAAGTCCAGACCCAGAGAGAGTGCTGAGTGTAAAGTCCTGGACCCAAGTCCTAAATGTTTTGACAGTGTCCCCCATACACACTTCAGGTGGCCATAATATTGAAAATTATAGCTCATTATGCTAAGAACAAGTAGACATTCTTCTGTCATCTTAGTATCACCTATAAAATATCTTCAGAATAGTAAGTTTTACTCTGAATGCCTCTCCCTGTTCTGACTATTAAAAACCCGTATAGCCCTGAGGCATCATGGTCTCTCCAGGCAGAACTCTGGGCCAAGAGCATCTCTCTCCTCTCTCTCTCTCTCTCTCTCTCTCTCTCTCTCTCTCTCTCTCTCTCTCTCTCTCTCTCTCTCTCACACACACACACACACACACACACTCGCTCGCTCTCTGTCTCTCTCTCTCACTCTCTCTTTCTCTCTCTCTGTCTCTCTCTGTGTGTCTCTCTCTGTCTCTCTCTGTCTCTCTCTGTCTCTCTCTGTCTCTCTCTCTATCTCTCTCTTGCTCTCTCTCTCTTTCTCTTTCTCTGTCTCTCTCTCTCTCCATCTTCCTCTCCTCCCTCCCTCCTTCCCTTCCTCCCCCTCCCTTTCCCCCTCTTTTTTTTTTTTTAAAGAGGATCTCACATACCCAAGACTGACTTCAAACCTATTATGCAGCCAAACTTAGCCTTGAAGTTTTGATCCTCCAGCTTCCATCTCCCAAATGCTGGGATTACAGGCATGAGCCACAATCCACACTTTCTGAGAACCAAACCCAGGGTTATATACGTGCCAGACAAACACTCTATAGGCTGAGCCATGCGCCTAGCCCCTTGGGAATTTTCTGAGGACTCACTTCCTATCTGAGGCAGACTATGCCCTAATGTTCAGTCTTTACTTACCAAATGTCTCCCCTGCTTTTATTTTCAAAGGTAAGTGCTTAGAGCCTCATTAGTATCCATTTAAAGAAACCGGCCCAACTACAGCCCACAGGCCGGTTTGATCCACAGCCTGTTTCTTGTGAGAGGAGCTGAGGGTGACCCGAGCATGTTTAAATGGCTGAAACCAATCAGAAGAACGATAATACTGCAGGACACTTGGAAACATCACCGGACTCTGTACAGCTGAGGCTGAATGGTGGACACCCAACCATTCACAGCCATGTTTTCCTAGCTGTCGCCTGGTCAAGCGGGGGTCAGGTTTTATTTAAAATAGCCAACAGCTGAACAAAGCAATGCAAAACATAAGCAATCAGGGACAATGTGTGACCAACACCCCCAAAGAAAATGTCAGGCATCCTCGGCCTTGGCTCTTATCTGCACTTGACTTTTAAAAACACAGTGTACGGACATGGAGAGATGGCTCAGCAGTTAAGAGCATTGGCTGCTCTTCCAGAGGACCTGGGTTCTGTCCCCAGCACCCAGATGGTGATTCACAAACATCTGTAACTCCAGTTCCAGGGGAGCCCATACACTCTTCCGACCTCCTCCACAGCTATCGGGCACATATGTGGTACACATCCCTGCAAACATGCAAAGCAATCATTCATATAAAGTAAAAGAAACAAATCTAAAAAAAAGTTTTTAAAAATACTTATGTACCAGGCCAGAGACAGCAAGTATAATTATTCAAAGAGACACAATAGCAGAATCCATATTCAATTTGTGAGCTAGAAATATATTATATATATATATCTCATATATGTTGTATAGATAAAAATGTACCAAGCATATGATTGATATAATATGATAATATAGCATATGTCCTAGACATAGACTATAATAATATGCATTTTATAAGCAATACATGTAATACTATGTGTCCTAGAAATATGATATCATAAATAAATGTAAGTAAATAAATAATAAGGAAGCATGTGTTCTAGAAAAGCCGGCCATTCCAGAGAGCCATTTGAACTGAAGTGACAGAGGCTTCCATTCCTGCTGCTAATTCTCTAATGACAGAGGTGGGATTGACTTTCAGGAGAGATTTAAAAGGCATCAGCCTCTAAACACAGCTAGGGCTCCTCCCTCCCTTCCTCCCTCTCCCTCCTCCCCCTCAGTAAAGGTTGCACCAGTTAATGGATTTCAAAGTCAAGAATCTAATGCTAATCTAAGTATTTGCTTATACGCTCTCTGAAGTCTCGACAGATTAGGTTTGGAAGTATTTCCATAGATCATATCTGCATAATCTAATAGAGATGACTTCAGGAACTCGGAAGATGCCTTCCTGTGCTGGGCTTGCCAGAGCGTACCGTCCCTCATCGGCAGCATTAGGAAAGCCTGCGTTTTTTTGTTTGAATTTTTAAATTTTTTTTTTTTCATCTCATTTCCGGAACAATGCTGAAGGGTTTTAGAGAATATTCTGTTTCCATTTGGGAAAGATCTATCTTGGCTAAAGCAACAGGGGAGAAATAGCCAGTCCCAAGGATAAGCCAGAGGTGGGCGGGCGCCCTGTGAAGTTTGTGTAATGTAATTGACTTTGTTAAAGGACGGTCAGGAGTCATGTGATTTCCATCTCCAGGGAGCTTAATACATCACCCACATGAGGTCCCACTTATTTAAATATCTCCCTTTAAAAACGGGCAATGGGCTCATAACTTCATCAGCACCCACGCTCCTCAGCTGAAATGGGATTTTTGAGCCCAGTTGTGAGGCCCACAACTCAGAATAAATGCAGTTTCCTTGCCTCTTCTCCTGACAAGACAGCCCCACTCCCATTCCCATTCAGTGACAGGGGACTCAGGAGAGTCCCTGAGCTCCTGTCTTTGTAGGGGATCGGAAACGATAGACTCTTAAAACTTCAATTCTCCTAAGGTAAGTAATTTCTCCCACCGTGTAGAGCAGGTCAGTGCAGGCCTGGTGGGTGGGGTGGGAAGGCCAGTATCATCAAGCAAATGTACACTCAGATACTCTGCAGCTCACCCTAAGTCCGGTGCTTTGTCACCTGTGTTGCTTGGGCTCCTCAAATGGCCCTCTGGGTTGCCCCTTCCTTGAGTGTAAATTTTGCGCCTACTCTAGCCTTCTTCCACAATGACTCGGGCCCTCATGTTGAGCACCAGGCCCTCCCAGCACTATGTGACAGAGACAACCAGATCCTGACGTTGACCGGCTCAGTGGAGCCCACCTGCCTGTCTGCAGCTCTTTTCCAAGCAACACTCAAGATAGGGGGTAAGAGGCAGAGGCAGATCAAAAGGGAGATCTAAGACACCTGAAGCAGGCATTGCCCAGGGCCATCAGGCAGCAGGAAGACCCAAAACTAGAAGATGGGGCAAGGGCTTCTTTAGACTCGCCTTGCTGAGCAGCAGACCTGAGGGGAAGCCCAGCCCTTGGCTGAACCAGGGAGATGTAAGAGCAGGAGCCAAACTCAAGGCAGGCATAGTGATTGTGATCAAGGCACCACACCTGGACAAAGAGAAAGCAGCACTTAGAGATGAGAGCCAGGCCTAGTGGCACAAGCCTGTCACCTCAGATACCAAGGAGCTGAGGCAGGAGGGGCAAAGGTTCAAGGTCAGCCTGGGCTACACAGCAAAAGCTGATCTCAAAATGAAAAGTGAAAAGAGCTGGTGATATAGCCCAGTGGTAGGGTGCTTGCCCAGCATGCACGAGGCCCCGGGTTCAGGCCCCGACAGTGGGAAAAATAAACAAATAGAAGAAAGGAAAGAACAAGGAGTGTGCAGTGGGCAGTTGGAAGCCCCTCAAAAGTCAAATAATGGAAGCGAAACTAATATATGAAGTAGTGGACATGGAAGAATGAAGAGGACCCATGAAAGAACCTTTCCGTTTATTTTTCAAGACAGGGTTTCTCTGTGTCGCTCTGGCTGTCCTGGAACTCCCTCCCTCTGTGGACCAGGCTGGCCTCAAACTCAGAGATTTGCTTGCCTCTTCCTCCCAAAAGAACTTTTTTTAAAAGCTTTATATCAGTACACACACAGGTTTACACACACACACACACACATACACATGCATACACATGCTCACACACACAGTGGTATACACACATGCTCACATACAGAGGTATATGCACATGTACATATACACACAGATATATACACATGCACACACTCACAGGCATACACACATGCTCACACAGATATACACACATGCTCACATACACAGGCATATACACATGTACACACATGTACACATAGATATACACACATGTTCACACACAGGCATACACACATGCACACATAGATATACATACATGTTCACACACACAGGCATACACACATGCTCACACAGATATACACACATGTTCACACACACAGGCATACACACAAGCTCACAGATATACACACATGTTCACACACAGCATACACACATGCTCACACAGATATACACACATGCTCACACACATAGGTATACATACACATATACACACAGGTATATACACACACATGGGTATACACACACTCACACGCAGGTACACACACAGGTATGCACACATACACAGTGTGTTCTCAACCTGTTTATTCTTAGCAAACCCAAATACAAAGGGAAGTTCAATGGGTCAGTTGCAATGAACTAATAGGACCACAGCTAAGGCTATGGGGGTCACTTGGCAGCTGCCCGTAAGGAGGGCGAGAGAATCTGGCAAACACCTTGACAACCATGTCGCAGGACTAACAGAGATGGTGAGTACTCTGGAGACAGTTTTTGTGACTGGGTCTGTGTCCCGTGAATGAGGCCCTGCAGCCTGGGACTGGGATTCCAGGGAGACTTAGAGCTCATTGGTGTCCTAGAAGCATGTGCAAACATGCATATATGTAGCATGCATAAATGGCATGGAACAGGCAACCTTCCATGAGACTCACAAAGAAAAATAAACTCTTATCAAATCTGAGTTTTCCAAAATTTTATTTAAAAAGTAGCTTTATTACCTATTTTCTTACGTATATTTAGAGTTGTTCATCCCAAGTTTATTTTGAAGCAAGCAAAACACTCCACAGAGAGACTTCCCTTCTCTCTTTTTATTTATGTATTTAGTTAGTTATTTTTGAGACAGAGTCCCACTATGATTTAGCTTCAGCTGGACTGGAACTCACTATGCAGAACTCACTATGAGGTTTCAGCCCTGGGGCCCTAGGCAGCCCCTGGTTGCCTCACTCTTTTGAGCCATGGGGGCTGAAACTGTCCCTGTCCCTGTCCCTGTCCCTGTGACTCCAGACCTCCTGGATTCCCTGTGGTTTACATTCTTGAAATCCCCATTGTTTTGAAAACCTCTGTGGCCCTGTGATAGAATCTCACCCCACTTTAGTTACTAGGTCTTGCTTACTTCGCCTGTTGAAGTGTCCGTGAAACTGGATGTCTGTAGAAGTGTCTAGAAGACTGAATGTCAGGATATTTCTCCAATCCCAGCATGGCTGGTAACCCTGACCTTGGCTCTTGGTCTCAGAGGCCCTTTGGCACCTGCTTTCCTTGTCGATGCCAGAATTGCATGAGACTCACTCTCAGGCTCAGAATTACTGAGACTCTGGAGTCAGAAACCAAAGCTAAGCTAAGAACGCCTTCCACTCTCCACCCCACATACAGTTTACCCCAGCCCTGGGCATCAACCTGAGTCTGCCAGGCTGAGGCAAGACCAAGTTCAAAGCCAAATCCATCCTGCCTGTGGGCTTAAAGAAAGCAGGCTAAAGGCAAACGGAAAACTGCCCAGGAGGATGGATTAGTGGCCTCAGCATACAGCACACAGCCAGCTCTCCAGAGGGGGTCAGGGTGGCAAACCCCTTTGGGCAGCACCCTCCCCTGTTCAGCCCTCTCTCCTCCTTGGCAAGGCCATGCTGATGCTGCTGTTTCTCCTTCCTGTTTTCTCTTGCAACACCTGTCACTCAGTGTCTGCCTTTACAGCAAGCCACGTTTTCCAAAAACAATCTATACTCAAATGAGCAACAAATTGTCAATTTCTTGTGCTGCAGTAGCTAAACTCAAGTCCCACTTTGGGTCTATATGAGAACAAGTCTGGTCACTATGCCTTATTTCTCTTGCAGGAAACAACCAGAGCAATGGCAGATGCTTTGCTGATGGGAGATGTTATTCTGTATATATGTTTCTCATACTGGTTAATAAAGCCCTGTGGCCAATAGATAGCAAGATAGGCGGGACTAGGAGACTAGGAGAAGGAAATAGGAAGTGGGAAGGTGGGGTCTAGATGTAGCCCAGGGAGGAAGGAAGACTCCGGCCACAGCTCCCCGATAAGACGACCATGTGGAAATACTTAGATAAGTAGAAATGGGTTAATAATTAAGACAGAGCTAGCCCATAAACAATAATGGTAATTGGCCAACAGGATTGTATCAAATATAGAGTCTCCTGCGTGTTATTGGGGGCCAGGACGCCAGACCAGCGGCGGGCGGGCTGGCGGAAACTTACATGCTACACTTTGCATTTCTCCATGGGACCCCAAGTTGGTGCCAGCCTTGACGTACAACTCCTGGTTGGCCGGGTGTAGTCCTTCAGTTTGGAATCTGAAATTGCAAACCTGACAAAGTGGAGAAACACAGCAGGTGCACAGCTTCCATTGGAGTCTCAGACACATCCCTTGTTGTCATCTGCCATTGCCTGTGGTAGCAGGTAGCATGGTGGCCCCTGCCTGTGCTTTATTCTCTGGACTGAAGCCTGGACATCTTCTCCTAGGACCCCGAAGGAAGCTAGAGCCCGGGTATCCTTACCTCAGGTCTTCAAGCTGACCAAGGATTGGTGAGTCACATCCATTCTAACCGCAGCCTAAGAAAAGGCGGTGTGGGGTGCCAACAGTCCACAATGTGGGAAGACGGCTCAGTGAGTAAAGCACTTGCTGTGCAAGTAGAGGACTGGAACTCAATCCCTGTCGTCCATGTAAAAATGTAGCATGGTGGTGCACACTTGTGTTGTAGGAGATTCTTGGCCCAACGGGTCCAGCCACCCTTGAGTCCCAAAATAAATGCAGAGACATATATTAATTATGAAACTGTTGGCCGATGACTAGGGCTTCTTATTGACTATCTCTGTCTTAATTATTAACCCATTTCTACAATTATAAGTATTTCCATGTGGTCTTGGCTTACCATAATGTGTCTGGACCTCTTTCTCCTTTTGGTGGCAGGCACATCTGCCTGCCTTTCCCAGAATTCTCCTCTTCTCCTAGTCCCGCCTATCTTCCAGCCTTATTGGCCAACAGTGTTTTATTCATCAACCAATAAGAGAAACATATATACCTGAAGGACATCCCCCATCATGCTTGCAATCCCAATGCTGGACAGGTGAAGACACACTGGCCCCCTGGGTCTCACTGGCCAACTAGCCCAGGCTACTTATCAAGTCCCAGGCCAGCAAGAGATCCTGTCTCAAAATAAAAACAGATGACACCCAAGGTGTTCCTCTGGGGCCTCCACACTCATAGGCAAACATATGCACACATACACATATACACCTGGACACACGCAAACACATGCACAAAAGTCAGGTGTTGTCCTAGCACGTGGCCTTGAGGCAGCATCCAGTTCACCTCACCTCCATTACCATTGCTCACATTGCTCTCTCCTCAACAAGGTAGCACGCCAGAACACACCTGCACGTCCAGAATTTTGCTCCCATTTTGTGGATGGCGAAACTGAAGGGGATACTAATCACTTGCCTAAGATCTCATCTTGGGGATTGTCTGTGTGTGGGCTCATGGCTGAATGTTAAGGAAAGCCAGAGAAGAAAGCGGAGGCCAGCTCACACACAGAGTGAGTTTCATCAGTTCTGGATGAGTGGTTGATCATCCCACAGGCTGTATTTCTCCGTCTGTGTCCTCTGGACCCTCCATCCCTATTTCCCCATATGTGTTTATGAAAGGCAGGAGGTCAACAGAGATGTCATCTGCCTGCACAGGACAGGGACGCATTTCCCAAGTGCTGGGATGGCACGACTCTACTTTGTCTGTGCAGCCACTTAGGTCAGGGCAGACTCGCTCCAGACCCCGTAAAGTCTTCATCTCAGCAAGGCTAGCCAGATGACTGATCTGAGTGTCCTTTGATTTCCATCTCTCTGGCAGTCACTTCCTTTTGGAAGCCCTCTTACTTTCCTCCAGTCCAGTGTTACTTCTTGCCCTTGTCATCTGGGACAAGCAGTTCTGACAGGTGTTATGTCACCTCTCTGGGAAGCTCTGACAACAGAAGCTGGGGCTTACACTTTTGGTTGTCACTGCCCAGCAAACGGGGCATGGTAAGAAACAGGTGCATCTGAGGGTGTCTGATTACGCCAGTGACGAACTCCTACACATCCTTCAGGGCTTAGAGACCACGTGAGAGGCAAAGCCAGGCTTACCCAGCTTTAGCCCAGGACCTGGCAGAGCAGCTTTTGGTGTCAAATCTGCAGGGTCTATGTTCTCAGCCCTCAGACCGTCCTCCCCCTAAAACGTATAAAGGACCTCTGCACTCAGGGGTGTGCATGTCAATGGCACCCCAGCACAAAGCAACCGGCTCCCTTAGCTCTCACTGACTAATTCCAAACTCTAGGTCCCAGTGCCAGACTGGCCCTGGGGACAAAGGGAACTCACAAATAGCCTGTGCCCTCAGAAGGGCACTAAGAGAGAAGAGGCTGGATGCTGCCTTTAATCCTCACAAGAGCTTCTCAAATTGGCTAATCTCATTCTGCTTTGCCAAAGAGAAAAAGGGATTAGCCAGGCAAGCCTGCTAAGCAAGGTCATAAGCCACAAAGTGACAGGGCTCCCGCTCCCTGTCTGCTCTGCTATCTCTTTAATAAGGCCCTCGTGGCATTTCCCTTTAAGTTTTGGGGCCCTCCTGTGACTTCCCAACCTTGCACACTCACCTGCTGCCCTGGTCCCTCCCTGCCTTCCATCTTTTTGTTGGCTTAGGGACTGGGTGTATCATCCAACATATCACATGACTAGCATGGTAGCAGGAGCTCCGAGGAGTTAAAAATGGCATTCAACCCAGCTGAGATCATGACTTAAAATCTTTTTGCTGGTCAGTTCTTCACTCTGCACCCCATGAATTCTTGCCTACTCCTCAACAAACTACATCACACATAACATTTCTAGTGACTATCTAGTATTCCCACTGGTAGGCATTTATGGTGGGACTGCTCTATGCAGGGACTAGGGTAGACCCAGGGAAGCCAAAGAGAGGTGCCCTATGCGCCCTGCCCACATGAATGCAAACCCATGACGGACAAGCAAGTGGTGGCACCAGGAAAGTCACCACACGTTGACCTTCATGTGCCAGACAGAGTCCTGCCTGCTCCTTGGTGTCCAAACCCAAGGCTCCAACTTGCTTCCAGTGCATTCCTGGCTCCGCTGTAAGAACAAAGAGATGTACGCCTTCATTAGTTAGACCTCTGCAGAGCTCTACATCAAACCCCAGCATTCAAATTTTAAAAGTTTGATCAGCTGAGAAATAAGGATATTAAATATGATTAAATATGATTGCAGCTGAGGGTACAGACTGCTCTTCCATTGCTCGCTTTGATTAAAAAAAGCTATCTGAGCTGCGAGGCTGAAAAGTTAAATGCGACAAGGAAAAAAAAAAATAAAAGCCTGTGAATCTGCTGTCAGTCTTACTTTTTGTGAGGAAATCGTATTGTTCGAGAAGCATTCGTCACCACATCCAGAACACATGAGCTAGCATCGGCAGTGAATATTCTCCTCTCTTCCTTAATCGCTAAGAATAAGAGTGATCACAATGAATAAAAACTTATCCCTATGATTCTTTAGGGAATGTGAAAGAGGCTACTGTTTTGAATGACACAAAGACAGGAAGCCGTGGTTCCTACACTGGGATTTAATTGGTGCCGTATTGGAGTTTAAATAGTAATAAAGTTCTTTGTCCTGGAGTTATGAGGGGAAATTGCCCATAACATTGTGCAGATTGTAATATGTGAGTTACCACTCTAGTCCATCTTTTTTCCTGTAAATGAGTGGTTTTTTTCTTTTTACAGCTGTTCTGAGCATCTCTCATATCACCTCCTTTCCCTTTGGGTTTGTACCAGGGGTGTTGAACTTTGAGGGAGTTTTCAAGATGATTTGGGCATTACAAGAACATAATGAATTTGGCCAAAGGTGTACTGTGGTGGCCATCGGGGAGGGTCCTTACAGCAACACCAAACGTCATCTGCAGTCATCTTTAAAAGATTTGAGAGAGGGGGAGAGAGAGAGATCCTAGGTAATAATAGCTCACTTATCTCCACTTTCTAATTGAAGAGTTGGCTGGGTCTCAAACATGGTCCTGACCAAGTACAGCCCTCGGGATGTCACCAGAGAGAAAAATGATCGACCACAAATGAGTCTGTTGTCAGGGGAGGTGGAGATTGCTGTGAAGGGGGGAGGGAGCTACAAAAAAAAAAAAGATTTCTTTGAAAATCATTCAAAGACACACATTATGAAAATGTCTACTAAAGCCAGAACACAGAGGTGGCTTTGAAAATTAAAACTAAAAACCCTTGGTTTGAACTGCGTGTGGACAAGAGCCATGACAGTGGAGACTCTCATGCCAGTACCCAGGAGGAAAGCAGAGAAGGAAGGGTCAGGTTTGAAGAAGGGTCAGGTTTGAAACTAGCCTGAGCTACATGGTAAGTTCTAGTCCAGCTTGGGCTACATTGCAAGACCATGTCTCAAAATCAAGCAAAGGGGAATAAATTAAATTGGAGCTAAACAGCAAGTAATCTTTTAATGCAAGTCTGTGTGGTGTAACATTTAGGCCATGCATATAATCTAAATAGTATTAGTTGCTTAGCTAAGGCCAAGGGCATCCTGTACTTCATTTGCTGGCAGACCGAGACAGGAGGCCTCTGTCCATCGCTTTGTCTTCTGTGTTTGCTCCAAGGGGCCCCATAACTGGTTCTGAAGACCCACAGGAGACCCTAGCTAAGCTGGGTTACAGGCAGGCTGGAGACAGGCCCCATGACCAAGAGCACAAACTTTGGCCTCTTATTCTATGTCAAGATGAGGGAAACCATTAGAGTTCTCCATGCCCCTGTTGGAAATTGTGTGTTTTTGAGTGTCTGTCAGTACTGCATGCTGGGCTGGGGGCTTCCAGGCTGTTCCAGAGGCAGGGACTGGCAGGACTCTCTCCTTAGCCTGCACCTTTCTCCAGGTGAGTGACAGTGCTTGCTAAGAGCACAGAGTGCCGAACCTGACCGTGCCTTGGAGGGCTGAGAGGGTGACTTGGTCCAGAGAGCATTTGACTTCAGCGGTTCACACCTATAGTCTCATCAGTGAGAGAGGTGAAAGGCACGAGCAAGTGGAACCCCAGAGGGTCTGACAAGTGTAACAAAGTCCCATGCTGATTGCAGACCCTGTCTCAGAAAGGTAGAAGGTACCAGAAGTTGCTCTCTGACCTCCACATGCACACTGTTCACGCATGGACCCACCACACGGGCATACACACACACACACACACACACACACACACACACACACACAGACACACACACACACACACAACCTCTCAGTATTATCAGGAAGGCTTTCTGTTAATCCATAGACCTGGGCCCCACCCTCAGAATTCTATAGGTCTCAGATGCCCTGGTAATCTGCACTTTTAAAAAGATTTATTTTGTTATTTTAATTATGTATATGGAGGTGTGTGTGCATAGGTACGTGCGTGTATATGGGTATGTGTGTGTGTGTGTATGAGTATGTGTGTGTGTATGGGTATGTGTATGTGTATGGGTATTATATGTATGTGAGTGCTGGTATCCTCCAAAGCTAGAGACATCAAATATTCTTGGACCTAGAATTACAGGCAACTGTGAACCCCCCAACATAAACTCAGGTCTTCTGGAAGAGTAGTAGACACTTTTAACTGCTGAGCTACCTCTCCAGTCCCCAGAAATCTGCACTTTTTAACAAGCCATCCCCATGCCAGGGGGATCCTGATTCAAAGATACATTCCAAGAAATGCTACCAGGGAGGGTGGTGGTGGTGCACACCTTTAATCCCAGCACTCAGGAAGTGAATGTAGGCAGATCTCTGAGTTCTAGGCCAGCCTAGTCTACAGAGTAAATTCCAGGCCAGCCTAGTCTACAGAGTAAATTCCAAGGCAGCCATGGCTACACAGAGAAACCCTGTCTCAAAAACAAAACAAAAGACAAAATAAAAAAGCTGCCTGAGTTCTAAATTCCCCACCCAATCAATCAGAGAGAGGCATCGTTTTTAAATATAATATTAAACAATATTTCTTCCAAAGTGCATGAATTTAGCCTTGCACAATTTGCTCTTGGGCAGTTTCTCTCTTAACAGTGTGATGTCTGCGTCCGTGTGAGAAGTAAAATGTCTGTGCACATGCATTTTCTTAGAGAAATCCACTTTTTGTCTCTGCCTGTATTTTTGTTTCTGGTATGTAATATAATTTTCCCCATGATGAAGAATTATAAATTCCATAAAAGGGCTATGAATTCTCTGTAATGCTTTACTGATCGGCATATCTGATATTTCTGTACTTGCAAGATGAGTGTAATTATGGAATTTTAGAATCACAATAGAAAATTATAAGATGAAAATAATTATGGAACTTTAGAATTATAATGGAAAGGGAAAGTGGGGGCTTAAACTCTAAGTGTCACTTGAAAGGGGCATTTTCCTATATTCCCTCCTAGTTAAGTATACAAGAAATAACCCTCTTCCAGACAATACTTCATAGATGTTAAAATGTATTGTTAAACTCACATAGGGAGATGGCTCAGAGGGGAGCCCAGTGTGGCCATGCACACTTGCGATCTCAGTACTGGGGAGGCAGAATGAGGCAGGTCCCTGGGGTTTGATACCTAGCTAGCTTAGACCTGCTGAGTTCCAAGAAGAAAAGTTCTAGAAAGAAAAGCCAGGATAGACGGCTCCAGATAAACAACCAAGGTTGTCTTTGGTCCCTCCATATGCACAAACATGAAACAAATGGATGTGTGATTTCATTAGACACACACTCATAGGTGTTAGTGATACAGAACTTCCCTTCATGAATCTATCAGAATCTGAGCAGTATTGTCATCACCGTGCTTGGAAAGTTTCAGGTGACATAGAGGACCACAATAGGTATGTTTTCCCATGGCTCTCAAGGACCCTTATGTATCTGTCAAAGGCCTGGGGGATCATGCGGATGGGCCGCGGTGTCTTTTCCCAATAGGTTGATGCGGAGTCTTCACTCCCCTTTGTTTTAGAGATTTGTTTTAGCCATTTTGATTATGGCTGTGTGGCTGTCTGTGTGTGAATATGTGCATGTGAGTGCAGGTGCCCACAGAGACCAGAGACCTCTCCTTAAAGATGGTGAACTGCATTGATGCGGAGCTGGCTGGGAACCAAATGCAGCTCCTCAGCAAGAGCGAACCTGCTCTCGCTCCTGACCACCGAACCATCTCCCCAGTCCCTTCCTCAACACTGTTAATCTTTGATTTTGTTATTTCTTGGGGGTGGTGAGATGACTTTGTGATAAAGGCACTTTCTGTCGAGCCCAACACCCCAAGTTTGGTCCCTGTAACGCATGTAAACACCAGCTTCAGCAGCAAGCATTTGTAATTCCAGCGCTTCTAAAGCAAGATAGCGGTGGAGACCAGGAAATCAATCACCCAGACACTCATGTACACAGACAGCAGCAGAAATGTTGAGAGAGACACCCCCCTGCCTCAGAAACAAGGTGAAGGCTGGACTTGACCCCCAGAAGATGTTCTCCAACCTCCACACATGCATCATGGCTCAGCACAGACACACTCACACATGCATAGATACAACTAAATAAGATGTCCCGGATGATGGGAGGGGTGTACTTACAGAGAAGATCAACACATGGGACAGTGCCTGGTGGGGAAAGAGCCACCCCGAATGCGGCTAGTGCCTTACGATAGGCCAGTGGCTGGGATGCAGAGACACTAAAGGGAGGCAGAGTGGGTGGGCACGCAAGCCCCTTTCTGCCCGGGTGTGTGGGTGTGTGTGAGGGCTGCCATCATTTGCTGACAGAGTTCTCCAATTTCCCTGGCCTTTCTGTGTGGATGCAACACCAGTGACTAGCCAGGGAGCTTCAAGGCGTTCTCTCCACACTGGGTCTGCTGAGGTATCCAGCTTCTTGGACTGACAGACACCTGTTTCTCTGCCTCTCCAGCAAACAGCCATTTTCAGACTACCCAGCTCCATCTCAGAAGCCAGTCCTACATGTAAAATACAGCACACTTTCTATCCATTCTGTTTCTCCAGAGAAACTTGCCTAACCCATCTCCCAAGGACTCGTCATCAAACTGTGACCAGAAAATACCAGAGAGGGACCCAGTAGACAGACCCCTCCCCCTGTGGTGCCGTTACCTAATCCAGGGGGTCTGTACACTTTCCTGTGGTGGGTGCATCTGGGGGTTCCTTAGATTTGTGGTGCTCACTTTGGGGGTTACTCAGCTCCCTCATCATGGACAGAAAGCGGCACAGATGCCCACCACAGGTGTGGCTAGACGTCCAGAGCATGGGACCACCAAAGATGCAGACAGTCCTCAGGACTCAGTTTGCTGATCTCCGGTCTAAAGAAGAACTGAGGAAGACCAGAGCTGACAGTACACTCTGAGTTGTCTTCTTATGTTGGTTGTTGTGGTTGGAATGTTGTTTGTTTAGTTTTTGTTTGTGTGTGTGTGTGTGTGTGTGTGTGTGTGCATGCATATATGTGTATCTCTGTGTGTGTGCAAATGTGTGTGTCTCTGGATATGCCTGTGTATATGCATGTGTGCATGTTTATGTGTATGTGCATATATGTGTGTAGGTGTGCATGTGTATATGTCTGTGTGTGTTCATGTGAGTATATGCATGTGTGTGTCTCTGTGTCTGTGTGTGTTCATGTGAGTATATGCATGTGTGTGTCTCTGTGTCTGTGTGCATGCATGCGTGTGTATGTCTGTGTCTGTGTGTGCATATGTGTATGCCTGTGTGTGTTCCTGGGGATGTATGTGTGACCATGCCGTGGCCTTGGGAGTCTCCTCAGAAGCACCACCCACCTCCTTTGAGACAGAGTCTCTCTCTTGCAGAAGGCTTACTGAGTAGAATTCCTGGCTGCCCAGGGAGCTCCAGGGAACCTCCTGCCTCTGCCTTCCCAGCCTGGGATTGTATCACATATTACCATGCTCAGCTTTCTATGTGACTTCTGGGAATTGAATGTGGGTCCTCAGCTTCCAAGGCAAGGGCTTTTATCAACTGAGCCATCTTCCCAGCCTAAGTTTGTTAGTTTTTTAAGGTAGGATTGGATGTGTGTGTATCATGGTTTAGGCTCAAACTCACAATCCTCCTGCTTCTGATGGGAGATGTTATTCTGTATATATGCTTCTCATACTGGTTAATTAATAAAGCCTGTGGCCAATAGGAAACAAGATAGGCGGGGCTAGGAGACCAGGAGGAGGAAAGAGGAAGTAGTTGGGAGGAGTCAAGATGTAGACCAGGGAGGAAGGAAGACGCCAGCCGCGGCTCCCAGATAAGATGAGCCACGTGGAAATAATTAGATAAGTAGAAATGGGTTAATAATTAAGACAGAGCTAGCCCATTAACAATGATAGTCATTGGCCAACAGGATTGTATCAAATACAGAGTCTCAGCATATTATTTGGGGCTGGTGCGGTTGTGGGCCCAGACTGGCAGCAGGCGGGCTGGCGGGCTGGCAGAAAACAGACACACTACAGATGGGGCCCAACGAGGCTATAACAACTTTCACTTAAAACTAATAACGCTTAAGAAATGTTTTAGGAACAAAGGAACAGAGACTAGCAAGACTTCTTGGTAGCAGCATTTTCTCGGTTGGATTTGTTTTGCTGCAGACAGAGATTTGCGCTGCTCCTTTAAGGGAGGTTTCCAAAATTAGCATAAGCGGCAAAAAAATGCCTTGCTTTTTTAAAGAGCTCTGATAACAATTCATTGGTGTGTACAGAGCTGCAATGAAGGTTTACACTGTGTTTTAAAAAATACGCTGGCTTGGGAGAGAAAAAGAAACAAGATACAATGGTTTAAAAAAGAAAAAAGGAAGTAGAATGGATGGCTGTGGTGGCACACGCCATTAATCCCAGCACTGGGGAGGCAGAGGCAAACAGATCTCTGTGATTTCAAATTAAATCTGGTATACAGAGGAAATTCCAGGACAGATAAAAGTTACACAGAGAAACCCTGTCTCAAAATATGTAAAAATAGAAGTAGAAGAAATAGAATAATAAAAAAGCCACGTAAAGATGGAAAGCACAGAGAAATTTTGGATACTATACGCGATTCTGTTGTCTTTAAATTATTTGATTGCTGAGAAAATAACAACTACTGATAAAAGAAATGCCGCTGGATTAATTCAATTTATATATTTTAAAAATGCTTTGACTCCAAAATTTAAGCCTAAGGACAACTTACTGGGGAAAAGGATTTCTATTTTTGTTTCCACAGAAAATAAAAAGCTGTGGATTACTTCCAGACTGACATGGTTTGATCAAGCAAGACCCCCTGAAGCAATGTCAATGGGACATTGCAACCTTACAGACCACTACAGCCAAGATTTCTGCATCTTCTTTGAACCCCCATGACAGCGCCCTCTACCAGCAGAAAGTAGTTTGAAAAGAACGACGCCCAAATTCCCAAATATTGTTTATAAATGTTTGTTTTCATTTAAATGGGCTTGGTTATAAATGGCTAATGACCACAAACAATCTTTTTAAAGGTAAAAAGGGAATTATGATATAGATATGAGTACTTTGCTTTGGAATGGATTTTCTTTTATTGATACAATTTAAGGTCAATTTTGTGATATGTATATTTCTCCTCTTGTTTAGGTGTTGTGTTTATACCGCTCATTGAAAAATGTAATGTATAATTTAGAACAGATTATAGAGACTTACCTATGATAGTCAAAATTTGGAGTTAAGTTAGTTAGGATTTCTAGATATGCAGAGATGTATTTGAGATGAATAGGCATTCTTCAAACCTTTCAAAGACCTACAGAATATGGCATTTAAAATGGTTTAGGGTTTTCTTGACACTGAGGCACAACTGCTCTTGGTAACACCACCTGCATCAGAAAGAAAGATGGACATCGAAGAAACGTGTAATGAAGTTTGCTTCTATATGGCAAGGCTAGCCATTTGGACAGGATACTGCTCTTGTCTAGACTGACTATATGCTGAATAAACTGGACATGCAGGACCCACAGAAAAGTGACTGCTGCTGCAAGATGGACATTGCTACAGGATTCCTGCTTCGTGGAAAAGGCAGCCAGACATTCTGCAGGACACAGAGAAAAGTGACTGACAAACTGCCAATACAAGTGGACAGTTTAGAGTTTCCTGCTTTGTTGAGGAGTCTGGAGACACACTATAGCCTATGGGCTGAAAATGGAACATTACAGAAGAACTTTGGGTGACTGACCAGACAATGAGTTGTCTCTGTCATTTCTAGAGTTTATATATTATCCTTCTGTGGTCTTTGAAGGAGTTGAAGACAGATAGTTATGGTTATATTTTTTCTTAATTAGGATTAAAGATAAGTTACATATAGGACTTTAGACTCACAAAGATAGGATAGATGATATTTTCTTTAAGTCTTACAAAATGTTAATGAACTAAATATTGCTAACTGTGATTCTTATTTGATAACTGTTGTATGATATATGTTGCTATGTCAAGGTTAAAACCCTTCTTTTTATTTTAGACAGAAAAGAGGAGATGATGGGAGATGTTATTCTGTAAATATGTTTCTCATACTGGTTAATTAATAAAGCCTGTGGCCAATAGGAAACAAGATAGGTGGGGCTAGGAGACAAGGAGGAGGAAAGAGGAAGTAGTTGGGAGGAGTCAAGATGTAGACCAGGGAGGAAGGAAGATGCCAGCTGCCGCTCCCGGATAAGATGAGCCACGTGGAAATAATTAGATAAGTAGAAATGGGTTAATAATTAAGACAGAGCTAGCCCATTAACAATGATAGTCATTGACCAACAGGATTGTATCAAATACAGAGTCTCAGCATGTTATTTGGGGCTGGTGCGGCTATGGGCCCAGACCGGTGGCAGGCGGGCTGGTGGGCTGGCGGGCTGGCGGGCTGGCGGGCTGGCGGGCTGGCGGGCTAGTGGGCTGGCGGAAAACAGACAAGCTACATGCTTCAGCTTTCCAAGATCTGGGATTACAGGCATGTGCTTTGGGTCCTAATTTTCTCTGTGAACCTGTCCTCTCTCCAGCTCACCTGTGTGCAGACTTCTTTACTTTTAGAGTCCCTGGAGCCTTGGGAGGCGCTGATGAAGACAGCAAGCATTTACTCTAGAGTATAAATTGGGCATGCCCTGTTCCCGGTGAGGCAGTAGTAAGACGTCCGCGACATCTATGCTGTATGGCAATAAGTCACTCCCAACATTCCTGGGCTGCACACACACAGGGGACAAGGAAGGCTGAGAGTTAAACATGTCACTTATCTGCACATACATACAAGGCTACAATTCCTCTTTCCCTTTGGGTGCAAAGACTTCTCATAAATGTACACATGGTGTTTAGACCTTGAAAGTGGCGGGGTTTCCAGAGGCGCCATCACCCCTACCTGGACTCCCATTAAGAGACTCCATTCTCCTGAGAGCCGGTTCTGGCCCCCAGCATCCCTCTTTCCACCTCTACTGCATCAGCCTCTCCCCCTTCCCACCCACATGAGAACCCTGAAAACCCTTGTCTCAGGGGCATCCCAGATAATGGGAGAGTTTGTTTTATTTATTTAAAGCTTGGCTGCCCCCACTAGTCTCCTGAGAGTATGCATCTCATGTTCATGGGGGGGTGCATCTACCTCTGAAAGAGCATGCCTTCCAAGATTGAGTCCTTTGAGCCAAGCTAAAAGCACTTTTTCAGACACGAGGGCCCGGAAATACTACCATGGAAGTGTCATGTTAGTACCGCTGTACAAGTAATATCCACAGCCCTTTCAGTAGAGTAGATCAAATCAGTGCATCTCCAGCCCAACTCAAAGCTTTGTTCTTCTTAGCCAGAGCTGGGCATGGGAGAAAGGCAGCATCATTACTGTCTGCTAAGAGATCTTCACAGGGATGCCACCGGACTAAATGAGGCACCCCAGCCTCCCCTCTGGTCATATTGCTTTAAAGTCCACAGGGCCATGCAAAGAGACACCAAGAAGGAGAACACGGATCCTGGGTGAGCCCATCTGTGAGGGCCTTTGACAAAGGTGACTGCATGGCACCATTGTTGGGGCCTGTCCGGCCTGTGGGTGCATAGGGACCAATGACAGAAAGCAGGGCTGGGAAGAGAGATGGTTCAGTCCATGCAATGCTTGAGGCACAAGTGTGAGGACCCACATTCAATGCCCAGAAGTCGTGTAGAAATTCTATAATCGCTGCACAGGGGACTAATGAGAGCCACAGGGACATGGAGTGGCCTGGGACAAGTTAACGCCTCTGTACCATTCACATGAAGTCACTGAGATGAGCAAACCTTGCGTTCGCTGTGGTATTGTTTGAAACTCTTTTCTTGTGAATAATCAGAAGGAGGACCACGGCTTTAACAGAACGCCATGGACCACGTTTTAATTGTTGCCAGGACTTGAGTCTTTTAGTGAAATACATATTTATAAACCTTGGCGGGGCATAGATCATTTACCTAATAGAGCAAGACTGCTCGAATGTCGCCATCCTAATCTATCAGGTAAATATCCATTTATAATTGGTTCTTTAATCCTTGCTCTCTCCCCTGATAGGCTGGAACAACCAAGCAAGACTGCTTCATTCTTCAGGGAAAGTCTGTTATCGTCCATCACAATGTCAATAGAAATATATACGTTAGAGCAATTATAGAAGTCACTGCCCGAGACAAGAGCCATAGCTCAGCCAGAGTCAGGAGACCAATCAGCTGCTGGGCAGAGAAAGATCCTGCCATACTCTAGAGCAGACAGGCAAAGACGGGAGGGAAAAAGACTTCTGAACGGGATAGAATGCCTGCAGTCCCCACCAAAGTAAAGCGTGCACTCTGTAACCCCTAAACCCTACCCTCACTTGCCCTCCCTGTCATAGTCACCCACCAGCGCTTCATTTTGTGGTGCCAGATTCCAGGCTCTAAGTTGGGCTGGTTAAGCAAGCATCCACTGGGTAGCGCTGCCTCTTAAAGATGTTCTCCTCCTGAGAGTCCTTCTGCTGATGAGGAAATGGGAGCTGGCAGTGCCCAAACACTGCCCCAGGCCCCACACTCTGAAGCCTGGCCCCTGTTCCCATCTCCTCTGCTTCTTCCCAAGGCTGGGCAGTAGTGGGGCAGCGGCAGAGGTGCCAGCCCGAGAACAGAGCAAAGCACTGGGTGATGGCCAGGGGCAGAGAGCCTGACTCCGCTCCACTTCCTGCTGGTCATCTAACTGGCCCTCGACGGAGCCGCACAAGCCTCCGTGTGCTGGTGGGACTCACTTTGTCAGCTGTTTTTGTCCTCTGTGGCCCTTCCACCCACAGACTGCACAGGCTCATGCTGAAAGGAATCCTGGGACCCTGAAGCCTGCCTCCCCGGCCCCATAGGATCCTTCCCTTCCTGCCTGCCCCTGATTATCCCAAGACACTTCTGTGGGACCAGAGGTCACCATGTGAGATACTGAGGAAGACGGGCTCTGATGTGCCCACTCAGCCCTAAAGACCACTCACATGATGAGGAACGGAGGTTAACAGCCTTGATCTTTTGGCACGAATGTTTTCAAAGTTGGAGTACCCTGATGCTAGCCACCAGAGATGGACTGACAGTCTAGGAAAGGGTGGTCTGGTCAAAGGTTAGGTAGCCAGAATGCAAGCTGAGAAGCTGACCTGAGGATCTAGACCTGGATGCTATCAGTGTCACCCTGTGGAATGACCCCACAAAGCATGCAGAGGAAGGTGGAGGGGTCACACTAGGAAATGACATTCACCAACCTATCATGGGCTCACAAGGGTCTCATTAGATCTGTGCTTTGAGAACTGCCATTCCAGTGTTGCAGAAGGAGGGAACTGAGGCACAGACAGCCCCTGGAGGACCGGGCCCTGTCTCACTACTAGCTGTCCTTTAGCGGTTCAGTCCCGATATAACGAGAGAATACGGTAAACCCTCCTTTGTCTAGGATTAGGAGGAAATGAACCGTCTCCTGCATAGATGTTCCAGGTAACTGAATGTATACCTTTGAGCCCCAAAACGTTTTCAGATTTTAATTATTTTAATGGAAACATCTTATCGTTCTTAAAACAGCCTATTCCGAGTGATTAACCTTGTCTCATTGGCACAGGGCCATTAGCACTCACAGGAGCTTTGTGCTGTGATGTAACCCAGTGACAGGTCCTCACCAGAATGCTTCCCCGCTGCTGGATGGCCACTTTCTGGACCACACAGCAGCTCGCAGCCCTGCCTCCCCACAGGCCTACTCCTCTCACCCACCGTGCAGGCAGACAGAGTGCCCTTTGGATGCCAGCTGCCCAACGCCTCTCCCTGAAGAGAGGTCTCAGCCATGCTCAGTCACCCACCGCTGAAGCACAGGACCCCATATTCAGCCCCCCTGCCACTCTCAGGTGGTGGCTCTGCCATTTGATGATGCTTTACTGTGTGATTTAGTCCCCACCCATTACATGCCAGGCCCTGGCTCCTGGCCCTGGCTCAGGCTGCTCCCTCTAGCCTAGGACTATGATTCTCAGAGTGTGCTCTGAGGAGCCCTAGGGATCCTCAGAGCCTCCTGGGGATCTCCAGGTTCTCTCTACTCCTGCTTCCTAGGTGTAAGAGGCCAGGTTTCACACACACACACACACACACACACACACACACACACACACACACACACACACACAGAGAGCACCTAAGGCAAACAGCACTTATGTGATTTCAGATAAGTCTGCTGGGAATCAGAAAAGAGGCCAGTTTGTCTGAACTAATGACGGACTCGTTGAATTGGCGGAGGAAATTTCCAGATAGCCTAGCATTAAGACAATAGCTAGCTGCCTTCAGACAAGCTTACAGTGAGAATTGGGGAGAAAAGTCAGAAAGGTTTTCAAAGGTGCCATCTGGCACACTGAAAATTGTAGGCAAGGTTATTGTTAAAGAGGTTAGTTCCACTAAAGAGAAGCCTGGAACTTTTTCACACTGCTGTGACAAGAAGTTGGCTAGGCCCCACCCACTCTAGGATATAATGCTATAACCCCATTTTAAAGGCTTTCTTGGAAGAAGAGAAAGTCTCTAGGACACCCTGCTCACATAGGACCAAGTATCTTCCCAGGTTCAACCATCCATGCATTCATAGACCACTCTAGCCATGATTCCATCTGCTGTGCAAGCTGGTAACTGGTCACAGAGACGTCCATGTGGACCAATTCTTCGGACACGAAGAATGAACAGGTTATGGGGTCATGGAGGCTTCCACCTAGGTTTTTAGGAATGGCCCAGGAGGCCTGACGAGCTACCGAAGAGCAAGATTCCTTGATAAGATGGTACGTGGAGCCATGAGGACACCACATGATGTTGGAGATGCCAGGAATGATGATGGTCTGTTAAGGAAGGCTGCAGGCGTGGTCAGAGGTAGCTAAGAGAAAACATGTTGGCTACAAACAGCACCCATAGAGGCAAGGCTGCCCAAGCCCTTCAGAGCTCACATCATGATGCCACGTGCTCTAGAAGCTAGCAGGAAACTACCAAATGTAACGTTTGGGTTTGTTTTGGCCACATTCTTTCTTCTGTGGCCCTGTCCTTCCCCTCGGAATTGGTGTATTTTCATGATGAGATGAATACGGGCCAGGAAGGACTCTACAATATAGAGTAGTATATTTGGAGTATCAGATTGACAAGGGTTAGGCTTCTGATGGCTAATCTTCATTGACTGCTTGAATAGATTTTAAATCACCTACAAGACCCAGGAATGTCTCTGAGTATGACTGTGAGGGAACTTTTAGAGAGAATTAACTGAGAGGGGAGGATGCCTCTGGAACCTATGTACCACCAGCCCGTGCGTCCATGAGCTAGAGGACTCCCCCGTGACTTTCACCGGAGAGCACCAGCATCCCCTTTCTCTCTTCTTCCTGTCCACCATGGCATTCCCTGCTATTTTCCCAGTACCCTCCCACCAAGACACCCAAAGTAACGTCTCTTGCATCAGAGTTTGTCTGCCATCCTATGTAGCCACCGTGACAAGAAAGTAACCTGTACACAGCTTCCTGGCTTCCCACAAATACCATTTCACATTGTATGGATGAAAACTAAGTCGCTATACTTACAGTGGTCCTTTCCTCCTGTGCTGTAAGCACTGGCAAATTCCTGGCAGTGCCAGGTAGTAGATGATTTGGGCTTTGTGGGTGATACACGCTCTGCTCATGGACCTCAGCAGCTGCTTTTGACAGTAACAACGAATGCATGAACACTGCAGAAGTTAATAAAACTTTATGCAGACAATGACATTTGAATGTCCTGCAGCTTCCAGGCATCATAACGTTTTATTCTTCTTCTTCGTTTCCTTTCAACCACTGAGAGAGAGAGAGAGAGAGAGAGAGAGAGAGAGAGAGAGAGAGAGAGAGAGAGAGAGAGAGAGAGAGAGATGGGTCATAGCCATTTGACTCCAGGGCTTTGGTTTGGTGGCCCCTCTGAAATAACCTAAGGCTGTATCTCCATGGTGCCTTTATCTCTTTAAGAGTCTCTGCCACAGGGCCTCTCACTAAATGTGCAATTGCTGTCATCATTGGCTGCACACTAAAAATCACCTGGAAGGCTATAATTATGATCATTAATAATAATATTAATGCCAGTAGTAGCCCGTCTGGGTTGAATTACGTCAGACCCTCTAGAAAGGGCACATGGGCAGACATGAGGGGTTCTCTCTCCTAGTGACGAATGTTCTCTTAACAACAGACACATCAGCTCAGTTCCACCAATTCCTGTGACTGGGCCTCCCAAGTTGGAGGCTTCAAGGGTCTCTGAGAAGCTACATGACCTTGAAAGAAGAGGTGACATGCTTTCTTCCACAGTCTTGTGTCCCTAGGCACTCTTCAGATAAGCTGGCTGTGAGCTCCCCTCCTAGAACTCACTGCTAGCTCCCTGGAAGCAGTGTGCAGACCTTTGCCGTCTGTGGACTGAAGGTCAGCTCAGGCTGAGCCCACGAGTGCCTTAAGCCTTCCGGGGGGTCAAGGCTCTCCCAGACTGCTACCTCCCCTTTAGATTCATGCTCTGGACCCTCCAGGGCCAAGCATGAGAAGCTGCAGCTTTGTAAGCCATTGCCAGCCATTGCCCTTCTTCGCCCTGCAACCGAGGCCACTGGGAGTGGCTGTGCAATCCCACCCAGCCTGTCCCCTCGGTCCCTTCTACTCTTTGCCATTCTTTGTAGATTTCAAGGTGATGACGGAGAGAAAACAGTCTTAGCATTTGTTAATACCCACTTGACCCACAAAAGAAAATTCACCAGCATTGCTCAGCTTCTCATTTAAAAACCATTAGACCGTTCCGCTTGGCAGACCAGATCTAAATATTCTTAAAGGGGTGGCTTAATTTAATGATTACCTTAACAAGCCCCCTTTTAAAAATGATGATCCGCCAAATTCAGGGGATTTGTTTTGGAATCTGATCCAGTAAGTAGCTTTGTACAAAGAGGAGCAGAACAGGATCTGATCTGGTTCAGAACGTGGTGGAAATCATGAAAATTACTTTGCATATTTAATCACTGTAGAAGCATGAGTACAAAGTACTTTCTAGAGATTACCTTAGTTTAAAAAAAAAAAAAGCCAGAGCTTGCCTCCAGCATGCCAAGCGCTGCCTTACAGGGAATTGTATGGATGTTTCAAGAATGTTGTGTCAGGTTGCAGCCTACCAGGCCAATGGCAGGACATGGTTCACATAGGGGTGAGCTGGCTCTGTGGAAGGAAGCCAGAAGGAAGAATCCTGTTGGGCCTGCAGGGTGCTTCCTCGTCTTCCCTCCTTCTTAGCTGTGAAGTCAGAAAGGCACTAGGAAGACTTAGGCTAAGGAAGCCCCTCTGGGTCTGGTGCCCAGAACTGGGTGGCAGTGTGGAGGGGGCAGGGGGCCACTCAGAAAACCTGGTCGCCTTCCATCTGGCTCCTAGCACGGGACTGACAGAGCAGACCATTGTGCTGCCCAATGGCAGCTTCCCTGAGAGTCACAGCTTTGCTGGAGACCAGCCTGTAGCCATCAGACCTACCTGACAATGGCAAGCAGGGCACCTCACTCTTGCCCCATGAGTCCTTGTCTCATTTGCTGGTCCCCTCCTCTGGGAATTTGCTAAATGTTCATCATGCCTGAGGCTTCCTTTATGCCCCCCACCACTACACACACATACACCACACCTTAAAAGAGAAGGCACCCCAATTCTTTGTTCCCTACTCTACTTTCACTCTACTAAACGCTGTGGATCAATTATTAACTGTGACACTTTACTCCCTCATAGGAGGAAGTGGATAACAATTAGTTTGTCCTGTCTGTTTGATGTCTCAGCAAAACTGAGACTAGGGCCTGGCTCAGTAAATATTTGAATGACAGAATGAAATAGTACCACTTCCCTGCCACTTGTGTGAGGATGGCGTGTGTGCATCTGATGACACAGAAGAATTGTGTTCAGGGGCTGGGTATGATGGTACACGCCTTTAACCCCAGCACTCAGGAGGCAGGGACAGGCAGATAGATACCTATGAGTTCAAAGCTAGCCTAGTCTACATAGAAAATTCAAGACTACATGGTGGGACCCTGCCTAAAATAAATAAGAAAATAAAATCATATGCACAAAAGCAAGTAAACAAGCAAACAACTAAAGGCATTGCCCTTAGACTTTAGAGTAGAAGGATTCTGTTTGGCCCAAGTAACATGCTGTTTGGGCCGGTCTCAGATTCACCCTTCTGATTATCAGCTTCATGTCTGCAAAATGGGGCCACACTTATTTCACAGTTATTGTGAGGGCATAAGATGATGCAGAGAGCAGGACAAGAGCCAGAAATCAATCAATGTTGTGAGTTCTTAGGTATGATGGGTAATAAGGTGTGGGCTTAATCCAGCCATACGATGCTTATTGATGTCACTTTAAGGCATCTTGGCAAATCCTGTGGCCCTCTGCTGAGAGAGCTGGTGCTACCCAACCTGCCGAAGACCGGACTAAAACAAAAAGTAGGAAACAGAGTTCACTGCAGGTCTGACTGGGTGAGCTGGGGCCTTAGCCTTTGCCTGCCTTCAGACTCGTTCCTACACTGTTGACACTGCAGCTCTCATGACCTCGGGCAACACCACCAGCTCCCCTGGGTCTCCATCTTGAGCAAGGAAGCAGCCATGAGTGACATACAAGGACTCTGGTCAGCTGTCACTGTCATGGTTTCCTTCCTACTCTGTATCATCTAGTTTAATGTGGGCTAGGTTCTGAAAGAATCAGGAAATAATAGCCAAAAGCTTGACAGAAGCAAGTGCTGAGAGCCGCCCAGGTCCCACAGCTGGAACGGTCACACAGTGCACTTTGCAAGGCGGGCACATCTGTCTGTATATGCACACACTCTTCGAGGTATGCTTGCATGCAGTAGCTACCCACCTTACAGGATGAGTGCAAGTGTGGGTGTTTGTGTGTTTCTCAAAGGAATGGCAGAGACGAGATATGCAGACCGCATGAGTGTGGAAATAAGGCCAGAGACATGCACAAGTATGTACACAGCTGCTTCTGATAGCCACCTTGTGTATCACTGAAATTTCTCAAAGGCCGTCCAGCGGGAATGACGACCTTTCTTTCCCACACACACTGAACACCTCATCTGCTTTTATTCTTTATGATGAGTTGAAGATGTGTTTGAGTGCCACGGCAATTTGTCAATCAATCTCAAAGCAGAAGGGGATCCCTCTGCATATTTTTACACCCACCATCCAATGTGACCTTGGGCTGTGCACTGAACTGGGACAGCCAGGAAGTCGTCTTGCGGGTGTGTCAAGCCTACACCTCCTCCTGGCACCCAGACCTCGTTCCCCTAGAACTTTCTGAGGCTCCACCCTGCCCTGAGCCAGTGAGCTCCTCCTCACCATCTGTAGCCTGCCTCCTCAGCTCCCTCCACCCCTAGCTTCTCCGGGCCTCACTGGACTATGACTGTCCCAGCACAGCGGCTATAATGCTAGTTCTTTGTTTGCCTCTGGGCCTGCCCTGGAATCGGCTCACCCATGCATCAATACATGAGTGAGAAGCCTGCTTCAGATCAGGTGTTGCAATGCCCAGGGCAAGGATGGAGACGGCCAGTCCCCACCTCAGGGACATCTGACATATATCTGGACAGCCCTCTGTTTTTCCCAGGTTGGCTCAGGTGGCTATCTGCTACCTGAGTAGCCACTCCAGAGCCTGCTTCCTGTCCCCAGTGGAGACCCACTGCTCCCTGTCCTCCTTCCCTGTACCCAGAATGTCATCCCACACCTGTGTCACCTTCCCTATGGTCCCCTTTTCTCTGTCTTTTAGACAAAACCCCTCACAGCCTTGCTCACCTGCAGACCTGCACACAGAGCGCCTGGCACATAACAGTCTCTGAAAACAATGTTTGCACACCTGACGGAACAGACAGTCTCAGCTAGAGTGGAGGCGAGGTGCTTTTCTCTGCATAAGCAGTATCATCATTATCAATTCATTAATTACTGCTGCCATAGCAATCTTCCGCTTTGTTTGGGCATTTAGAACTAGTATTTCACTTTCCTATAATGCTACCAAAGTAGGTAGAGTTTCCTGAGTCAGCCAAGGGTCAGGGAGGTTTAGCAACTCCTTCAAGGCCCCATGGCTAGAAGGAGACAGTGTCTGCTTTGAGCCATCAGCACTGGCCTTTTCCAACATCCGAACCGCGGTTTCTACATCTGCATTTCACCCTTAACGGTCGTCTCCGGGTTCCAGCTGGGGCCCCTGCACTGGTCTCCTTCTTGGCCAACTTAAGAGCCCTTCCCTGAAGAACGCCCGCCATACCCCTAGAACTAGCCACTTCGGGGAGTGACTTTGCCTGAGGCTGAATTATGGAAATCAGCTGTCAATTACCCGGGGTGGCTGTGTAAAAGAATTACCGCAACAGTCACGGAGAAAAGAAAACTTCGTTTCCACCACCTACCAGTAAAAGCTAATTCCGAATAACTCCATTTAACAGTTATTTTATGCTGAAATGCCGAATACCTCAGGGAGTCTTTTAGGGATTTTATAGTCTCTTTATTTATAAATGATTCATGCTGCATTTTCAGAAAAACCTACAATTAGTGTGGGTAGCACAGAAGCTCCTCAGGGAAAGGTTAAAAAAAAAGAAGAAGAAGAAGAGAAAGAGAAAGAAAGCACGAGAGGAAAAGAAAGAAAAAGAAAATGTGTGTGACTCCCCGGCCCTGGTCAGCCGCCTGCCTTTGTTTTCCCGTGGCCCAGAGGACTGAAGAAAACAGGCAGGGGACATTTTCTCTAACCTTTTGACACAAGCTCCTTTGACAGTATTTGTACAGTTGTCCCCGTCATCTTATCAGCCCACAAAATTCTTTTAACTCACGTGACACTTCGGCACGCGCCCCCAGGCCTGCAGCAGTTTAAAGGGCTTAGAACAGCTGGGCTCCAAACCCCATCTACACTGCATGGAAAAGACCCTCCTGAGACAGCTGCTGTCCAGGCAGGGGTCAGCTCTGGGGCCAAGGAGCCAGCAAAGGAAGGACTTTGTCTGGGTTGCAGATCTAGAACCATTCGAGAGACAGCTTGCACCAGATGGATGCAAGGTCTCCTGTTGTGGGAGATGGATCCTAGTAATCTGTGTCATTCTGCCATCCATTTCATGGTCGTTTTGTATAAAGGATAAGGACCACAAGTTACTGACACTTTCTTACACGAATTGCCAGGTCCACCAGGGAGAGACCATAGAGCTATGGTTGGCATGACACTGCTCTCTTGAGCTTATATTATCATTTAAGAGCATACCAACACCCCATCACTCAAGACAACATCTATTACCTAGCAGACCACACCTACCACCCCAAACATCATTCAAATGTGCCCACTGCCCAGCCCAGGACCACACCCACAAAATTGGCTCTAAATAAGTCATAAAACATGCAGGAAGCAGAAAACCTTTTTGTGTCTTGGGTCAGGCAAATGTTTATTACCCACAACACTGAAAACATGATCCCTACAAGAAAAGAAAAAAAACCACTGGGGTGTACTTTACTGAAACTAAGAACTTCTGTTATTCAAAAATGCAATTCAGAAAATAAAAAGAAACCACAGAAAGGCAGGCAACACCTGCCGAGCACGTGCTCGATGAGGGACCCATGTAGAAGAATGTTTGAAAAAAATCTCAATATTTTTTTTCCTTTCCCAAGGACACTCAAATCTTTTTCTTTCCCTTTTTCATAGCTGTATCTTGAGCCCAGGAGCCTGCAGATGAGATAGAAGTCCTCTACCATCAAGATACACCCCAGCCCTGAAATCTTAGTGATAAGAGTGACCAGAAACCTTACTTTAAAAGAAATGAGATATGGAGCATGATGCAACATGCTTTTCATCCCAGCTCTTGGGGGGCAGAGGCAGGAAGATCTCTGAGTTTGAGGCCAGCCTGGTCTACAGAGCAAGCTCCAGAACTATATAGAGAGACCCTATCTCAAAAAAGAAAAGAGGAGAGACAAGTTGTGGGGCAGGGGATGAGGTAGGGCTGTCTGAACAGACACCTCACCAATAATAGACAAATGGCCAACAAGCACCAGCAGAGAGTCACCGTGTGCTGTGTGAACATGGGCTATGAATTTAAACAGCAAGATAGTATACTCCAACTACAACCACAGAGCATCCACAGAGGGTGGAGACCACAGGCGTCACTCATCGTCACTGGGAAGCTGGAACACACGAGTCACTGGGGAAGACAGTTTGGAGTGCTTTTACACAGCTGACGATGCTCAGAACCTTACACGTCCATGCTCTCCGGAATTTCCTCGGAGGAACTGAAAATTCATGTCCACCCAAAACCCCGTGTTCAAAGCAGCTTTATGTGTAACAGCCACAACTTGGAAGCCACCGAGACAGCCTTAGTGAACAAGTGGGTGAATACAACGTGGCCCACTCGAACTACAGGGTTAAAAAGAAGTGAGCCATCAGGCCATCAAAGTCATGGCAGAATTTGAAATCCAGGCTGTTGAGTGAAGGGGGCCAATAGGAAAACGTTATGTCAATGGACACAAACCATTGTGCCTTTGCCTAAAACCCTCAGAGGAAGGGAATCCCGAAAACCCTCAGAGGAAGGGAATCCCAAAAACCCTCAGGGAAGGGAATCCCGGTGTAAACCCTGGCCTCCAGATGAGTCTGCACAGTAAAATTTCACAGATTGTAACCAGTGAACCCTTCTGGAAGGTGGTATTAATAACGGAAGAGGCTGTGACTATGTAGAGGCAGAAGCCATGTAGCAAGATGTCTATATTTTCCACTCAGATGGATTGTGAACCTAAACCTAATCTAATGGGGAGAGCCCATTTTAATAATTAGCAAAGGGCTTAAATCAACACCTCCCTCAAGAAATACAAGATGCGAAACAAACTCTACAAAAGAAGGCTGACAGCATTAGCCACTGGGGAAATGAAATTCAACACCACAAGGAAATGTCACCACACAGGTTTGGGTAGCTAAACCAACCAAGGGCTCGAACCAACTAGAACTTTCCTATATTGCTAGTGGGTATTTAAAATGGTACCCTGGATGCTGGAGAGATAGCTGGGGTTTAGAACACGGGCTGCTCTTTCAGAGAGCCTGGGTTCAGTTCCAGCACCCACATGGCAGTTCATAACCACCTGTAATTCCAGGGGACCCAGTGCCCTCTTCTGGCCACAGAGGGCACTACACACACGGGGTGCATAGACATACATGTAGGCACACTCTCATGCACGTAATACAAGATAAACAAATGCTGAAATGGTATTCTGGAGAATAACGGGCAAAATCTTAAGTCTCATAGTATGAGGCAGACGTTTGCCCTATAATCCAACACTATGCGATTCCTAAGTCTTTGCCAAAGCAGAATGCACGCCAAGCTTCCCATGAATTCTACAGGGGGATGCTTACAGCTGCTGACAACCACCAAGTGTCTCACCTAGGGAACAAACAAACATCAAAATTCGTTACATCTATACGATGGAATATTATTCATCAATGAAACAGAAAAAAAAAAAAAAACAATTATCCGTGAGAACAGACAAGAATGTCAAAGTCATTTAAGTCAAGCACACTGATTGCCAGCCAGCCAAGGTTCTCATAGAGGCAGGATTACGGGGACATGATACACATCAGACTAGCCAGCGGGGACTGGCCAGGAGGCACAAAGATTTGACCGCACAAGACACAGAAAGATGTTTTCCCACCATGAATGCTCTCATATCTTTGTGTGTGTGACCACAATACACATTTGTCAGTACCCTAGAACTGTCAATCCACTAGAGCATGGATTCTGCCTCCACGATTACACTTAAATATTGAAAGAGGGAAGGAATTGAGGTCATTATAAAAGTTTTTTTTTTTGTTTTTGTTTTATCCTTAAGAAGATGTAAAACATTGCTTTTGTGGGAAAACTCCCTTTAGGAAAGTAAATAGAAGAATTGAAGGGTTCTTTGAACATGAGGCCCTTTCATTCCCAATATTAGAATTCATATTGCCAGAAACTATAATATATGTAGAGATCAAAAATGCATCAAGATGATGTTGCACTTAATTTTTTATAAGGTGGTGAGGTCCCCGTGTTCATCTGGCACCTCCCTGAGCATGCAAAGTGACAGGTACGATGGGCACTATGCCGTGCTTAATTACGGGGAGTGGAGCCAACCCTCTTCCTGCTTTCCAAGTTTGTTTCCCAAACTTCTTTGTCAGAGAGCTGCACAGGGTTGAAGTTTCCTCCCCTCCGTTTCCACCCCCCCCCCCAAAAAAAATAAACTCGCAATTCAGTCAATCAAGTGGGTGACACGACAGCCAACGCCGATTGCCTGATTTCTTCCCTCCCAAACTGACAGAACCCTATGGTTATTTATTTATTTACTTACTAATAATTCATAGGCTGTCTCCTTCTGGAAAGAATGTGAGTCCTTTGCCGGATATCTTGGCATCGTCTCCAAAACACATAAGCATCTCGGGGGAAGAAAACAACCACTGGAGAAGTGGCCTTTGGTCCCGTTCCAGGCCCTACAGAGTCACGAGGCCGCGTTTAATGAGCCCATTACTGCAGAATATGAATAATGGAGTGTCCAACCTGGCTGCTGTGTTAAAGTGGGGTGTCAGATAAGACACCCCTCTGCAAGGCTGTCTATGGCAATATGAGGAAGGGAGCCAGCCACTGGTTAATTGGCCCAGAGACTAGACAAAACAGGTGCTTTTGTGTCTAAAGGTCAACAAGCTTAAGGACATAGCAGGCATTAAGCACTAACGCTGAACCAAGCGTTTTCCATGATGCTCTTCATCATTTAGCTAGATAGGTATTGGGACTCTACAAGTAAACATAACACACTCAGAGAGGGTGTGTAACTTGCCTGTGATCACAGAGCCGAGAAGAGTTCAAGTCCTGATGGCAATCCGGGTCTTTCTAAATCCAAAGCCCATGCTTCTTTCTCTGGGCCCCTGAGATCTGGGCCCAGTCTACATGTCTGGTTCTGTTTCCTTGTCATAGTCTGGGTTACCACTGTTATGGTGACAGTCTCGCTCAGTTGTAGACACTGCTCTGTGAAATATTTGCGCTGCCTGTTACCAGTCAGGATGAGTTCACCTCTAAGTGACAGCAAATTCAGATTCAAACTGGCTTCCGCTGAGACCACCCCAGAGCAGGCTGGATCCAAAGACTGGTGGGGGGGCTTCTCAGTACCATCTGGGGGTAGGTATCTAAGAGCTTGGGTCTAAGAGCCCTCTTTCACATGATGCTTCTTCCTTAGATGGGTAGGAACCCTGGCAGGGTAAAGAAATGGACTCTTCTCCACAGGCATGGGACACCTTTTCTCTTTACCTAGATGTCACAGCCTCCAAACTTGCTACGTAAGAGCAGGCTGTCCCAACAGAAGGTGACTCACATGCCCGTTCATAAACCAGAGGGACAAAGGGTGGTCAGTGTTTTCAAATCCATTTCCCTCCCTTGGACCCTTAGGAATTATTTACTTCTCTGTTGCAGAACACCTGACCGAAGCAGCTGTGGGAAGAGCTCAGAGTTTGAGGTCATAGTTCACTGGAGTGAGGCAGGCATGGCAGGATTGTGGGAACTGGTTAAAACCTCAAAGGCCCAATGCCAGACCCTGGTGACTCCTTTTCTTCAGCAGGGTTATACCTCCTAAACTTTCTACACCTTCCAAGATGGCACCATGAGCTAAGGACACACATGAGCTCCTGGGAGATATTTCACACTCAAACCACAGCACCTAGGAAGAGAACGTTCTCAGCCTTTCCCAGGAATTCATAAGGGGTCATATGACCAGCTTCTACTGTCTGTGTGATCAGCCATGTTCTCACAGCATAACTGCAGAATTCTTCTTGTAGCCCTAGAAGTGGGCAACACCATAGGAAGGAGAGAGCTGTGATGGGAATGTCATTCTGTGAATATGTTTCTCATATTGGTTAATTAATAAAGCACTGTGGCCAATGGGAAAGCAAGATAGGCGGGGCTAGGAGACAAGGAGGAAGGAGGAAGTAGTTAGGAGGAGTCAACATGTAGAGCCTGGAGAGAGCAGATGCTGGCCCGCCGTTCTCCGATAAGATGACCACGTGGAAATACTTAGATAAGTAGAAATGGGTTAATAATTAAGACAGAGCTAGCCGGTAAGGAATTAGTAACTGGCCAACAGAATTGTATCAAATACAGAGTCTCTGTGTGTTATTGGAGGCTGGTGTGGTGACAGGGGAAAACGTGCTCTTAACAGATCTGTCACCAAGTCATTTCATGACAGGCCATGACTTGTCTGGATATAACTGATGTGCAGGATTAAGCCACTCAAATGTGGGACTGTTTGTTACTGCAGCTGGCACTGACAATCCTAACTAATCTGAAATGTTTAGTAAGCAGTGTAGGAGTCAACCATAATAGCCTCTGTCTGTACTTTCCTTATGGTAATGAGGGTAAGGGCAGGGTCTCCTATGGCTGGGGGACAGAGAGAAAGTATCAACAGGATAGCTTTGTAAACTCACATAACTTTTCAGGCGACCCTGGGGAAGTCACTTTCAAACTCACTTCTTGTAAGCCAGAGTGTCTCAAATAGTTTGTGACAGTTTAATTGTCAACCTGATAAAACCTAGAATCAACTGGGAAGAGAATCTCAATGAGAGATTATCTGGATCAGGCTAGACCAACCTGAGTGCATCCGTGAGGGATTATCTTGATCACCTTCATTGATGTGGGAAGACCCGGCCTGAAAGCATTCTCTTGCTCTGTAGGAGAAAGTTAGCTGGACACGAAGCATGCAATGCTCACATTTCTCTCAGCTCTCAGCTGAGAGTGTGATGTGATTGGCTTTTGAAACCCAATTTGATGCCTGGATTTCCATGCAGCACGGGACTACACTGGAAGTGGGAGCTGAAATAACCCTTCCTTCCCTATGCTTACTGTCAGGTGTCTTATAATAACAACAGAAATGAAAACAAAGCAGGGTTTATCTGCACATGCATGCGGAGTGACAGGAAGGAGTCTTCTCAGAGCTAAGCCTGGTTCCCTCTCTTGAGACTCTACATCAAGGATCCCCAGACTTTTGGACAGGTGGCATCTATGCAGATTGCTCCGTCCACCAAGGTGACTTTGCACTCACAAAAAATAACCACCTTAGTGTATTTGCTTTAATTTCAACAAAACATGATTTTCATGTCTCTGATCAGGAAGCCAAATGTAACTCGTTCACTGCGTCTGCCTAGCTGTGGAATCCCGTCAACTTACGCCAGGTGACTGAACCCACTTGGGTCCCCTAATGGCTCAGACACATCTATTATACAGTGTTGGATCCATGTCTATAATCTTTGTTATTAATGGTACTATTGTAGTATGTATTCACCATGCAGTAGCCTTCCACTAGAGAGGGGAATCTCTAGGGAGTTCTACTGATCAGAAGCTGTGTAGGTACCCAGCAGCTACACAGCAACATGGAGGCAAATGTCTTTGTAATAACTTGTTCTACTAAGTTCCAGGCTATAGTCAGCACATGTTACTTCTTTAGTCCTACCTGGGACCCTGCCTTAAAGAAGAATACACTGATACTCAGGGGATCCAAGTAACTTGCTGACTAGGTGTCTGTCTATGACAAAATACCTGACACCAACAACGTACAAGGAGGAAAACTTCATCCGTGCTTGTTCCAAAAGTTTCGATGTATGGTTAGCCTGAACTACATACAGCCTAGCTCAAAACAAAACAAAATAAAAATGTTGAGATGCTATGGAAAACATGAAACCATTTTCTCCAAAAATCAAAAATAGAAATCCCAAGAATCAAAGTCAAGGTTTCTGAGGTGCCTGTTGGCCATGGGCATTGCACTGCTCTTCAAGACAGCCAGCAGGAACAACTTACCACCCTTGGACAGATGAAAGGAGAAAGACAATGTGATATAAACCTCCCAGGGAGTATTATCCAGCCTGGAAGAAGAAGGAAGCCCCTGCCACTCACCACAGTGTAGTGAGCCTTGGGTACATGATGCTGAGTGACTAAGCCTATTGCTAGAGTACAAACACTTTATGAATATCATAAATGACATTTAAATATCGATAAACATCATCCAAAATAACCAAAGCCATAAATGTGAAATACAGACGGTGACTGCTTTGGGAAGGAGAGGGGTGGTAGAAAGCTGCTAATCATGGAGGGGGGGGCAAAGTTCTGCAGGATTGGCTGAGCTCTAGAGATCTGCTAAGTGGCATTGTGTGCAGAGAACAATACTGTACAACTCACCGAAAATTAAGTTTCTATTTTTTAACCTACGCCTCTAAATTATAAACTCTTTATTATTAGAGCCAAACTCGTTACTAACACAAGCATCACTCTGAGCTGTCATTTGTGCGTCATATTCCTTCTTCTACGTTTCAAAACTATACTAAACAATGAGCTTTGGGTTGCAAAAGAAGATTGATTTTTTTTTCTTTTTTTCTTTTTGCATCCATCTTTCATTCCTTTACTTATCAGTTGAACAAAGATGCACACAAATGCTAAAGCAGCCTTTCAGTAAGATGGAATTCATGGGAAAAAATGGAGATTGGCAGGGAGTTGTGGCACGTGCTTGTAATCGCACCACTCAGGAGGCCGAGGCAGGGGGATCCAGGCCAGTCCTGTGTACACAGTAAGACCTTGTTAGGAAGCAAGAGGAAGGGAGAGAGGGAGGGAGAGAGGGAGAGAGGGAGAGAGGGAGAGAGGGAGAGAGGGAGGGAGAGAAGGAAAGAGAGGGGAGGGAGGGAGGGAGGGAGGGAGGGAGGAAGGAAGGGAGGAAGGGAGGGAGAGAGGGGGTGAGGGAGAGAGGTAGAGAGGGAGAGAGAGAGGGAGGGAGGGAGGGAGAGAGGGAGAGAGGGAGAAGGAAAGAAGGTAGTCATCAAAACATGTAAAAACCAAAGCACAAACAGGTAACTTGCAGCTAGAAACAGGGAAGCAATTCTGTGCTAGAGGTCGTCGCTAAGCCCTCTACCCTGCATGGCGTATGGCTGATGACCCCAGTATACTGGAATATAAAGGACCTTATGCGTTTGCATCAAGACAGCTTCTCGTGAGTAATTTGGGGGGGCACCTTTCCTGAGTGGGAGTGCGAGGGACCTGGATCTCGCCGGCCTTACACAAACCCCTTCTGGGTCCAAGCCTCTCTGGAGAAAGCCCCTCCCCCTGCACGCTGCAGGTTCTATGCTTGCTTTCTAGTTGTTGTTGAACCTTCAAGGGAAGGGAGGGGCACACATCAGTGAGCAAAGGTGCTTGCTGCCAGGCCTCATGACCTGGGTTCCAATCTTCAGGACCCACAGGGTGGAAGGAAGGATCCACCTCCACATATATATATATTAGAAATGTAAAATGAAAAAATTGAAATTAAAGAAAACAACGATTTAGGGTCTGATTAAGAAAGAACTGTAGAATTCAGTCCACAAAAAAAGAGAGAGTTATTTCTCCATGCCATTCCGTCCCTAAAAGCAACTGAAAGGCTTTGCTTCCCGGTCCCTGGATACAGACTCCTGTCATCCTGATGTCACCCAGTCACCATAGAGGACCCAAGCTTGCTGAATTAGACTTTTATAGGGAAACAACTTGGAAATATCAGCATGGGAAATGTGATTTGATCGATATGTGTCTATTAATTGTCAGAGTTTTTTTTTTTTTTTTTTTTTTTAGTCTTGTAGCCTCAAATGAGGCTTATCTGCAGTCAGATTCTATCTTGGTTGAAAAAAAAATGGTGTTGAGCCAAAACAGCACATAATGGGGTGTGAGGGGGGGAGGGCAGGGGAGAGAGGGAGGGTGGGGTGAAGGACAGGAAAGAAAATGGGAGCAGGATGGAGGGGGAAGGAAGGGAGGGACGGACGGAGGGAGGGAGGGAGGGAGGGAGGGAGGGAGGGAGGGAGGGAGGGAGAGAGGGAGGGAGGGAGGGAGGGAGGGAGGGAGGAAGGGAGAGTGATGAAAGAGAGAGGAAGGGTGGACAAACGATAGGGATGAGGAAGAGGGGAAGGAGGAAGGAGGGGGGAGGAAATCTGACCTGACCAATGGTATTGATGAGGTACCAAGTTTCATGGACTTTTCAGATGAGTACCACCTTCATTCTGCTCCCCCAAACCCTGCACTGTTCAGTGTTTACAGGCCGTTTTCAAATGAAATTCAAAGGGATGGAGGGGCTGTCAAGAGCAGCCAGCTAGACGAGCCCCAAACCACGCTGTCCACTGGTGCTAAGGCCAGCGGCTGCTCACATCACCCTCCCCACACCCTCAGATCCAGCGGCTGCTCACATCACCCTCCCCACACCTTCAGATCCAGGGGCTGCTCACATCACCCTCCCCACACCTTCAGATCCAGCGGCTGCTCACATCACCCTCCCCACACCTTCAGATCCAGCGGCTGCTCACATCACCCTCCCCACGCCCTCAGATCCAGCGGCTGCTCACATCACCCTCCCCACGCCCTCAGATCCAGCGGCTGCTCACATCACCCTCCCCACACCCTCAGATCCAGCGGCTGCTCACATCACCCTCCCCACACCCTCAGATTGAGGGCAGAGCCACTGACCTCTGAAGCAAATATTAACTGTGATATTCTGTGGTGTTTGCATTTATCAGTCGCTGATCCAGAGCAATCTAGAGCCTTCAGGAGCACCCATCCCAGAGACTTACCATGTGACTCACACCAGGCATGGCGCATGACACAGTGCGTTCTTCCATGGTGTCCTTACACTCCACGAACCCTATCCCCCCACCCCCAGCTCACAAGTTCTCCAGGGCAAAGCAAGCATCACCTCCCCGCCTCTCACCCACCCGGCCTGCCCACACCCCTGCTCTTGGCTATAAAAAGAGAGAGGGCTGTGTCACTATACATTCCTGTGCTGCAGGTGTGGCTGAGCCTTGTTTTCCCCTGGAGAAGACGGGTGACAGCCCTCTTGAGCTTGTTTGGTTGAGTGGCCTTCACTTGGCTCTGGCTCGTATCCCTATGCTATGAGTGTAGTTGGGACACGCTAAGGCAAGGCCGGCCGCCTGAGCCCACCAAGGAGAGCAGAGAGCATGGTCTGCAGATGGAGGGACCCATCTGCACCCCACCCTGAAACCCAGGAACATCAGAGTGGAGACTACACCAGGGCTCTCGTCTCTACAGAGGACCTGCATTAGTGGGTAGGACGCTGTTGGCTGGAAAACAAAACCAAGAGCAGGCCATACTCACTGAGGAGGCCCTAGGGTGTGGCCTTCCCGCCTTCAAAACCTGGTGGCCAGGTGTTTCTGGCCACCTCTCCCCATCGTGTCCAGATGCCCTCCCCCCTGTGTCTTTAACAAGGACACCCTAAATCCAGGACAGGGAGGTGAGGAGGGGGCAGGAACTGGAATTGGAACATAAAAAAATAAATACATTTTAAAAAGAAAAAAAAAAAAAAGACGTGGATGGTAGAAATACCATTTAAAAACCCTGACAAAGGATGTTGAGTGTTAAGGCCAACCCTTAAAATTAAAGGTAATTGTATGGGGGGGGGGGGGACACAGCCCATTTCTAGGCAAACATCACCGTGGAGGCTGTCATCCCCTGACACCCTCCAGAGCAGTGGCTCTCAGCCTGTGGGCCACAGCCTCTTTGGGGGTTGAATGACTCTTTCACAGGGGTCACCTAAGAGCATTGGAAAACACAGGTATTTGCATTATGATTCATAGCAGTAGCAAAACTGCACTTGTAAAAATAGCAACAGAAATAAATTTATGGTTGGAGGTCACCACAACATGAGGAACTGTATTAAAGGGGAACAGCGTTGGGGAGGCTGAGAGCCACTGCTCTAGAGGAACCTACGTTTGCCAAGCACCGCTCACGGGAGAAACTTTGTAAGACATGGAACAGGACGATGCACTCATCTTTAATCTGCACAGCACACGCTCAAGCTGCTTGCTTCTCGTGTCACAGTAATATTTCTGTTAAATTCTCAAATGTTCGAAGCCTCTGTTGAGATAGAGGGGGGGGAGGTCAACAGAAGGGAAGGGAAGGAGGGAGGGGAGGGAGAGAGGGGAGGGAGAGGGGAAAGGGGAGGGAAGAGAACAGGGGGAGTGAAGAGGGGGCAGTGGGACAAAGGAGGGAAGAAGAGAGGAGGGGAGAGGGGAGGAGGGGAGAGGGGAGGAGGGGAGGGGAAGGGAGGGGAGGGGAGGGGAGAGGAGGGAAGAGGATGGGGAGAGGAGGGGAGAGGGAGGAGCCTTTTCAGGAGGGGAGAGGAGAGGAAGGAGCCTTTTCAGGAGGGGAGGGGAGGGGGAGGGGAGGAGGGGAGAGAAGAGGGAGGAGCCTTCTCAGGAGGGGAGCTGCTTGCAGTTCCACGGGGTCCCCTGCCAGTGTTTGTAAGGAAATCACAGTGGCTGAAATGGGGGGAGGGGGGAGGCTTACAGCTTTCTCTTCACTGCACTTGGAATTAATTCCCTGCAATAGAAACAAGTCACCAGTTCTGCAGCCCGTGCCCTCTCCCAGATGAGTGTCCTGTGTGCAGAGATGTGACCCTGGCATTCCTGGGAAGAGCTGAAACAAAACCCCCTGCCTACTGTGGTTAGCTTCTCACAGGGACGGAACGGCTTAGAAATCCAATATTCAGCACTCAGGGATGCATGGTGGTGGATCATGTTGCTACCTTAGCGTCCAATTGACAGAAACTTAGCAAAGTATGCAGATGCAGACAGGTATGAGCACACATGTGTGCGTGCATGTGTGCATGTAAGTGCATGTGCACAGATACACACACTCACATTTGGTGGGGGCAGTGGTTTTAAACCCCCACCCCATACACCAATGTCACATTTTAATGTAATATCATGTCCAATGCATATTCATGAAATAGAATCTTGGCAGTGGCACAAGGAAAGTGGGATGAAGTGTGTTTGGCGGAGTGCGTCACGTTTCCAGGCCAGCGGATTTTTTGATTAAAGTCCCTTATCCGTTTTATCATGCATATCCACTCTCTGATTAAAGTGATCTGGGGCTGACACTCACAATGTCAGTATGCACTGAGACCCTTCACACAAAACATGGTTGGAATTTATATCTTAAAAAAAAAAAAGACCCTGCATACCCGACAACTAAGCTGAAATAGGGCTGTGTTCATTCAAATCTGAGTCTCCTCGGATGCTTCCAGCCACCCATTCCCTGGTTCAAAGAGGTTGAACCCAGAATATCTGTCAGTGCACAACTTGAGATGCTAAATTTTATTGCTTTTATTTTTAAGTGAAGTTCCTTTTATTCTGATTTGTTGGGATTTCCATTAGGGAAAAGTAACAGCAAGCACCCCCCTACCCATGCACTAGCCCTCTAGCTCCCCAGCCCCCTGCACACATGCGTGCACACACACACACACACACACACACACACAGAGACACACACACACACACACACACACACACACACAGAGACACACACACACACACACACACAAAGTAGAATTATCAGTGGTGGCACTCCTCCTGATGCTGGGCTTCCACACATCGTGAAAGGCTACACATCCCATTTTCCTGATGCTCCCTGCCTCCTGGCATTTGTAGGGCGTGACCCCCCTCCATCAACAGGAAAAAGGAAAGCCAGGATCACTCTCTGCTCCACAGTGGCAGAAAGCAAGTGTTCCTGAGGCCACGAGTTGGGAAGAGCTGGCAGCAAGTCCCCTAGCCTCCCTCTTGCACTGGTATTTCCTTCAGAATGGACACCAGGGTCAGCAGTCGCCTGTTGAGGTGACAGATCATCTCTCATGAGGAGATACAGCAACATGGGTGGCGAGCAGATGAGGAAGGAGAAACCCAGCAGCACAGGTAGGTGAGGAGACAGTGTAAGTAGCATCTAATGTCCCAGGTCACATCAGAACTGACCACCAGGGGGCCTTGGCAAGTCCCTGCTTCCTTCCAAATCCTCAAAAGTGGACCTGCCTTCTGCACTGGCCTGTTGATTAGACCGGTGAAAGCTGGTGAAAAACAGGCTCTGTGCATGCAGGAACAGACCTCTTAGAATTCTAGACAGTGTAGTCTCCAGCTCAGGGCCACGCTCTTCTCTAGACAGGCTGCTGTCCATCTGCTGCAGCCAGAAATCACACGGGTGTGTTTCAATTGTGGCTACCCCGGGGACCCGCACTCCCCATCCTCTTAGCATCTTGATGCAGAGCCAGTAGCTTGTCCCTAAGGGCAGTCTCCAACCTGTAGTTACAGCCAGGGAATAGAGATGCCTGTCCCTCCAGAGCCCTCTCCCCAACCCAAACATTTGGTCATTATCATTCCAGCAATATTGAAGAGCTAAGCTGGGGCCGCCCTGTTCTCAGACTCCCCAGAGCTCCAGTGCAGGACAGACCATAGGAGGGCTCCACAGCTCAGCCAAGTGATCAAAGTAATGTATTCATTCATGAATACACACCATGGGTAGAGCATCCCCCTTGTTCCAGATGCTTCCCTCATCCTCCACACACTGTCTCATCCCAGCCTCACAATGACACTCATAGGGCAGACTCATTAAGTTCAGTTTGCAAAGGAGCGAGTGAGGCTCAGAGAAGGATGGTCACCTACACAACATCAAAGGGCGGAACCAGGGCCACAGGTACTTTGGGGTAGCCTGGGCTGAGATTAATTAGTAGTACCGGAAGGAGTTAGGTGCCTCTGATTCATGGAACATCAGTAGGGCCCAAACCTGTGGATGCCACAAAAAGGTAAAATTTTAAAGGAAGGATAAGAAAACCAGAGGGATGATGTAAAGTGAAAGAGAGATAAATGGGTAGATAGATTATTCACAGACATGGATGGATGGATATATTATAAATAGGTAAACAGATTATAGAGGAATCATAGATAATAGGTTGGTTGATAGATTCATGATAGTAGGTAGGTAGATAAATGATAGATAGATAGATAGATAGATAGATAGATAGATAGATAGATAGATAGATAGATAGATAGAGATATACAGACAAACAATGGTTGATGGATATATAAAGCTCATCATTGAGTTGCCAGCTTTTCAACTGACCAAAACTTTAAGATAAAACCTGAATACCACCTAGTCTTCTGTCAAAAAAGATTCTTCTGTTTTAACTGAGTCTCTAAACGCTCAAATTTCCTTCTCATGAGGCCTCCACCCTCCCTCCAAGCTACTGAAGGAAAGACTTTTGGCATCACAGTTGTAAGGCAGACATGGATCTGTCTCAGAATAAAGGACAGCCCTTTAAGATAGCATGTGGCCTCACCATCACCTCGTTAGTCTCTAGGGTACAGTGACCTGAGGAAGGCCCTCTACCTGTACTGTCCTGGAGATCAAAGCAGAGCGGTTTCCCATCTCTACTCCCCCCTGGCCAGAGCCACAGCTGAGCCTCTAGCACTTAACCCTGTGCTTTCCCTCTGAACCCAAACAGCAGGTACCACCAGCTGTGAGGCCAAGGTGCCTCAAGCCACATGCAAGCATGTGGCTTTGGAGTGGCTGTGGACCCTACTAAGTCCCCTGAGTTGCTTATCTAGATGAATGATAAAGGCTTCCAAAGAGCATGGCCAAAAGACCACTAGCACAGAGATCTGTTCTCTCTCCCAGCACATCCGCTAAGAACCTCTGCCTGCTGGGTCCTGGGGTCACCTGAGGAACCAGGTGGATTTCAAGGGCCTACAGACAGTGGTACCCGGTCTGCCTGACCTGACAGAAGGATGTGACCAGACAGTCCCCGGGGCTTGTCTCTAAGTTCACGGAGTGAGAAGAGCTCTACATGGCCCTGTGTGCCCTTTCCCTGCAAATATCTGCTACTGTCTACCTAAAGGGAAGGGGGAAGGAAGAAGAGTTCGTAACTGGATTAAATGCTTGTCTCTTGAGTGTTTGAAGACACAGATGGGTCAGGAAAGGTCCCTGAAGGGGCACTAAATGCTTGTGTCTACTACAGAGAGGTAGGGGTCAAAAGGTAGTCTCACACAGGGCCTAGTTAATATTAGTTCTGACTGTATCCCTCTAGAGTACCATTTAGTCTCAGGATTGGTACTGATATTTTAATCCGTTTCTAATTTGATCTTTTCTCTTTCCCACACCCACTCAGAACCCCGCTGAGATCTGTCTTCTACATCTTCCAACTTTACCCTCATCCCGAATAGGAGGAGGAGGAGGGAGGGATGGGCAAGTGGGGGGAAAGAGGAGAGAGGAAGTGGGAACTTAGGCCACTTTGAAGGCATCATGGTACTCCTCAGGATGTTGCTACAGCCTGACACACCCCCAAAGTCCCAACATAGCTCCCTCCAACCTCCATTCCTAACCTCTGCCATCAGGACCAACCCTTTACATAATCGGTAGGCGCTGGGGAATGAGGCTGTGGGTGGAACTAGAACAAATTCAGACTCCAGGTTGAAGGATAGGCTAGCAAGTACCTTACCTAGCCAAGTGGGGATACTAAGATACCTCAAAAACATCAAAGGAAGACAAGGAAACAGGTCTCCACTGGGTCCTCTAGCAAGCAGGCATAGTGCATTCTACATGTAAAGCGCGGAAATGCAGGCACATTGGTGAAGGCCCAAGGTAGCAAGCTGCTGAATGAAGATCCAGACGGAAGTCAACTGTGCCCCATGCCTTTCTGTACTCCCAGATCTGTCCATGCCAAGATCTTCCCATGCGTCACAGTAGAGTGTCCGCTGCCATGATGTGGATGGTAAAAATTGTCAACGCTTGTTAAGACTTAGAATTTGAGACTCTGCTGCCCTTATACCATGGGTGTTTTCTTCAGTTTTCTCAAGTACCTACTGGACATGAACATACACGCCAGGCCATGGACTCAACGACAAAGACTCACCCTCACCATGAAAGGTTCCCCAACTGACAAAGTGATGAATGCTGCATGTAGTAGGTGACAGGTGTGGAGAGACAGTTGTCAGTGTGGCCCCCAAGGCTATAGAGCCCTGGGTGTGCATGGCTACGTTAGAAGCTTCATGACACCAGTGAACCTCTGGGGAAAAGAGCTTTCGTTGTATGATTTTAGACCCACATGAGCCCAGTTCTGAAATCTCCCAGTGCAGGGTGTCTTGAGAGATTCCTGGTGTAGGTAGCAGGACCTCAGGGTGCCAGCCAGTCTCCTCTTGGGAGCTGGAAAGGCTATGACATCAGAAGATCAAGCCTTCACGCAGTGTGGAGCACACAGAGCTGGGTGTGAACAGAGGCCAATCAGAAGCTGAGCTGGGGCCCTGGATGGTGGAACCATGGGCCAGGACGCTGGAGAGGGTGGGAAGGAAAGCTACAATGCTCACAAGAGCCACAGGACAGCCAGTATGGTCTCCACAGCAAACGGCTAAACGTAATCAAATGCTTTCAGCTCTAACCTGCCCACCCACTTTTGAGACAAGTTTTATGATGAAGCGCAGAGCATGGCTCAGAGAAATCAAATAGCTTTGGTAAAAATGCACAGCTCGGGGGAGCCACGTCGTGTTGACACTCAGACCTGTCCTGTGGGCCAGTAACAGGGAATGGCTGGGTTCAAAAGCCTTTAGGGAGCGGCTCGTGCATGAGCCAAGAGTCATGATAAATTTCCACTCTAACTTCCTCTGGGCTCCTAGCAACTTCAATAATGTCATAACAGCAAAGGGGAGGGGGGAGGATTGAGGCTGCAAGCTGGGAGTTAGATAACCACACTGTCTGCTTTCACACCTTTTTTTGACATTTGCGTTGCTTAATTAAGGAGGCGACTGGCTGCCACAGCAGGGCTCTTGTTTGTTCTACAGCAGCAGGAAGCCCAGGAGAAGGTCCTTAAAGGGCCCCAAAGTGGTCACAAGGACTCCGAGAGGGGTTTGGGCCACCAGAATTGATGTAGGGAGCCAGCTTCCTCCAGCAGGCTGGGAGGCAGGCCGACAGAGCCCCCTCGCAGGCCAGGGACAGCCTGCTGCCTGGAGTTGTGGGAAGATAGCAGGCATTGAATCAAGCGGACATGGGCTAAGAACTGTAGGGGTCTGAGAGCTCACCCATCCCTCCCTGCTCACTCTACAGCTACAGCGGCAGCCTCACCTAACAGGGGGTGGGGAAGCCCTGAGAGCATGTCTAGAACCTAACAGGGGAGGGGGTGGGGAAGCCCTGAGAGCATGCCTAGAACCTAACAGGGGAGGGGGTGGGGAAGCCCTGAGAGCATGTCTAGAACCTAACAGGGGAGGGGGTGGGGGAAGCCCTGAGAGCATGCCTAGAACCTAACAGGGGAGGGGGTGGGGAAGCCCTGAGAGCATGTCTAGAACCTAACAGGGGAGGGGGGTGGGGAAGCCCTGAGAGCATGCCTAGAACCTAACAGGGGAGGGGGTGGGGAAGCCCTGAGAGCATGTCTAGAACCTAACAGGGGAGGGGGTGGGGAAGCCCTGAGAGCATGTCTAGAACCTAACAGGGGAGGGGGTGGGGAAGCCCTGAGAGCATGTCTAGAAAGCCCTCTCCGTTCTTGTGCACCTGTCCATTCTCCACGAGCTGCCATCTGCTCTCCAGGGCTGCCATACTAAGCACCACAGACAGGAAGACTTAAACCCACATATGTTTGCTTGCTCTCACAGTTCTGGAAGCAGTTCAAGGCCAAGATGTCAGCAGAGTCCAGTCTCCTTTGCTTTGCCGATGACATCTCTCCCTGTGTCCAATCTCATGTGGTGCCCTCAGCATGAGTCTATATCCCATCTCCTCTTTTTAATGGACACTGGTCCCATTAGATGAGGGTCATCCTAATGATAATCCCTCTTACTGTGTGTGTGTGTGTGTGTGTGTGTGTGTGTGTGTGTGTGTGTGTGTGTGTTCATATATGCAGGTACATGCACACATGCATCCATGTGACAGCCGAAAGACAATGTTGGATGTTGTTATTCATATGACAGCCACCTTATTTTCTCACTGGTGAGCCTGGAGCTCACCAGGTAGGCAAGATTGACCCCAAGGATCCCACCTCTACCGCCTCAACCCTGGGATTACAGGTGCACACCACATGCCTGATTTTTCACATGGGTTCTGGGAGATAAACGCAGGTCTTGCACAATACCCACTGAGCCATCTCTCTAATTGGATCAGTTCCCCATGCAGTTGTACCTGAGTTTGGGCGGGGGCCACAAAGGGGACTTAGAGTGGGACATGGGCCAGCCTGGCATGGGGAAACTAAGTGGCGATCCCACCAGATACCAGATTTCAAAGCCAAGCCACCTGCTGCCTCTGCCACTCATTGAGATGCGTGGCCTAATCTACATTCATGGGTCACTCATGGCATCCATGATGGCACCTAATTCATCCAGGACTCTGAGGGAAGGTTCTAGGCTTCTCTTTGGTTTCTTGTTTGTTCAGGGACTGAGTCCCAAAGGCCAAGTGATAGCTCCAGACTGAAGTGAGCAAGGGCTACAGCTGGGTTTGAGATCTCTTAGCTCCAGTGCAGACCATCCACAGCCAGGAATCTTCATCCTGAATGCAAAATTGTGACATCCTTGACCTGCCCGCAGAGTTCAGATTTACCTGTCTCAGCCATAGCATGAGCTGAACCTTAATTCATTGGAAATGAGAATGGGAGGGCAACGGAATCAGGCAGGAATGTGTCCTATGCATTCTGTTTCCCAGGGAACGTCACCTGACACAGATTTGGGTAAGTGACAGTTGGGAAATAAAAGCAGAGCCATGCAAGAACCTGTGTCCAAGCACATTCCTATTCACAACTCTTTTAATAGGCTCCAACCACTGATGACTTCTGCCGCCTACAAAGCCTGAGTCTTAACAGCAGTTACATCGAAATGATATCACAAGGGCTGGATAAGCCAGTGTGGGTTTAGCACTTACAAGCATGGCCCGGTGCCTACAACAGCCTCAGAGAACATTATTCTGCCTGGTCCTTCATGTCACCAACTCAGGGTCCATGTTCTCTGGCAGCGAAAGCTGAGGCCTCGTGTCCCTGCTGTCATCAAGTGCTTCCATGGACCGCCTGTCACTTCATTCCATCCAGGATCCTCGCTGGAAATCAGCTGTCTGTGTGTGTCATTGCCTCTCAACTATTTAAAACCCTACCTTGTGTGTTTAAAAGTGCAAAGAGCCATTAAATGCTTCCTATTGTTGTTTTGGTGAATCTGTTCAGAGACGGCAGACTCAATTCAATCAAAATTAGTGACAAGAAAGCAATTTTCCTGTCCGTTCAGCACCGACAGTTTTTTGTTCGGCTTTGTTTTAGCAAAGGTGTTTCTCAGCTTCCTCCTCGTCGAGGTGAGCCAAGGAGCCATCATCCCCAAGGGTCCCTTTGTCTAGATAAGCGTTATCCAGTTAAACGGACATGGTGTGACTTAAGTTTACCTTGATGCTGCTTAAGAATCATACTACAATAAGAGATCAATAGCGCGCTACAACAATTTACCAAAGACCGGCTGGGAAAGAGAAATTCAAATCGCATCGATTTTCTCCCCTGTGAGAGCGTGGCAGTAACAGTCCATGAATGAGCGCATTGGGAGCGTGGTCCATGAGCAGGGGGTGGGAATCTACAGAGAAGAGGGAGCTGCTCCCACGTGGGCCTGCTCAGGTCACAGCCCTGGAGAAGGAAGGCGTGGAATGACCCCTCTGGTGAGCTCTGGCCCACTTCTTCACCAGCCCAACCCAGTGACAGCAGAGCTATAAGAAAGTCATGCATGAGGCAGATCTCCGTGAGTTCAAGGCCAGCCTGGTCCACAGAGCGAGTTCCGGGACAGGCTCTAAAGCAATACAGAGAAACCCTGTCTCGAAAAACCAAAAAAGAAAAAAGTAAAGAAAGTCATGGATGATCAAATTCGTTTCGGGATTACAGTAGGTCCCCCAATAATGACAAGACAGATTTAGGGCTAAATATCATTCTTCTGGCCACAGCATCCCCCTGGGGTCCTGTTTATTCTAGACAAGGGTGTCTTTGGCCAGTCCCATGGCATCCAGGAGGACGGTCCCTCTTCCGCGGCAGTGCGGGAGAGTATAGGCAGAGACACCCTTCACCAGAACTCCATACTCCTCTTCTTACCACTTGGAAATATGCTTTGGAAGAAAAAAAAAATGTAAATGTGGGTGGAGGAGGGGGAAGGAGAGGAACGAAACGTAAGTGGGGGAATTATTGGAACTGGAGCGGGGTTTTAATGGCAGCGTCGGCATCCTGCAATTTCACACATTAAAACATATTTTTAAAGAAACGACTATGGTGTTGATTGTGTAAGGACGAAGCTTTCCACTCTTCAGACTATTAATAAGGGCTTCCCATAGAGAAGACAAATACATGCTTGATGCATTTTTAATCCTTTGCCAATACATTTGACTAAAGCTGTTTGCTGTTCCAATGACAGGATTTAACTTGCCCTTCTGTAGTCAACGTCCCTGATTATTAATGACATTTAGGGAACACGGCTATAAAGTTACATTGTGGTGGGATTGCAGCCTGTCCTCTGCATCCCACAGAAAGGAACACATGCCTGGAGCTGGGGAAAACCCTCTTCCAAAGAACCCCCATACTGTCAATCAGGAATAACAGAACATGCCCCAACCCTGAAGCTGGGCTGCCCCCAAGCCCTCCCCACCCTCTCTGTGCTGCAGCTTCGGTCAGCTTTTCCCCTGGTTCTAACCTTGACTGCCATTTCCATGAGAACCGTTCCTCGCCTCCTCGCCGGGGATTGATAGGATCTTGGCAATATTAAACCAAATTCATGAAGGGTATTTAGACTTCTCAGTATCCCCCCGCATTCAAATGCCAATAATAAAATCTTCCAGGAAGAAGAGGCGGCAGGAAGGCGGATGACTTTGAAACAGGGATCAAGAGCCAGCTCTCAGATCTTAATAGGATACAATCGGAGAGAAAAATCCGTACCTGGGCACGGCAGACCACTTTGTGCTTTTTTATTTATTTATTTATTATTTATTTATTTATTTATTTATTATTTTAAGAAACAAATTAATGCCAAGGTTAAAATGAAATTACATATGCGGGTGCCCATCCGGGCTGTCTTTATTCACCCGGGCTCTGGAATGTTAATAAGAGCTGTAACCAGCGAGCAGGCGAAATGGGCAAAGCCCAGCCCGAGTGGAAATGCTGGGGAGGGTGTGGGCGAGAAGCGAGAAGGGACACTTGACTGTGGTTCAGACGGCTTCCACTCTGGGACTGCGAGGCTCTGACGTGCAGGTGGCAGCCCGCCCCCGCCCCCCGATAAAGCGGGGAGAGGCTTGGATCCACAGTCTCCAGACAGGAGGCTGTCTCCATCCATGCGGTCATCCCCACAAAAGCCTCTCAGCATTACCCGCGCAGCCCCGACCCCCCATTGTAATGAAAAGCAGGTTGCCCTGCTTATCACAGAAAATCAATACTGCATCTTACTAAGTTAGCGTTAATTTTACACCTTTCAGCCTCTGGGTGGGAATTATCGTTTCAAAAAGAAGAAAAATCCTGCAACCCTCACCACCACCACCACCACCACCATCCCACTGCCCTATGTGGCTGTCTGGCCATCAGGTTGGGAAACCCCTATCACTGTTTTTTAAAACGGGGTGATGATTATGAAATAAAAAAAAAAGAAGGGGCACTAAGGGGGTGCTGCGGTTTGAGAGATTTTTAATAGCTAATAGGGAGAAGGTACATAAAAGCGTGGATCCAATTTAAGCAAGAGAATCCCTATGTTAGCACCACTTGTCAGTCTTGGTGTGTACTGTATAGGGGCCGGCTCACGAGCATGGCAGTCCAGAAATATAAAGTCCAGATTTAATTCTGATACAGAGAAATACAATTTCAAAACCGGATGCCTTATCATCGGCATGTCCCACTGGAGAACTCATTTCCCTAGCAAAAGGCTGTCAACGCCATTATGTTGGACACAGAAGCAATTTACCACTACAGCTAAACAGTGCTACCAGGGCTGTGGGAACTTAAGCATTTGAAGTTATCGCTGTGGCCAAAAGAAAAAAAAAATAGCATTTCAAATGTCAGTGAAATGGGAAGGAATAATTGAAAAGTATCAATCAGAAAGGCATAGGGTTCCCAAGGCCCGCCCCGGCCCCGGCCTGGCTTAGTGCTTTCGCTTTTCTTCCCGACAATGCTGTTCCCTGCTCGCCTTACAGCCACCACCTTCCCCCACAGCCTCCTCCTGACCCTAGCCCCTTCCTCAGTCGAGTTCAAACTCAAGCCTGGGAGAGACAGGAAGGTCCATTTGAGCTTTGCCCCATCCTTGAAAGATGATGCGATGGTCTCTCCCTCCATTACCCTCAACCTCCACTGTGCTTGGGATGAGGTCTGACAACTCATCCTCATTCATCACCGAGACAGTGATACTAGTACAGTTCCACCTGGTGGTGGCTGGCAGCGCTGCCTGGAGGCACAGAGCCTTGTTTCCGTGTTGGACCCTCCACTGATGAGTCTCGCCCCACCCTGAAGCAGTGGTCCCCATCTTGGGTTCTTTCCTAAGTGATGGGGACAAACATAGGAACGTGGCCTGGCTATTGCTTCTATTCTCTCCTAGAGAGGGCAATGACAGGTCAAAGAAATGATTCCACCCAAGTCCAGCCTGGTGAAACTGTGAGTTCCTTGGAGCTACTTACACGGGTGCCAAGGGCTCAAGTAGAAGCAAAAAGCGCTCCCCGGCCCCAGCATGGGTGATGCCTCACAAAAGCTGCTTTCCTGGACACAGCTCCACCCGAGAGTGTCCTCTTCATTGGCAGTTGTAGTCACTCAACAACCTGGAAGGGCGTCTGAGATGTTTCCCTAGCCTCGGGACCCTCCTCCACGGGGGTGGGGGAGGAGGACCTGGGGGGGTGTCAAAGGGACATTCCCACCCTAGAGAAACTCATTCTTCACCTCAGAATCCTTCCAGCTAGAGAGTAAAGAACTGCATCCACTTTGCAAGGTAGACATATATGACATCACTGGGGTTCTGCCTGGCTGGACGGCAGCCATCAATGAGCTGACATCCCTCTTCCTGCCTTCTGGAAGGTCTTGGGTGATGCACACCCCTGAGGACTCACTGCAAACAGCTCCCTCCCATCTCTTCCTTCTTCTGACCTCTGTGTTCCTTCCAGCTCTGCAGTTGCTCTTTTCTCTGGGAACACTCTCCCCATAGGTCTTCACACGGCATCTTCTCCATCTGTGCTCAGGTCAAGTACCAGCTGACACGCGACACGCCCACTTAAGGTTGTTCTCTTAGACGTTATTGCCTGCCTCCTCCCCTGAAAACTCAGCCCCACAAGATCAAGCCCTTTGTCTATCTTGCTCCCTACTCAATCCTTTGTGCTGAGATCAGATACCAAAAAAAAAAAAAAAAAAAAAAAAAAAAAGCAGGTGCTGTGCCCCACCCCCAGACTTGATCCACACGGAATGCCTTTCCCTATAATTTACCTTCTATTCCTGCTGTTTTGGTAAAGCATCTTAACCAAAGATGGCTTCA
>JANBXA010000588.1:7087500-7182500 GCA_030556225.1 Cricetiscus sungorus
ATAGCGGGTTCTGGTAAATATTTGTTGTGTGACTGGGTGATCTGCCTGGAGAACACTTCCTCAAGTCTCTTTATTAGCGACAACTGTGACAGCCTATCTGCGTTGGAGCTGGAGTTTGCGAAGAATTTCAGCAAGCCAGGGACATCGTCTGAATGTGCAAATCCAAGTCTGCCTGACCAGCTGCTGGCTGCTTCTGATGCCTCCAGGCCAGTGAGGAGCCCCTTCTTTCCTTACATTAGACCATGAGCCACGGCACACCACAGAATGCTTATGAGACCGGGAAAGTAGCAGCTCTACTTGGGAGAGCTGAAGGCCTGGCTTGTGTTTTGGAAAGTAGTCTTGGACATCCCTTGATTCTGCATCTTAATGTATGTTCGATGTATGTCTGACTGCATCCTCCCAAATATCTCCCTGCTAAATTATTACGTTAATTTAACTGCACTTCACAAAAACAAAAAGAAGAAGAAAGGAAAGGGAAGAAGGAGACAGGCCGCAGTTCTTCCCATCTCTCCGGGACTTACGTTGGATGGTTCTTTCCTCGGCTGACACTTGGTGGGGGCCTGTTCCGTGTCCAGGGAGATGAGGGGGGCGGAATACAGGAAGAGTGGTGCGCTGTACAGGTTCAGGGTGTGGACTCTGGAGCCACACTTCCCCGGCTCAAACTCTGCTAATCCTTTGAGAAGGTTCCAGAGTGAGCTGGTTAGGTTCTTTTGTCAGCTTGACACAAACTGGAGACAGGTCGCTAGGTTTGTACGGGTAGAGCTTGCCGGGGGTGGGGATGCGGGTGGGGGTGAGCAAGAGTCCTGATTCTTGGCGGTAGGAGATGCAAGCCCAGTGCACCTTCAGTGAAATGGGAGCAGAGACAGAGTGATCCTCTGTAGCTCCCAGGCAGCTAGCCAGGCACGGGAAGAGGCAAGGAAGACCCTGGCTCAAACAGAGTGGCAGTCAAAAAGCCACACCTGATGTTGTTCTCTGTCCTTTACAGGCCACAGTCGAGTATGTGAGCACACAGAGAAGGAAGGGAGGAAGGGAGGGAGGGAGGGAGGGAGGGAGGGAGGGAGGGAGGGAGGCAGGCAGGGAGGGAGGGAGGGAGGGAGGGAGGGAGGGAGGGAGGCAGGGAGGGAGAGAGGCAGGGAGGGAGGGAGAGAGGCAGGGAGGGAGGGAGGGAGGGAGGGAGGGAGGGAGGGAGGGAGGGAGGGAGGGAGGGAGGGAGGGAGGGAGGGAGGAAAGGAAGAAAGAGCAGCTTAATGTGTCTCTTTCTTCAAATGGAAACTCTGTTTGCACAACCCAGCAGGTAATGTCGGTGACCTCCCTTGATGTCACTGCATCGCTGATGCACAGAAAGGCTCAAAAAAGCAAATAAACTTCTGTTGAGATGCAGGGCCTTTCTTTCCCCCTCGCAACCTAAGTCTGCACATCCTCAGGAATACCCCACATCCACTGTACTGCCCAGGGACATGGGCTGGCTGCCTTTCCTTTATACCTACCCACACCAGCCTAGATCAGCCCTGTCAGTATGCCACCACCGCACCCTCCTCCTCCTCCTCCTCCTCCTCCTCGTGGTCGTCGTCCTCCTCCTCCTCCTCGTCTTCCTCCTCTTCCTCCTTCTCCTCGTCCTCCTCCTCATCCTCCTCCTCCTCTTCCTCGTCTTCCTCCTCTTCCTCCTTCTCCTCTTCCTCCTCCTCGTCCTCCTCCTCTTCCTTCTTCTCCTCTTCCTTCTCCTCTTCCTCCTTCTCCTCTTCCTCCTCCTCCTCCTCCTCGTCCTCCTCTTCCTTCTTCTCCTCTTCCTCCTCCTCTTCCTCCTTCTCCTCTTCCTCCTTCTCCTCTTCCTCCTCCTCCTCCTTGTCCTCCTTCTTCTCTTCCTCTTCCTCCTCCTCCTCCTCGTCCTCCTTCTTCTCTTCCTCTTCCTCCTCCTCCTCCTCGTCCTCCTCGTCCTCCTCCTCCTCTTCCTCCTCTTCCTCCTCTTCCTCCTCCTCCTCTTCCTCCTCTTCCTCCTCTTCCTCCTTCTCCTCTTCCTCCTCCTCATCCTCCTCCTCTTCCTTCTTCTCCTCTTCCTCCTCCTCTTCCTTCTTCTCCTCTTCCTCCTCCTCTTCCTCCTTCTCCTCTTCCTCCTTCTCCTCTTCCTCCTCCTCCTCCTCCTCGTCCTCCTCTTCCTTCTTCTCCTCTTCCTCCTCCTCTTCCTCCTTCTCCTCTTCCTCCTCCTCCTCCTCCTCGTCCTCCTCTTCCTTCTCCTCTTCCTCCTCCTCTTCCTCCTTCTCCTCTTCCTCCTCCTCTTCCTCCTCCTCCTCCTCCTTGTCCTCCTTCTTCTCTTCCTCTTCCTCCTCCTCCTCCTCGTCCTCCTTCTTCTCTTCCTCTTCCTCCTCCTCCTCCTCCTCCTCCTCCTCCTCCTCCTCCTCCTCCTCCTCCTCCTGTGCGATGGCTGGAACCAGAGCCTCACACATGCCAGGAGTAGAAGAATTGAACCACTGAGCTACAACCCCAGCCCTCAAAATATTGATAAATATTATGCAAATATCAACATTTTAATAAATGCAGGAAGCACCATGCACCCCGGTGTGGGCCAGCGTGGAGAAAGAGATGCCCCCAATCTCTGTTAAAACTGACGCATGCTCATAAGTGCCACCATTAATAGAATTAGGCCTAGAATCTGAAACCGCCGAGGTCAATTCCCAGATCTCCTTCCTGTTTGTGAGCTTGTACCTGAACTACTCCCAATGAGATATGCCACTTGTGTTCCGCTGTAAACAAATCTATCCTAAAAAGAATCTCGAAAACCAAAGCTCAAAGTGAATGGGTGAGGCTGAGATTGGCACCTAGGTGAGAAGCACGTGGAGTGCAGAGCAGAGGCCCCGAACATTTTCTCTGTGGAGTGCTGTAGGCTGTGCCGAGCTGCAGGATCTCAGCTCTGTTGGCCACAGGACAAGAGCAGCCACGGGTGACCACAGTGGACACTGGCCTTGACCATGCACCCTGAAATTTGAATCCCATGTGATGTCTGTGTCTTTTGATTTTGTTGGTGGTGTTGTTCCTGCCATTTAAGATTGTAAAAACAGGGCTGGAGATGTAGCTTGGTGGTTTATCACTCACCCAACATGCGCAAACCCCTGGCTCCATCTCCACGACTACAGACAAAGAAGAAAGAGGGGAGAAGGAGGGAGAAACAACAGTAAAATGAATGAGTGGATACACAAATAAATAAGAAGATGCTTACATGGCTTGTGGATCATGAAAAAAATTGGCAGCAGGCCAGCAAGCCTCGTGTTGGACTTGAGATTTAGTCTCACTTCACCTTCCAGCGCAGACCTCTTTCTCCTTCCTCAACAAGGCCATGAGATGGGGACATGTGTTCTCCAGAACCACAGGGAATGGCGCTGAACACTGTCCTTGGCTTCTCAATGCTCTGAAAGGCTAGTGGCACAGGCCTGTGATCTCAGCTACTCTGGAGGCGTGGGGTGGGGGGTCCTAAGAGCATGTGTGGCACCCTCCATGTCCAGAGAGGGGGTCAGATCCTGCGGAGCTAGAGTTACAGGCAGTTGTGAGCTACCAGGGATCGGTGCTGGGAACTGAACTGGGTCCTCTGCTAGAATCATGCAAGCTCTTAACCACCGAGCCATCTCTCCTGCCTGACTTACATTTTTTCCCCCAAAGGGAGAGAACAATTGATAATAGAATTTTATCATGAAAAGGTATTTACCGAAAACTCCACTTTCCTTCGGTTTTTATACTCCAAAGGGAATGATGGGGGCGGGCAATCGGTGGGAACAGGAGGCTTTACTGCATAGGGAAAAATATTAAAAGCTATTGGGACCAAAAGCCTCAGTGCCCTGCTCACTGGTTCCAATAAAGCAAAGCAGGCTCCCTTCAGAGGAAACAGAAACAGCCAGGTTAATATTGACGCAGCGAGGATGGGGGAAGCCAACAGACAGCCCGGGACAAGGCTGCATCCAGCCTCCAAACCACGTGTAAAGTTGGAGCTAAACTGTCATATGCATATGTAATTTATATGCAAAGCGCTCCTACCACAGGGCCACTGGCTGCCAAGGCTCCTCCATACCGCGGAAACTCTGCAATTGCATCTTGTCAGTCACCTACGGAGGGTAAAGTCTGTGTGAGGAGAACGCAGGGACTTTCTTAAGGCCAGGGTATTAAATTCTCCTAGCACGTCACTTTCCCGGGAGCTCAGCAGGTCTCGGCAGGAAGACCTATTTTTGCTCCTGTGCGGGCTCTGTCCCTGGCACTGAGTGACTGGAACAGACTGCATGCAACTCTGCCAAGAATCTGAGGCTCTGATGATGTGAGCCAACCTCAGACTAATAATTTTATATCTCAATATAAGCAAAAGAGTTCCATAAAAATAGACCACTTTTAACAGGCTGGTATTCTGTGCTGAGAGGGCTGGAGAATGCGGGTGCCATGTCGAACATCTTTCTCCTATCTGTGGTACCTAACTTTAGCAGCTTCCATATGGCTATTTGTCTGATCGCTGAACTTGGAGAAAGAGTGCTGAATGAGATGTAACATTAAACTCCATGCCTGGGCTCCTAGGAGGTGAAGTACCTACTCATGTGTATAACATTCTTCCTTCTCAGTTCCCAGGAGACAGAAAACAAACAAGCCCAAGGCCCAGACTCCTGGTACTCCTCACCACGCCAACGCCAGCTCCAGACCGTGACTATGTGTGTATTAACGGGAAAAGCTGATGCTGAGGAGGGCAGGTGCGGCAAATGGTCCTGGGACTCAAAAGATATCTCTGCAGTAATGTCCAAAGCAGTGTTTAGCCTATCATTGCCTCTCAGACAAAAACTCCTCCAGCCCCTAAAACGATGCCCCAAGCACTGGCTTCTACGGATGTGCAAGAGCTCTTGTTTTTGCGTGGTGGGAAAGAGGTGTGTTCATCAACATCTAGAGGGGAAATCAGCCTGCTGGGTGAGTAGGAAGGCTTTGAAGGATGGTGTGACATCTTTTGCAAAGTTGTGAATTACTCTGGAAGTCCCCAGGGAAACAGAAGCAGTTAAGACCCTCGTGGTGAGAGACTGGATTTAGAGAGTTGGGTTATGACATTGTCTGGGCTGGCAAGCCCACAAGCTCAAGGGCATGCCAGCAATCTGGAAGCCCCTCGGAGTTAATACTACCACTTAAGCTCAAACACTTCCCAGTAAGCCCTCAGCCTGGGAGCTTAAGCAGTGGTGCTATGGCTGTCTTCAGGCAGGGTTTCCACGCGTGCTTCTGGGAACCTCGCGGTGGCTCATGAGGCCTTCTGACTGATCTGTGAGGACCCATCCTGAGTAGTCTTCTTTCCACATGTATGAAACACCTCCTCACATCACCCTCTGTACTTACAACTAAGCAGATGCCCCAGCCAGCCAAGCCGACCTCAGAACTCAAACCATCACACACCACAGAGAGAAGCTAAACCAGGCCTAGCTGGGGAACTGACCTGCAGGGGTAGTGTAGGGGACCCTGCTCTTCAGGAAGGAAGCCGCGAGGCATGACCACACTGTAGGCACAGGAGGGTGTCTATCCTGAGGACCCTTCCACTCCAACACTGCCAGGACTGTGCCTGCCATGTTAGGGACAGAGGTTCCAGCCTCAGGTAAACACAAAGAGGTCGCCCTGGGTAGTTCTGGGAACAGATGATGACATCCTGTCCCGAGAGGCTTGCTAAGGGTTGAGTTTGTGAGCCAAGGGAAAGGAGCTGCTCTTCAGGTCTGGGTAAGGAGTGGGAGGAGGAAGCTCGCAGTGAAGGGGAAGGCAGCCATGATCACTTGTGGGTCTGAGAAAAGCTCCCTCCTCTTTCTGGAGACACAAGTTCACCCATCAAGAGCACCCTTAAATTCTTGGATGAAGCAAAGCACATTGTGTGTTGGATCGGCATGAGAACTTCAACAGGAGGCCTTGAACATCTTAGAAAATGGGGAGACAGAGAGGAGAAAGCAAACTTTTTGCCTTAGGGGGTGAAAAGGAAGGCTGGAGAGACGTTCATTCAGTAGAGAGCTTGGCTTTCAAGTCCTGGGGAGGCAGGATTCCTTGGAGCTCTCGCCAGCCAGCCTCACATACATGATGAATTCCAGACCAGGCAGAGACTGTTGCAAGAAGGAAGGAAGATAGAGGTCATCTGAGTAACAACAGGCCTATACACACTACACACACACACTCACACACACACACCACACTCACACACACACACAACACACTCACACACACACACACAACACACTCACACACAACACACTCACACACACACCACACACACACACCACCACCACCACCACCACCACCACCACACCACACATGGGAAGAAGACCAATCACTCAGTATCCAATGCTCAGATTTCCTTCTGCCACCCAAACCTCCTTCCTGGGCTGAATGTTGTGGGTTACATTACAAAAACACACTTTTTATAAAAGGGGTTTTGAATTTTTTTTTCACTGAGATTACTTCAAATTAAGAGCAGTCTCTTTGAAAAAAAAAATGACTTACATAATATATGCACTTTCTGTTTCATGGTTTCTTGTCTCCCTCTGTCTTGAGTCGCTGGGAGGACCAAGGAGGCCCCTACAGAGCACCCACTGCGTTTAGCATGTCTTCAAATGGGAACCGTTACAATGGAGCCCGCTCTCCCTGTCTTAGACTTACTAAGAGCCAAATGTAAAGGTGTAAGGGCTGAGGAATGTTGGGAGCCGACCTTGAGTGACATTCTCTTGCAGAATTGCTTACACCTTAGACCTCTTAATTGAGCCTTATCTTAGTATACAGGAACCTGCTTAACAGGTAGCCTCTTCCACTCATTCCAGGTACTGAGTGCCCGGAACTGAGATGGGCCTGGCCCAGGAACTAAGATAAGCAGAGGTTTACTGTCTGATGTTTACTGTCTGGGATAATTACCAGGACCCTGGAGTTAGCAGAAGCTACCCCTCCCCATTTCCTCCCTGCCTGCTACCCCTCCCCATTTCCTCCCAGCTTTGCCCTAAAAACCCATTTTACATCAATAAAGTTAGACCTTGACAAATGCACTGCTTGGTCTCCTTCCTTCTTTCTCTCCCATTATTTTCAGGTTCTAGCCCACCTCGACCCACGAATAACTAAGCCCCGCGGGTCGGGGCAGAGGAAATGCCAGCAAGACTGTGCAAACTGTCAATTGTTTTATAAATGATACGCATGAGCTCAAACTCTAGCCTTTACTTCTCCAATGAAGAAAGCAGACACCAGCATCCCAGGCCAACGGATGGACCACGGCCAAAACTTCAGCTTTTTGTGTGTAGGTAGGGCCCGAAGAGATCCCTGGGCACTGTCAAACTTCCCCAGAGCCCACTCACACACCACGGGGACAATTTGAGGGTTAGAGGCTCTGAGCTGTATCTCAGCCACTCAGCAATGCAGTATGCACTTACTTACATCGCCCTTATGTGACAGGGCAGGGGACAGAAAGAATGGACACCTTGACTGTAGCACTACCGAAACGCAGTTCATTCTGCTCTCGCCACATTGATCGGTAATTTTCATTTTCCAGTTTCAAATAAAACCTCTCGCTGCAGTCAGAGTGTTCGACTCCTGGATGGAACCTCTCAGCTCGTTTTGGCTTCATTGCTTAAAGTTGTGCTGTTACCATCAGTCTTAAGTGGTAATTCCACTTTCCCAATTAGATTGTGGGAATGAACCAGATAAATGGACTCTTATCCCCCACGCCATAATCTCAACCTAGCCATCAAGATGGGACAATGAATGGTCAGATGCTTGCTCCCACATCACTGTGCTCCAGGGCTGGAGACCCCTCCTGCCTTCCCTGCCATGGAAGCCACGCTCAGTGTCGGTGCTGGAGCTGACTGGGGGTTGCAAGCTGAGGTTCAGAGGGTGGCATCCACCATAGCAAAGACCAGGCTCTTTTCCAGCATGACGTCCAGTAAAGGTCTCCTCTGTCCTTATATAAGAAACAGCTGGATTAGAATGGAAGGGTGGCCCCAGAGATAGCTCAGTCAGTATAGTGTCAAGAACCTGACACTATACTGCAATGCACTATAGTGCAAATGCCAAGAACCTGAGTTTGATCCCCATCCCAGTGCAGGGGACAAGCCCAGGCTTACTGAGTTCTAGGACAGTGGAAGACTCAGGCTGAAAACACAGGTGGACAGCACCTAAGGAAGGGCAGCTGATGTCCTCTAGCCTACACACACACACACACACACACACACACACACACACACACACGCACGCACGCACGCACGCACGCACGCACACACACAAGTGTACATATACACACATATACAAAATGAACCAGCACGATGGCCCAGCAGGTAAAGACACTTGCTGCCCTGCATTCTGTCCCCTGAACCCACACAGTAGAAGGAGAGAACCAACTCCCTCAAGTTGTCCTCTGACCTCCAGACATTTTACACAAATTAAATAAAAATTTTTAATTAAAATAGTGAAGGGAAGAAGTGGCTCACAGTGGCAGGGAAGGGACCAGACCGGTGCCACGGGGAGTCCACCAGGACAGAGCCAGCAGTCCACCGTGTGGACAATGACCAGCCATGGTGAGAATATTCTATATTACTAGTAATTGCAATTGATTACTTGTCCAACCTAATTTTTATTTTGATGTGTGTGTGTGTGTGTGTGTGTGTGTGTGTGTGTGTGTGTGTGCACGTGTGCGCACTTGAGTGCACTGGATCCCCTGGAGTGGGAAATCCAGCTGGTTGTGAGTCACCATGCATGTTCTTGGAACTGAACTTGGGTCGTCTCCACTGACTCCGGCTCTGGGGTCTTGGCATGTATGTCCTGTAGTTGTGATGGGGTCATCATTCTTTGAGTGGCATGAATTTGGCAAGAACTGCAAATACTAAACAGTGGGCCAGCAGGCAGAGTCCAGAGGTAGGTGGCTTCCACCGACTCACACCTGCCTCACGCTCTTCCAAGCAGCAACCCCAGGATTCCCTGGGGACCCAGAGCCCCGCAGATGACCAACCTGGCCAGCCGCCTGCAGCACTGGCTTCTGTACCAAGCAGTGGGGAGAACCCCAGTGACAGAAGATGGTGATGCCCCTCACCACCAAGAGCCGGTAGCTTTGAGGGAGAAAGAATCTGATGGGGATGACCACACCCACTCGACATTGCAAGACTGAAGTGGCCACACCCACTCAGCATTGCAAGACTCAGGTGGCCCCACCCACTCAGCATTGCAAGACTCAGGTGGCCCCACCCACTCAGCATTGCAGGACTCAGGTGGCCACACCCACTCAGCATTGCAGGACTCAGGTGGCCACACCCACTCAGCATTGCAGGACTCAGGTGGCCCTACCCACCCAGCATTGCAGGAGTGAGATGGCCACACCCACTCAGCATTGCAGGACTCAGGTGGCCCCACCCACCCAGCACGGCAGAATTCAGGTGGCCACACCCACTCAGCATTGCAGGACTCAGGTGGCCACACCCACCCAGCATTGCAGGACTCAGGTGGCCACACCCACTCAGCATTGCAGGACTCAGGTGGCCACACTCACTCAGCATTAAATGAGTGACAGCTGGAACTAGCAGGGCAGCCATGCGGCTGGGCAGCACATCTACACCCGGGGCTCACTGGGCCCCAGTTGCTGATCACACTGTTGTTATGTTCTGAAGACACCTGGACTGCAGGAGCATACCACACCCAAGCCCAGCAGGGGTCCCAGGGCCAGGAAGCAGAGCACACGGTTTCATGGTGGCTGAGTGTGGCCCTCTTAAGTCTTGGGGCCATGTTCAGACTTGCTGGATAGTCGCTGGGCTGGCTTTCCTCAAGCTTGTACCCCAGCAGCAAGCAGGAAAGTACAGTGGCCTCAGGCGCCGATTCCTGAGAGCCACAGCTGGATCTCTGCCTCTAGACCTCCACAGCACATTTTCAGACAGCTTTCCAACTCCCCAGACAGACCAGCATCAGACTGCTGGCAACCAGCTCCCACCTCACAGGCCGCCTGTGTGTGCAAGTTGCACATGTACGTAAGTGTGCATGCTAGTGGACGCCAAGAGCAAATTTCTCCCTCAATTGCTCTCCACCTTACATTTTTTTATTCTTACCCATCAGTATTTGCTCGCATGTATGTTATTCACCACAAGTGTGCCTGGTGCCCAAGAAGCCAGAAGAGGACTTCAGATCTACTGGAACTGGAGTTACAGATGGCTGTGAGCCACCGTGTATGTGGGTGCCAGGAACCAAATCCGGGTCCGCTGCAAGCGTAGCAAACGCTCCTAACTATGGAGCCATCTCTCCAGACCTCATCTTCTGTACTGAGACAGGGCCTTCACTGGTTTATACCCACTGAGACAGCTAGGCTAGCTAACAGCAAGCCCCAGGATCCTCCTGCGTTTGCCCCCCAGCACTGGAATTACAGGCGCATGTCCCTGGGCCTGATTTTTACATGGATGCTGGGTCCTCATGTATGCTCATCACACACTCTACCTCTGCTATCTCTGCAGCCCCTATGGCCCTGAGCTTAAGTGTCCCCAGAAGGCTGGTCCATAGCTGCTGGAGACAAGAACAACCTTTGAGAGATGGACCTGAGGGAAGGAAGGAGGAACTGGAGTGCCAGGGATCGTGAGTCCTGGCTTCTCCTCTACTCTTTGCTTCCTGACTGCCATGAGGTGAGCAACTTTACTCTGCCTTGTGCTTCTACCATGATGTAATGCCTCACCCTCACCACAGACCTGCAAGCAACAAGGCCACGTACCCCAGGACACAGCCCCGTGAAGCCAGGAATGAAAGTAAGCCTTTCTTTCCTACTTGCAGTTGTGTTTTCTCTCTGGTGACAACTGTCACTTTCCTCTGGTGACTGTCACATTACATCATAGTGACAGAAAGCTGAATGACCTAACAGGAGCACAAAGGGCATGGCGTGGCCCAAGTGCAATGCTTCATTAAGCTCTCTGGACCCAAACAAGAGATTTGATGATGAAACTGGGTCACAGGTAACATTGCCCCTCTTGTCCCTAAACACAAGTGCATTGCAGAGGCAGCTAATTGCCTTACTGGTAAGTGGTCCGATGTAAAATCAATGACTTTTTATGGGTTCCTGCCCCCTCCCCCAGGTTACCACCTCTCCCACAATAGGGCACTGAAATCTGTGTGTACAGTGTCACACATCCTCAACTAGCTGGGACAGAGCTCACAGCACTCTACAGGGCTTAGACAAAGTTCCCCCAAAAAAAGACGGACTGGCCTGCAGCCAGGCGGACATAGACCTGACACCCACCATGATGGACAGAATTTTCCCAGCAGGGTCCTCCCTCCTGCCTCAAGGACAGACTGTACATGCTGTCCCCTGAGTCCCCCTGAGCTCTCTACCCCCACTGGTCACACACCAGTGCATACTAAGTATTGGCTGAATGCAATGAGCCCTCAGGTTGACAAGGACATATTCATCTGGGTATTTGCCTAATGCCCATCTCTGCCAGCAGCCTGTAAACCCACCTGGGCAGGCCGAGGCTGGTTTCTGTGCCTTGTCTCCAGGCTCCAGGGTTTCTTTCCTCTAAGCCCTAAGCAGTCAGTTGGGGTGGGTGGATAAACAATGTTGGGACTTTTGGGGTCAAAGCATTACAGTTGTAGCATCTTCAACCATGATTTAAAAAAAAAACCTGGTGACTGCCCCAAGGTATACCACAGTCAAGCAGAGACCCATGGAGTGAAGGACCAAAATTAAAGTTAAGGAACCACCCCCAATTAAAATAAAGGACAGTCCGACCTAAAAAGCTAACCCAGACCACTATCAGTTACCTGGAATTTGCTAACCACTGGCAACTTCCCTCACAAGGCCCTAGGATAGCAGGATACCAAGAATTCACACTGCCCCTCCTGTCAGTGATAGCTGCAACTCCTGTTTGCCCAGACAAGATTAATTAGCACACCCCGAGGCCCTAAGGTCCTGCTGATCGGAACAGTGAGACCATCCGGCCTCAAAGAGAAAACCCATGACTGGTCACGTACTCAGCGGACAGGGGGTCACAGCCCCACCCTAAGCTTGTGGTTTTTTCCTTTAAAAGTACCTGAACCCAGAAAATGTTGCTTCTCTAGCCTGAGTGCTGAGGAAGCCCACTTGTGCAAACGTATCCCGTTCATTAAAACCTTTTGCGTGTTGCATCAACTGGACTGGACTGGACATTGAGTTCTTGGGTGTACAGACCGAAACGGGGAGACTCCTCATTCTGAGGGTCTTACAGGAGGAACAAAACCAGAAGTCAGGGAAGTAGCACGGGGAGGCAGGAATGGTTTCACCAGCTCCAGTAGGCCCAGGCATCTTGGATCCTCTGCTCATGAACGTCAGTGGCATACCAGGGTGGTTGACATGAGTCAGGAATGAGGTTGTCAGCTGCAGAGTTTGGCAACCCCCACGCATGCCCCTGGGCCTCTCACCTCAGTACCTTCTGAGCACAGCGTCCTACTCTGTGCTCTCAGTACCCCATGCTGGTATCACATGCCCTGTGCATCCCTGACCCGCCCCCCCCCACCCCGTTCAAGGTTACATGCAGATCCATCTGGAGAGACAAAAGCTCCATGCACGCAGCACGCAACACCCTTTTCTCGAAGATCATAAGTGCATGACCCTTCCCCAGGCACAAAAGCCGTTGCCATGAGAACGAGGTAGGATGCCAGCTTGACAACAAGTGACATTCAAACCAAAAGGGACGTTGACCTGACCTCATCCCACACCCCTCCTGTGCCAGAGAAAAAGACACAAAAGAGCCCTTGCCTATTCGTAGTCACTAAAGGACTGTGAGAAAGATGTAACTTCCTTTACAGTGTCCTGGGAGAGGGAGTGCAAAGCTACAGAAGTGAGCAGGGTACCTCTGCTTTAAGGTCCCCTCTGCTCTCCAGCTGCCCAAGAGAAACACCACCTCTGTCATTAGCGCTGGGGGTGATGCTGTCCTGGATCCAAAAAGTTCTTGGATCAGCCAAGATAATGGGAAGTCACTGCTTCTTGTAAGATGTGGCTACAGAATTTTCTCCTAGTTCAACATCAGGAATGTTTTGTTAGAAAACCCAGGCAATTAAGGCGGGTGGAGTAAGGAGCGATTTTTACTGGGGTAAGAGAGAAATCTAAAGAACATTTGCCTGAGGAGATAACTCACTTGGTCCACAATCGCTTTGCAAACTTGAGAACCTAAGCTTGAGCCCAGGACCCACAAGCTTGGGCACGATAGCAAGCTCCTAATAGCATGCCAAGGAGATGAAGGAAAAGGCTGGGGCCCTCTAGGTGGCAAGCCTAGCCTACGGAGTGAGCTCCAGGTCAATCTTAAAACGGAAAAAACAATGGAGACAACAAAATATTTCAGCAGGTAAGGGTGCTTGCTGCCAAGCCTAAACAGAGTTCAGTGGCCAGGACCTATATCTTTGGGAGAACAGAGTAATGAGTCCTACAAGTTGTCCTCTGACCTACACACATACACGGTGTGGAAGCCTTCATGCGAACACACATACACTAAATAAGAAAATGTTTTGTTTCTTCTTAGGCACTGAAGCGATGGCTCAACAGTTTAGAGCACTGGCCACTCTTGCCGAGTACCTGGTTCTGATGCCCAGCAACCACACTGGCATACAACAGGCTGTAACTGTGGCTCCAGAAGGTCGAATGCCTTCCTCTGGCCTCTGTGAATGTCAGAAATACCTGTAGTGCACATACATACATGCAGACAAAATCAGCCACACACAGAAAAAATAAATAAATTTTTAATAAGATAAATGGTAAATAGTAGCTGAGGAAAAATATCTCTGAGCTCCACATGCAGACATGAACCAGCATGCACACAGGAATGCACACACACACACACACACACACACACAGATTTTGGAGATCTGAAAATTACAGGACATTGACACTTCTGTGTCCCCAGGAAGGTTAGGTTGAAGTTCTGCCGTGGTGGCAGGACAGGTACATGGCTAGTGGGAGACAAAAAGTAAAGTCAAGTTAAGGAGACCCACACACACACACACACACACACACACACACTCACACACACACACACACACTCACACGCACGCACGCACACACACTCACACGCACGCTCGCACACACACTCACACACACACACACACACACACACTTGAAATGCAGGGCAGTCTGACCTGGAAAGCTAACCCAGACCACTATCAGCTCCCTGGAATTTGCTAACCACCAGCAACTTTCCCTCACAGGGTCCTAGGATGGCTGGATACCAAGAATTCACACTGCCCCTTCCGTCTGTGTCAGCCATGGTAAATAGGATCTTTAAGAAACAAAGAAATAGCTGCAACTCCGGTTGGCCCAGACAAGATTAATTAGCACACGCCAAGGCCCTAAGGTCTGCTGACCCGAACAGGGAGACCATCTGGCCTCAAGGGGAAAACCCATGACTCTCTAGTCACTACTCAGCGGACAGGGGGTCACAGCCCCACCCTAAGCTTGTGGTTTTTTCCTTTAAAAGTACCTGCGCCCAGAAAATGTTGCTTCTCTAGCCTGTGTGCTGAGGAAGCCCGTTTGTGCAAACGTATCCCATTCATTAAAACCTTTTGCGTGTTGCATCAACTGGACTGGACATTGAGTTCTTGGGGGTACCGACCAAAACGGGGAGACTCCTCATTCTGAGGTTCTTACACTAGAAAGCCGGACAAAGTCTCCATGAGGCCTCCCAGGCCCAGGGCCAACACCTTTGGCTACTTTTCAAGTCTCATGAAAATGGTTTAAGTTGCTTTAAAATCAGAATAAAATTATTAATAACCTAGGCTGATAACTGAACCAGCCTGGGTTATCATCATCTTTGTTACACAATGTCATTTACAAGTGTTCCTGCAGTGAGACAACCCCAGACGGTGGATGTGCCTTCGGAGGGGACAGAGATCAGTGCCACCTGGCACCGTCTGACTGGCTCTCCATGAAAGGAAGGGTATGAGGCTAAGCCTCCTGAGACAGGTGACACCAGCAGCTGGACACCTCCTGCCATAACCAGCATGCTGTGACCTTCAGTCACTGAAGGTTCCATCTCTCCTCCAACAATTTTCTAGGTATGAGAGTTGACCTCCTTGGGCCCTCAACCGGAAACTCCTCATCAGTCCACTCTGTAGAGTGGCTGTAAGGCAAGATGAGACCTTAACTCACCACACTCAGGCTTCCGATTTGACAGTCAGATAATTCCTGAAGACCCAGAAGCATGCCCCAGCCCTGGTAGATGGGGACAGTGGAGGATCTAGTGTCAGATCTGTTTGGAAAGCCTGTTTTGGTATGAAATCAGTTCTTTCCACCCATGAGGGGAAGCCAGGGAAAGTTCCCGGGGCCAGGGAGCAGAACCCGGGTGAGTGGAACCCCAGTGAGCGGAACCCCGGTGAGCGGAACCCTAGGACCTTGCTCCTCCCAGGGGCTCCGCTCAGCCCGTGGTGGTGACAGCGGGGCTGCGGAGGACCAGGATGGGTCTTGGCGGTTTAGGAGCCCTGCCTGGTAAGCTCTATGTAACCTTTGCAAGACGCCTGCATATTTCACCCTTCCAAGCGAGCACTCCCATTTTTTTTGTCATTCCAATTTCATTTCCGGGGCTGTGTGGACTGCGGGCTCAGCAGTCACTCCGGTCTGAAGTGACTCCTGGGACCTCCTCACTGTTCTATATGCAAATGGCCTTGCACCTGGGCAGCCGAGCAGGCTCGCAGACAGTTTAGTTATGCAAATCTGATTGATCGAGAGCATATTGCAGGAGCTTGCACAAGGCCTGGGACACTGGCAGCTATATTTCACTGGCTAAATTCCTGAAGAAGGGGGGAGAAATTAAATGCCAGGCATTTTGATGCATATTCCCCTCAACCCCTGTCGCGCAGCGACGCTCTACTTCTGAATACGTTCAGCACTTGGGTTAGACGCCGCCGCTAATGCAATTTTTGCACGCGGGGTGTGTTATTGCTGAATTAACAGAAGGCTTGTTTTCCGTGTAAAAAGCCAGTCGCTGTGATGTCGCTAGCACAATAGGTCTGTCAGTCGATTTGAAGTAATTCCCCAGGCAAATGCAGTAAAGGCAGTGTTTAAAAAAAATAATAATTAGGTCCTTCGGCCTCCAAATGCTCACCCAAGTGAAAGGGACTTGAGCAAGTTCCTCTGACTCCTTCTCCTCTGCAACAAAAGGTAAAATACACCGCAGGGACCCTGATTACACATTGTCATCCTGTGTGGAAAGCGCTTGTCTATTTCCCAAACACTGAGCTTGAAGAGGGGAGATGGAGCAGTGACAGCCACAGCTGCCTGGGAGAAAATAAATTTTAAAAGAAGAAACTCGAATCTGCTTAAAGCTAATAAATTCCTCATCCGACACATTGCATTCATGCATGCTGAAGTCTGAGACTCAAGAGGCCCGTCCTGACGCATTGCATTCTCCTTATTGATTTATAATCACTGATGAATAAGATACACCTACACAGTACACGAAGGCTGTGGAAGGGGGGAGGTTTCTTCTTTCTCCTTTCTTCTTTCTTCTTTCTTCTTTCTTCTTTCTTCTTTCCTCTTTCTTCTTTCTTCTTTCTTCTTTCTTCTTTTTTCTTTTTTCTTTCTTCTTTTTTCTTTCTTCTTTCTTCTTTCTTCTTTCTTCTTTTTTCTTTCTTCTTTTTTCTTTTTTTTCTTTTTTCTTTTTTCTTTTTTTCTTTTTTTCTTTTCTTCTTTTTTATTTTTTTTATTATTTTTTTTTTTTTTAGTGTCTCTCCCAGCACCCCTGCATCGAAATTAAAAATAAATCAATACTGTGATCAGAAGAGGAGGGTGATGGGAAGGGGTAGAAGGAGAGAAGGACTACATTTTGCCTGGTGTGTCCCCCATAGTGAATGGGCCTTGAGAAGCAGATCATGAACCCTGCAGATCCTGAAGAGAAGAGAGGGGTCAGGAGGTCAGGTATGCAGCCGGGCTCAGGGCTCACTCAGCTTACAAGACTGTGTTAATGTCTAAGTTAGTAAATACATACTTCACTTACTCTCTGGTATCACTCCCGGCCCCTGGCAGCGTGGGTGACATTTACATGGGTGTGGACGTTAGCGGCTATGCAGGCATGCTCATGGACACATCCTATGTGTGTGGACATTCCCATGTTCCCAGCTGCTGCAAAGCAGAGCGAGAGGGGCTCGAGGAGCCGGTATCTACCAGCCTGCTGGGCATACATTCTTCATTTGCACCCGCCCTACTGTCATCGAAAGTGACAATCTTCCTCTGCTCTTGGTGAAAAACTGTGTGGTCACCAAAGCCACTCCAACTGTTTGGGGTTCCTTATTTTGAGTACCTGAAAAATCAAACTCACAGACCACAGAGGGTGAGTTCTAGAGAGAAGTCTAGTGTCTTCCCTGACCTGTTCCCACCCCCCACATGCTCAAACAAGCCATACATATACACATTGCACATGCGTGTGCAAACACATGTAAACAAGAATGTGTCCCCGCGTGGGCATATACACATGCTCCTTCCTGCTGTGCACAAGAAGCAAGGCTGAGTATGGAAATGCATGTTTGTACTTGCAAGCACATATCTCAAGCACACACACTTTTAAAAATAAAAATAAATGAATAAAAATGCCTATCTGACAGGCAATTCCTAGCCAGAGGGTCAAAAGCAAAGATCCTGGGAAAAGTCGAGTGTAATCCCTGCCGACCATGGCCCAGCGTGCCCCTCCCACCACTAACAAAAGGGCCTCAGCACTTTGACTGACAGAATTCTTAATTGTATCCACTCATTCATGACAATTTGATTAAAATATTACACCATAGTCTCACCCCCTGTTTGCTTCGATCCTCCAAATCTAATTTTGAATTTTCAGAAAGGAGATTACTCCCACAAGCATGACTGAGGCACTATTAACTTCTACTTAATCTTTATTACTGATGTGAATTTAACATATGTACCTCGTCGTTCTGCCCTGCTGTTTGCCTCCAACGTAACGTGGAGGCAATATAGAAAGGGTGGGCACGGCTTGCCACTGTGCTCTTCTGTCCCAGTCCAGCTCACTGTGTCTGTGGAGAGGCATCTTCCCACTCACTCAGGATGGGCAAACAGGACCTTCCATCTCTGCCTCAGAATGGCCTCCAGAACTCGCAGAGCGGCAGACCTCAGAGGGACCCTACGGACTTTTCACTGTCCAGCCAGCCCTGGGCCGCAGAGCTGTAGCTGAGATAAACCCGAAAGAAATCACATCATAAGATATCAAAATAATAACCAAAACACAAACCAGAGGTTTTGCTTTACAAAGTTTCTCATTTCCATGATTTCAAGTCATCTTGTTTCTTGTCTGAAACTCTCTCCTCTCTCTCTCCCCTCTCTCCTCTCTCTCCCCTCCCCCCCCGCCCCCCCCTCCGCCTCTCTCTCTGTGTTTGAGACAGGGTTTGTCTGTGTAGCCCTGACTATCCTGGAACTTGCTCTGTAGACCAAGCTGGCCTCAAACTCACAGAGATCCGCCTACCAGTCCACTTAGAAGAATCTCTACAGTTACAAGCAGGGCTCATAGCTGAGCAAGGAGGAGATGATTTGTACATATGAGAGCTGATGATGAATCAGAAGGAGCTGAACCCACCCCAACTTGAAAAGAGGCAACTGGCATCTGGCTAGTGTGGGCTCTGGGTTCTGTCTTTCAACCTCATTTTCCCATTGTTCCTAGGTGGGCACATACCTCTAACAACAAAAACTACATCTCCCAGACTCCCTTGCAGATTAATGTGGCCATATGACTGAGGAAGGGAGAGATACCTTGAACAGCATAGAGATCTTGCCTTTAGCAGGAAGTGTTTGTCTCTTTCCTACTGAGTATTCAGAGAGAGTAGAGCAAAGGACAGAGGGAGCCTTTTTCTGTCAAGGTCGTTGTATTAAGGCTCTCTTAGTGGGAAATGAACCATGTACCACCAACATGCCCCTCCATGCTTTGCCCTGACTGGTACTATTCCCACCACTTTGATGCTTTCCACAGGCCTGGTTTAGATGGGGTCCCCCGTAGCTTAGGGATCTAAGATCCCAGTGGGTAACTGATACCATGGCTTACACTGACACCACAGATATTTTTTTATTTTACAGAGACACACATACAATAAGACATTTAGGCATGGTATGAAACTAACAATGATAACAATACTATAACAGCAGCATACCATGACAACAGTTTTGAAAGCATTTCCTGATGTTTGAGATTTCTTGCGTGGTATGGGTAGCACAGTGATGGCCATAGTAAACCAGAGTTAAGGAAGAAGGTCCAGGTTGAGCGGGTGCCTCCGAGGACAAAACACATGTCACACAAGTGTGGGGGCCTGAACTCGAGTCCTGAGCGTCCATGGGAAGGCAGACACAGTAATGCATGTCTGCAATCCTGTGGCGAGATGGAAGGCAGAGACCGGAGGGTTCCCTGAAAGATCAATAGACAGCTAGCCTCATGAGCCTAGTGCAGCAACAGACAGACACCGTTCCAAAAACAAGGTAGGTGCCTCCATCTTGGGCTTGGAAGCCACCTTTATAGTAAAGACAACCTGGATTCATTCCCACTTGTGATGAAACCTGTTTCTGGAGGACTGGACTGTGCTTGGCCTGTAATCTTAACCACGAATGGGTCTGCCTGTTCCAGAAAACAACAATTGTGTCTTTGTTAAAAAAAAAAAAATGTTAGAGTCATCTTACAACCCTACCTTGGTTTCTAAAAGTTATTGTTGCGCGCCTACCTAGGCCGCAAGGAAACACGCAACCATGACTCTTCTTCAAGCAGTTTATTCAGGATCCTTGTACATTAGCTTACCCTGCTTCTCCCATCAGCTTACCCTGCTTCTCCCATCAGCTTACCCTGCTTCTCCCATCAGCTTACCCTGCTTCTCCCATCAGCTTACCCTGCTTCTCTCATCAGCTTACCCTGCTTCTCTCATCAGCTTACCCTGCTTCTCTCATCAGCTTACACCTCTCCCAGCCCCAGCAAGCCCTTAAATGTGCTCACAGCCCAATCAGCTCATACCACCTGGTGATCCCGGATAGGCCACAGAAGGAGGAAGTGCACCAGATCCATCAAGCACTTCCAAATAAGGCTTGTTTACAGCTAAGCGCGAACTACCTGGCATCCAGCCAGGCGCCATCTTGGGGCTGTGGCTTCCCACAGTTCCCCCTTTTATGTTTTAAACCCAACAGGCAAGGGTAGTGGTCTGATCTCTGATGAACAAGGGACATTGTAATGACCCCACGCCCAGTTATCAGCCAAGCTGGTGCCACACCCATCCGGTATCTTTTCTCAGAGATGGGATTAGGATACCAACCCATATGCAATCAGACTTGCCCTCCATGAAGCTGCTAGAAGCTAGCCTCAAGTGCAGTACTTTGTCTCACATCCTGAGCGTGATGACAACTTAGCCCTTTCAAGCCTGAGGTGATTGCCCTGCCTCCAGGGCTTTGAAGGCTTGTGCAATCATGGCATTACTTCTCCTCTGTGTAACCATCATCCTGCAGATACACCATAAGGCAATGAGACTGACTAGGATAAGCACCCCTCCCAGGGCACCCATTCCCACCCATTCTTTCAGATGGCTTGGGTGATTCATGTAGACAGTCCCTCAACAACGGAGACATTGACCCAGGTGGAATTCACATTCATGATAGAGAGTCTCAGGTTGTGCATCAACTTATCGAAGTCGCCAGACCAATTACCTAAAAGATACTGTGAGCTGTTTAGACATATTGGCTGCTAAAGAATAATTCTAGTAGGATACTGCGGTCACGCACAAGCCGGTCATCTTCCATTCACAGCCCAGCTGTGCCAACTGCCATAGAGCATCGACCTGTTCCTGAGCAAGGTCAATGCTTTGATTCAGTACCAATTGCTACTAAAAAACCTAGTAAAAACTTGAGCCAAGTGTCTAATTGGCATGGGCTTTGGGAACACTGACATGATTCCCCACCGCTGATCTGCTTTCATCTCATCAATCAGCATCACCATCATCAGCATCAGGTGAATCAACCCGCAACGTGCCCTAATATGTTGAATGTAAAAGGGCTGTAAACGCCTCCAAATTAACTCTTGCAGCTGTATTATATATGGCTGAATAGAGCTATTTACTTTTACCTTCCCCACCACCTGTAGCATGACACAGTCCTTATTTATCTTAGCCCCTAAATAATTAATGACACTACCCAACTGGACCTTTTCTGAGACAAGCTGTTTTATCAAGGGCATGGCCGTATCAGGGTCTCCAAATACCCTCCCAGCTGTCTCCACTATTCTGGCCACAAAATCAGAAAACTTTTCAACAACCTTGCAGCATTTTTGATCCTCTAGGCAGCTGCAAACAAGTTTCCAAACAGGCCGTGTCCCTGACTTCAATGTTCCCTGTGTCCAGGCAAAATCTAGATCCTTCCCAAGTTTGTCCCAGCAGCTGGTAGTTACATTGCCCGAGATGGCAAACCAGGGAGCTACTGTCTCAACTTCCCTAAGAAATCTTTCTAATGTGCTTTTCTTTAGTTTCAACCCTTTTATTTCCTTTTTATCTTTAAAAAGGTTGCTTGTGTCATTAACCAGTTATAACCAAGCCCACTTAAATGAAAACAAACATTTATAAACAATATTTGGGAATTTGGGCGTCGTTCTTTCCAAACTACTTCCTGCTGGTAGGAGGCGCTGTCATGGGGGATCCTAAGAAGATGCACAAATCTTGGCTGTAGACATTGCTTCAGGAGGATCTTGCTTGATCAAACCACATTAGTCTGGAAAGAATCCACAGCTTTTTATTTTCTGTGGAAACAAAAATAGAAATCCTTTTCCCCAGTAACTTGTCCTTAAGCTTAAATTTTGGAGTCAAAGCATTTTTAAAATATATAAATTGAATTAGTCCAGCAGCATTTCTTTTATCAGTAGTTGTTATTTTCTCAGCAATCAAATAATTTAAAGACAACAGAATCGCGTATAGTATCCAAAATTTCTCTGTGCTTTCCATATTTACGTAGCTTTTTTATTATTCTATTTCTTCTACTTCTATTTTTACATATTTTGAGACAGGGTTTCTCTGTGTAACTTTTATCTGTTCAGGAATTCCCTCTGTATACCAGGTTTACTTTGAAATCACAGAGATCTGTTTGCCTCTGCCTCCCGAGTGCTGGGATTAATGGCATGCGCCACCATACCCATCCATTCTACTTCATTTTTTCTTTTTTAAACCTTAGTCCAAACCCGGAACTTCATCGCTCCTTACCGGAGACCTTATCGCCTCTTTACCGAGGGCCTTAGCTTGGTCCCAACCTACCTGGGACTTTCCAGTCCACTGCCCTGATTGCAGGAAGTTCTGAGCCGTAAACCCATGGAGAGGTTCCCCGTATGGGCCACCACTTGTTGCGCGCCTACCTAGGCCGGCAAGGAAACATGCAACCACGACTCTTCTTCAAGCAGTTTATTCAGGATCCTTGTACATCAGCTTCCTCTGCTCACATCAGCTTATACTACTCCTCTCATCACCTGCTTCTCTCATCAGTTTACCCTGCTTCTCCCATCAGCTTACCCTGCTTCTCTCATCAGCTTACCCTGCTTCTCTCATCAGCTTACCCTGCTTCTCTCATCATCTTACTCCTCTCCCAGCCCCAGCAAGCCCTTAAATGTGCTCACAGCCCAATCAGCTCATACCACCTGGTGATCCCCGATAGGCCACAGAAGGAGGAAGTGCACCAGATCCATCAAGCACTTCCAAATAAGGCTTGTTTACAGCTAAGCTCGAACTACCTGGCATCCAGCCAGGAGCCATCTTGGGGCTGTGGCTTCCCACAGTTATGACCTCCTTGTGACTTCTGCTTGTATAACCCTGCCTATCTTGCCCACCAAATCCCCCGTTTGGAACCACCCTGTCCATGGGCCATGAAGACCTTGTCCTCCTCATGTCCCAGTGCTGATCTCTAGGCAGCCTGTGCACATGAACCCAAAACCTGCTTTCACTAGCTTGGCCATGATGATTTGGGTTGGTGGTCTTTCTCCTCCCATCTTTGGGACTAATGCACACACATGCACCCAGCACACAGACACAGACACAAGCATGTCGCAGAAGAAAGGGATGAAAAAGGAGCGAAGTGGGGAGAAAAGGCCACCGAGAGCGGTAAGTTACCAATGAAAGTTGCTGGAGAAAAGATGGGGTGTCGTGTGAACTCGGGGGCCAGAGTGAACACTAAAGGGCAGACAGACAAAGGGTGGGTTCTGCCATCCCAGAACCAGCCGCAGAGGAGTGTGTACACTGGTGGCCCAGGACTGAGCCCGGCGCTGAGAGCACTGCACGCCCCGCCAGTGTGTTTGGCAAATACGACACACATTAGAAGGATCTGTTCAAAGGAGGGGAAAGGCGTTTTAAACCTTATGAGAGGTTTATTTCTGACACTGCCCGTTAAGTGCTACATTTCCCTTGCCAGTCACTGAAACTAAAACCTCAGAAACTGAAACCATGGATGGAGGTGGCCACTGCACCCCTTTAAGGAGACCCTCCACCCGGGTTAACCTTGTCCCTGCCTGTCCCCAAGGGTTCCGTGGGAGAACTAAATAAGACCAGAACGGGTATGGTTCTTTGTTTCTTTTTTCTAAACCAGGAAGGGTTTTTGTTGTTATTGTTGTTGTTTTGGTTTTTGGGTTTTCTTTTCTTCTGGCCCATTGAGGAAACAAGTCATTGCGTCAGGGAAAGCATGGCAGAGGGACATTCGTATCCACAGTCAGGAAGCAGCTGGAGATGAATGCTGAATGCTGCTGCTTGGCTTTTCTGGTTCAGTATAGACCGAGCCCATGGAAGGGCGCCACCCACTGTTAGGGCAGATCTTCCAGTCACAAGAACCTTCCTCCTAGACATACTCGGGGTTTATGTCTGTGTGATTTTACATATGGGTGTGGTTCTCAATCCACTTTGCAGGTGAGAAGCTTGAGACCCAGTATGGACAGAAACGAGACAACTGTGAGTGGCAGGACTGGACACAGAGCCAGTGACGCCTACCTGAAGGGCTGGACACACTTTACAATGAGATATGCATTCCTGATTTGATGAGCAGCACAAACTCTGGGCTGAGTCATTTGGAATCCCAGTACTCGAGAGCCCATGCCCAGCCAGATACAAGCGGCTCGCAAGTGGAGATGTGCTGATGACTCGAGTTAATGGATCATATTCCCAAAAGCCTAAGAGTAGATCTGAAGTGTTCTCACCAGAGAGAGAGTAAGTACGCTAGTCCATGCATATGCTAACGAGCTTAGATCAGCTATCCCATGATGCAGGAACCCTTCAAAGCATCACCATGTGTGCCGTAAACACACACCATCTTATTTGTCCACTGAAAGAAGGCAATAAACACTTTTTAGAGGCCACACAGGAGAAAAAAGCAAAGCAGGTGTATGTAAGGTGTCTACCAAGCTGTTATCTAAAAAGGAAATGTGGGGGTGGGCACCCCACAGTAAGTTTTGACCAGCTCTGGATTCCTGTGATCAGTCTGTAAAAAAGATGCTTCTCTGAGTGCAAGGTGAGAGCTCTGCTCATCTGTGGATACAAGGATAAGATTTTAGAATGTTGTTGGGAATTACACTGGCTTAGGGAACTGGAAGCAATAGGGTCTCCTCTGGGGTCCATGGCCTAGGATTGTTGGCTGGGTTTACAGTACCAGAGACAAATTTCCTCTTATTGAGGGGGCTGTTGGTCACCCCCATATAAAAGTGCCACTGTTGTACCTTTGGGTATATCTTGCCAGGCTAGTCACTCACTATTGTAGTTCATGGCCATTGCAGCTAGGTTACATGATTGCAAGTGGTCAGCCCTAAATACATATACATATGTGCAACACTAAAAGGATTCAGCAGATGTGTGTGTGTATACACATACATATGCATAATATGTAATATTAATATATGTAAAAATAATAATGAAAGAAGAGGTCATAAACCTAAGAGGGGGTTGGGCAGGAGACAGGGGCAAAGTCAGAGCAGGTAGAATAAGGGTATAAATGATGCAAATGTAGTACTCAACATATGAAAGTTTCAAAAAAATGAGTGTTTTATTTAAAGAAATGTGAAGCTACCTTTACTGTAGTGATGTGGTTTGTATGTTTAATCCTTCTCAAACAATATGTGTGTAAAATATCATTTTAAAGTCATGATACATTATATGGAAAAAGGCAACTTGCAAAGTGTTATGCTAGTGGCATGCTTTTTGTGGCCCTGTGCAAGGGCTTCTGGGAATTCTGGGACAAGAAGGTTCCATGCAACCAACAAAATAAAGAAGGAAATGAGAATGGCCCACAGGGAGCTTTGCTTTTTGTGCATACGCTTCTAAACTGTGATTCCATCAGGGTGTTATGTCATTGTTGATAGTAGTTTTGGGTTTTTTTATTAAATGATCTCACTGTGTAGCCATGGTTGGTCTAGAACTCACTTCATAGACTAGGCTTGCCTTAATCTCAGAGATCTTTGTGGCTCTACCACCTTCAACATGCTGGGATTAAGGTATGAGCCACCATGCCCAGCCTCTGCAGGGTTTTTAAGGACATGAAGTGTCTTCTCATATAGTGGTGAGAAGTCCCCAATTGGAAATCCTGAGCCTGATTCTAAATTGGGGCCAAGTTAATCTGCAGGACCAACTACATCAGTGGTGGGGAAAAGATGGAGGCACATTTTTGTTTCTGGGTAGGTGCTCTGTCCCATCATCACTCAGAGAAGGAGCTTGTTCTACTTGGACCCCAAAGGCTGAATTAGGAAGGAGGGATGCTGGCTGGTTCCCAACCCAAGCCAGAAAAACTGTCTCAATGGCATCCACTTCTCCTGCTTGGGACACCTTTCTTGGACACTGGGGTGGCCATGCTTTAAGTTTATGTAGAAGGGGAAAGGATCCCTTACCTTCCAATTGATTCTATGCAGGTAGGTAACTCCATCTAACACCATGTCTTGAAGGACAATTGCCCAGTGAGCCTGACCACATTCCCAACCCAGTGTATCGTGGAACAAAATAGGCAAATTTGCTTTAGTAACATCTACAGTTGGAGGTGTTTTGTTAGACACCTACTAAGCCCCCAGAAAGTAGGTCCTCATTCATGAACCCACAGGAGGGTTCAACTGGAAGCTTGTCCCTGCCTTGGGGGCTTCCAGACTTAGCTGAGAAATGTGGGCAGCAGTGGGCTGGGATGGGTTCCTCACTATATAAACACTCCGAGGACAAGGTCAAGACCTGTCTTGCTTGCTATCAGTTTCTGCCACCCAGTAAATGTTGAGTAAATGTCACTGGATACTGGGGAGGAGGCCAGCAGGGCAGACTTGGCTGTTCTTGGGCCATCTGCACCTCTATTTTCTCCTGTCCCCTGCAGGGACATTTGAACCAAATATATTGGATGGTAGAGACTTAAACGGTTCTGAAATATTTCCGCAGGTGTGAGCCTTGGAGAAAGACATTATTTTTCTATAGCCATTTTTTATTAACTGTTTTACTGAGGTATAATTTACATGCCATAAAATTTATCCATCATAAGTATGCAATTCAACAATTCTGAGTACATTTCCAGAGGTCTGCAGCTGTCACCACCATCCAATCACTGAGTAGCTACAGGCACGGGATTGATCAGCCTATGAGGGACAGGTTAGTGTCAAGGTCAGCAGAGAGTAGCCTTTGGTAATGGGGTTTGGCAATTAGCATGTGACCTCACTACAATCACAGAGAAGATAAAACCTTTCCAGGGTTGGGAATTCAAGGGACAGCTGAGCAGTTAAGAAGAGGACCAGAGTTTGGTTCCCAGTATCCACACTGGGTGGTTCACAATACCTGCAACTCCAGCCCCAGAGGACCTGATGATGTCTTCTGGCCTCCTTGCCCATGCCACCCATACGTGTGAGTGTGTACTCACAGAAACACAATCTAAAAACAATTTTAAAGTCTTTAAACTCTTTAGAATGAACAGTTCTGCTGAAGGAAAATCATATGTACCAGGTAGTTCATTTGGAATTTGTTATCGCTGAGAAATGAGAAGGTTCAGAATCCTGCCAGAGTCAGAATTTTTATTTCCCTAATAATTGTCACTTCCTCCTCACAGGATAGTCTGCTAGCACTAATGGGAATAATTATTCCATCAATGTCCATGCAGAGATTTGGAGGATGTAAGAGGGAGAAACAAGCTTTACAGGATACGGGGTGGGTGCGGGGTGGGGGGACCTTAGCTAACCGTGTTTTATTTGACACATGATTTTTCAACTTAATGGTTGTTCAAAAGTGACACATTCAGTAGAGAGAGCACTTTGGAGTTGGCTTTTGTCCCAGCCCGGTGATGCATTACACAACTCCCTGGATGATGGGCAGTGGTAACAACAGTAGCAACCCCGTGATCATGCAAGAGAAACGGCTCCCTCCTGCAGAAGGCTGTGAGGCTAAGTTGGGACATCCTGTCATCTTGGTGTGGTATAGTCTATTTTGATTTACAGTATTTCCAGCCCCGGGTATGTTTACTGGGATTTAATGACTTCGAAAATGAAGGAGAATCTGAAAAATGTTAAGGAAACAGAATACACAAATCAGACAAACACATCCAAAGATAAAACCGAAAACTGAACATAGGCGAAGAGGATGTGGGACACTGATTATACACGTGGTTCTCCATCGCCAATATTCAGTAGGCTGCTACTGAAAGCCTACCACAGACTACATACCAGAAGTCACTGCCAACACCCTTAAGATGCAGGTACCCTTAAGTCTCACCTCGCCATCCATGCACCTTGCTTTCCAAGTAACTTTAGGTTTCAATATACACAGTGTGTGCGTGCGTGTGTGTGTGTGTGTGTGTGTGTGTGTTTATTTATGTGTGCATACACTTTAATTATATATACATATATATGTATGTTTTAATTTAAAAAACACATAATAAATAACAAGCATGCAATGAAAACAACGAAAGAGCAGTCCAGCGCTGCATGGCAGGCTCACTCTACACACACTTGGTGACAGCCACCAGGCTCCATACACATGTGGACAGTGTTCTCAGTTCTCTATTCAAAGCATAACAATGATCTGTGGCTATTTTAAGCAATGGAAACTTTTGTTTTGCCAGTTCATAAATCCTTTCTATTGCCAGTCAGGTGACAAGCCAATATGGATTTCAAGTCACTGGGGTCCACCTACATGATCTCGGGTTTGGGTATGGTGAGGGGGGTTATGTCGACCCTCTGCATCTTCCACAGGCAAGGCCGCTCTGAACAGCTGCACCATTGGCCTCAGACTCACTGGTGATAGCCAAAGGCAGGACTTGCTTGTCAGATTCCACAGCAGACACAAAGATAGGAGAAGTCCTAACAGCACTCACTTGGTCATCCATTGAATACGGATGGTACCTCACGTGCCCACAGCATCCCCAGAAATACACAGCCTCACTTGATACAGCAACCACAGTACCCAGCTTTGGAGATGGACCATGTCAAGTTGGAAAGAAATTGAATCTGTTGAGAAGACCGAGGTAACATGGCAATAATGAAACTCTGGCTGCATTTGCATTTCCTATGATTCATTTCACTTTTTGTAAAGCATGTATCAAGGTCTAAAAAGTCCTCCAGCTGCCTCATAGGTTTATAGTCACATTCAACAATCGCTTGGCTTCATTTTTCTACACGGTGACCCCTTAATACTAACTCCTCGTGTGTATTTTTTATCTTATGTGTTCCAAGCATGTTAGGAATGTTATATGTGCGAGGTATTGGAAAGTCAAGATGGCTAAGACACCATCAGTGGGGATGAGCAGGGGACCAAGGAAACATTCACAAAAGAAAGGAACTCTTGGGGCCGAGGAGATGGCTCAGTTAGTAAAATGCTTGCTGCACACATATGAGGACCTGAATTCAGAACTCAAGCACACACATAAAACTGTGGACATGGCCATGTGTGTGCAATCCCGGTGCTGGGTGACAAAGAGGGAAAGACCCCTGGACTCACTAGTGCTCCAGGCTAGCTGAAGTAATGAGCTCCGAGTTCAGCTGTCTCAAAAAAAGAGTGTAGAGCAATTAAGACAGATACTCCATGTCAGCTGCTGATCTCCGCATGCACCTGCACATGCATGTGCACACACACACATATCCCACACATACACACACAAGCACACAAGGAGACAGGAAGTCTCGGGCACAGAGAGAACACTTGAGGATGGCAGAAGATGGAAGCAAGCGAGATAGACGAACTGTGAGTTGGGGATTCCTGCCCTCCCCTACCTCCCTCCAGCTGGTGTAAGCCTATGACCAGCTTCCAGCCCTTTCCTCCTCTGCCTTGTCTGCCAAGCTATGTTGCTGGCTTCCTGAGGGCAGGGAAGTCTGAAGTACCCACATACAAGACAGTGAAATAGCAGGCTTACTGGAGATGCTGGCTAGGAGCCCCAGTCTCACAGCCAAGTGTAGGTAGCGTGTTCTGTGGCCCTGCCTTGGGACAGCACAGTAGTTCCTGCTCATGGTCAAGATCAGAGCTGACTGGGGACACCAAGAGCCTCCACAGGAGTGACTGAGCTCAGCCAGGTCCACCTCTGCCCCCTCAGACCATCCCTCACGTGGACTCGGTTTGGGGACATTCAGACCTGGGTAGGGCTTGCTGAGCCAAGACCACACCTGTCTCAGGGGACATGCCCAGGGGCTTGTCCTAAAGACTTTGTCCTGACTCTGACGGGTGAGACGCACTGAGAACAAGAGCTGTAAACAGGAACAGAAGAAACAGAGACCAGAACCCTGCACTACTCTAAAGGCAAGGCGAGGGGAGGGCCACGGGAGGTCCAATGAGACATCAGAACAGGAATTCTGTAAAGGCCACGGCCATCTGCAAAGGCTGTGCATGGCTTGACTTGGTGTGGCATAGATTCCCCAACAGACAAAGGCTTGTGTGTACCAGGTGAGTCTAGACTGCTCTCTGTCAGCGGTGCTCCTCACTCCATTAGCAATCGTGGACACCCTGCTGCCCAGCACTGTAGTAGCAGCTTTTGATTCAGCAACTGCAAAGGTCCTTGCTTCCACCAAGCTCATACCCCAGTAGGCAGGACAACAAGCTGTCAATCAAAGTGCTCCAAAGCCCACACACTCATGCGTGTAAACCAACACAACTACCTTACTCACAGGCAGAGGTCCCATGCTGTGCAACTGTGAACCGCTCTTGTTGGTCCCGGGTACAACAGAATTTACTTCTTTGTGGTATCTAGAACCATCTTCAAGGAAAAGGTGTCACCCTTCTCAATGACTTTCAGATTTCTGGTGTCCCTGCTCCACATTCAGGGACAAGAAGATGGCCGCAGCTTGTCCCCGTCTGAGTATGCCTCTGGGCACTTTTTTTTGCCTTTCTATCTCTGACACCTCAGACACCTGAGCATCACCCCAAAGAGGGGAAGCATATCCCCTTTCATATCCCCAGCTGCCCCCTATACATCTCCTGCCAGGAAACTCTTTTGAAATTGTGCTGGGACTTTGTAAAACGTCTTTGTCCATCCATTGGAGGCCCTGGGTGCCACAGTCCTCATGGCTCACCCACATGGGCAGACAGATCCAGGGTTATCCAGAAACTTGAGACAATCTTCCCAGCTTTACCTTCCAGCGCTCACAGGCCAGGAGACATCGGCCCTCTCCCCAAGATTCTAAACACAGAACACCTCTCTCCTGCCCCTAGGGGATATGCCCCCAAGCCACTGACCAGCTTGACCTTAGGCCATGTGGGGAGTGCCTCCTTTCCCTCAGTCAGTACAGGCTTTACAATGACAGGAAAATGGGTCATTGTCATGAATCTGTCAGGCTGTGACTTTATCTGTTTGTTTGTGTTCTAGAGGAAAATCCTGTGACCCTCTTTCCAGAACTAGGCTACCCATACACACACCCAGTGTACCACTGGTCATCAGCAACCAGGAGAAACAACAGGAGGAAAACTCTGTTCAAGAAGCATTTGAGGAGGAAGGTCCAGGCGTATGCAGGCACCCACATGTGTGGATACATGTGCGCATGTATGCACATACATGTGGACACGAGAGGTCAATCTTAGGTGTCATCCCTTAGAAACAGCCTACTGCACTGGCTTTCAATTGGGTATTTAAGAACAGGGTCTCTCACTGGGACTTGGAACTCACTGATTACATAAGTCAGGGAGCACCAAGGACCCCACACCTTGTCCCTCCCCTGATTGCTATTACAAGGACATGTCACACCTGGCCTATCAGGTGGGTGATGCAGATTAAACTTAGGACCCCATGCTTTCTGGTATCCCAGTTAGAGTCCCCATTGCTGTGCTAAGACACTGTGACCAGAAACAACTTGGGGACTGTCTTAGTCAGTGCTTCTGTCACTGTGAAGAGACACTATGGCCACAGAAAATCTTATAAAGGAAAACATCTAATGGAGGCTGGCTTACAGGTCAGAGGTTTAGTCCTGTATTATTATGGTGCATGGCATGAAGGCAGATATGGTGTAGAGAAGGAGCTGAGAGTTCTGCACCCTGATCCACAGGCAGCAGGAAGTAAACTGTGTACCACAGAGTGTAGCTTGAGCATAGGAGACCTCAAAGCCCACCCCCACGGTGACACGCTTCCTCCAACAAGGCCACACCTACTCCAACCAAGCCACACCTTCAAATAGTGCTGCTCCCTCTGGGGGGGGGGGGCATTTTCTTTCAAACCACCACAAGGAGGGAAGGGTTTAAGACGTCCACATCACAGTCATCGCCAGAGGAAATCTGCGCAGGAATTCAAGGCAAGAACCTAAAAGCAGAAACTGGAGCAGAGGCCAGAGAGGAGTACTGCGTGCTGCCTTGCTCCTCCCTGCTTTCTCCATGTGCTCTCTCATAGCACCCAGGGCCACCAGTCCAGCGGTGGCACCACCCACAGTCACAGTGAGTGGAACCCTCCTACACCAGGCATTAATCAAGAAAATGCCCCCAAGGACTTACCTACATGTCATTCTGGTGGGGGCATTTTCTCAGTTAAGTCTCCTTCTTAACAAATGATTGTAGCCTGGGTCAGGTTGGCAACAAACTAGCCAGCATATATGACGAGCACTTTCTACGCTATCTCTCTGGCCCCCTGGAAATAATCTCATATCTGATTCATATTCTGAAATCATCGAGGCAAACCTCCAAAGGTAAGTTGGGACTCCCTGATGCCTTCACCCAGATCTTGTGTACTTGGTTTTGCTTTCAAGGATGCAAAGGAGGTCAGAAGAAGCTGCCCCAGATCCTTTGGGTGCTTCAGGCCTGCCAGATTTTTCTACCATCCAACAAAAACCATACTTAAACCAGGAGGCAAGACATGCTTATAAGAGTCAGGGCACAGGGGAAGGGAAAGGGGACGCTGAGTCAGGCAACAGAAGCTTCTGGAAGGCAGGTCTCAGGCCACTGGGCAGTCTGTGTGATGGTGCTTTTAGGGGTCAAGCCAATGGATAGACTGGCTGGATAGGCGACCTTGGGCACACAGCTCCCTCCCAGCTCAGGAAGCTTTTGGGAGGAGTTGGTGTGACGGAGGGAAGGGGAGTGTGAGACAGACATCTTTTCAGCTCCTGCCTGGGTCACGGTGAGCCTGGCACAGCTCTGCCGTAGGGGTGCATGCCACATTTAGGAGGACTTGGGTTCACGGCTGCCTTTTGCTGCATGGAGTCCTCAGCTTATGTTCCCCGCTATCCTGACTGTCCAACCTCATCCTGCCTTGTGACTCAGAGACTCAACCCCTGCCCACTGGCTTCAGCAGGAAGCACAGCAGCCTACAGGCGACAGTGGCTCCTTGTTCCTCCCAGCAGCCTGAAGTATATGCCATTCTGCCTGGCTCTGCCCATGACCTCTCTGTTGCCCCTTCTAATCCTGCAGAGGTGGAGGGACCCCCTACTGCCGCTAGCCTAGGGTGCAGCCCTGGCTCCTCCATCCACACTGGCGCTAACTCCCTCGCCCATGGTAACAGCCCTTCCTTGATCAGCCAATCCTACCTGGTCTTTAGCATCTTGCCCTGCTGGGGTTCCTCTTCCTCATCTTCCAACACGTCTTCCTTGGAGCTAGTTGGTGTTCATGCAGCACTAAGAATAAATGTCCAAGATCCCACAAGGAGGGCAAACACAGAGGCACACAGACGATCCAGTGACAGTGGAAGGAGGGAGATACTCCTGGGGCTGCTGTAGGGCTAAGGAAGGGTTCCATGGCCAACGAGCAATAGAGGAATCACAATGGAGGAGGTTAGGCTGGGCATAGGTCAGGATCACAAGGAACCTGTAGCAGAGGGTTCTCAGGGGTGAATGAATAGCAATGCTTATGAGTGTTACCCCTAAAACCAAAAGGTTTAAGGCTGATCTCAGGGTCTAGCCTTGAAGTGGACACCCTAAGGAAGAGGGTGTGGTTCTCTAGACACAACTGGTGACAAATACATGGCTGAACACAGCCCCCAAATCTCACAAAGATCACGTACCCCTCAGAAAGACATCCTGGTATCAGAAAGGGTGACCCATGACCCAAACCCAAGTTAGGGCTGATCCTTAGATCTGTGCCTCAGTAGCCCATTAAGCTATCTGGAGGCTCAGTGGGACAGAGGTAACCGGCATGCACTCTGTCCCTGTCCTGGCATGAACCACGTCCTCTACTCCCATGTCCTCTCCCATGCCCTACCCTCAGCTGCCTAGAAATGGCAGCTTGTCCTTCTCATTCCCCTTCTCATTCACTCTTGATTATCAAGGTGTAGAATCACCTCAAGCCAGTCTCTGGGCATGCCTGGGAGGAATTTCCTAGATAGGTTAATTCATGTAGGAGGACCCAAATGAAATACAGAGGAGAAACAGTGCCAAGGACCAGCATCCATCACTCTGTTTCCTGGCTGTGGATGCCATGCGACCAGCTGCCTCACATACCTGTCACCATGTTCCCCCATCACGGTGGACTGTACTCTCATACCGTAAGCCACAATAAACCATCCCTTCCGCAAGCTGCCTCTGTCGGCACGCCTTGTCACAGCAAAGAGACACATGGCTAACAAACCGTGAAATCCACATTCTCAGGCATGGCCTTGATCTCTCTTCCTTGCAATTCCCATTTCCCACCCAACCCACACCATCTGACCCTGGGTCCTTCCACCCACACAGCACCCATCCAGGAGACTGATCCTAGCTCTGTGAGCAGAAGCCAGACAGACTAAAACTGTCCCCTCTTATAAGTCCCAGCCACACAGATCTGAATTAAAGTGTGAAAAGGACCAAAAGCAGTAGATAACCCCACAGAATGACTCGCTTGCTTCCTTGTCCCTGGAAGGAGCAGCCCATTACATTTAATGGACTTGGATACTTCTTATTGCAGTCCATAAAGGCTATTATTAAAATGAAAGATGGTTCAGTTAAGTATCCCAGCCCTGGTACTTTCCTTTTCAGAGATATCCAAAGCAACCTGTATCAGGATTCCACACGTGTTTTCCACATTAGCTGCTGGCACTGTCTCCTAAGGAGTTGTTTTCAAGATTGTATTGATCTAGTCTTTTCTCGAGTCTGGGCCCAAGCTATAGAGAGAAGCAGTGATGCCCCTGCCCTGTGATGCTAGCATGCTTAGGAAATGAGAGCAGCAATTCACTCTAAGTAGCTTGGTCTGACATTGCTGTGCCTATCATGGCAGAAGAATGAAGCCATTGGTCCCTGGATTTGATGGAGTGTTAGTAACAGCAGCTGTAGCTACTTCACTATCTTTCCATACAAGCTTCTTCTGCAAGGACTTGTCAACACACCTACAGGGTAAATGTGACCCCGTAGATTTCTCACAGCTGGAGATACAGATGGACACACCACCCACAGACAGACATGCAGCCCGTCATTCTCCAAAGGATAAGACAGAGTCCCTCCAGGGAGAGGCATGTTTGCAGGAAATCATTCTGGCCCCAAGGAGGCTAAGCAACACATTAGCCTGTGTGGACTCTTGCCCACATGGCCTTGGCTTCCTCCCCTAAAATGAGGTGTTTGGCTCATTATCTCAAGGGGATTGTCTGGCCCCTATACACAAGGCCAAGCATTGCACAGATTCAGGGCTGAGTTGCTAGCCATGATTCCTAAGTCATAAATCCCTGGTAAAAGGTGGTTGTACGTGGTGATGACATCTAAACAGCATGGAATATGTTTTTCATTGAGAGATTCCAAAAGCACAGCATTCAGACAGGCCCTGTTAGGTATAGATGCAGGAAAGTGGGGGGGGGGGGAGAATGCAGGAGAGAGGGGAAATACAGTGTATGTATTGTAAAATACTTGAACAGTCCCCCACAGAATTAAATAGAAATGCAAGCAAGTCTCCATTCCTCCCCAAACCTGGCTTCTCACGTCTTCCTTAAAGCTGGGTTCTAACGGCTCCATGTACATCTCACCAAGAAAACAAAATGCTACCCCAGCCCCACCATCCGCTCTAACATATGCTTACTCAAAAAGGATATATATACAAACTTTTCCAAACATACAGAAAATAATGTAACAAGCATCCGTGTATGTACCATCTAGATTTAAGATATGTTTGCCTTCTTTTATTTACTTCTGAGCCAAGAGGGGGGAAGGTAAGTAGGAGGAGAAGGGAAGAAAGGGGGGGAGAAAAGAAGAAGAGAAGGGGAGGAGGAAGGTAAAGGAAGGGAGAGGGGAGTGAGGTAAGGGAAGGGGGGTAGGCAGAGAGGGAGGAGGGAATGGGAGAGAGGAGCAGAAAGGAAGGGAAGGGGTGGAGGAGGAAGAAAAGAATAAAATGCTTACAGAAGATATAGAAATAAAGATTCTAGATTTCCTTCTATCTTCTCCTGAAGCACCCATTGTCCTGAAGTTTCGCAGGTATGATTACAAACACTTTTTTCTTTATATCACAGGATTCCATATCCATAGACAATGGGTGGTAGAACTGTGTGTTAAATATTGTATAAGCAGAGTGATGCCAACCATAGCTTCTTAGAAACACATTTACTGACACAAGGATAGCTCATGATCAATGACAAAAATGTCATAGATTGGGTGGTTTAACTAAGCATTTACTTACCATGGTTCTGGAGGCTAGAAAGTCCAAGTTCAACATGTCTGGTGGTCAAGTCATTTGGTGACTCTGTCTGCTGAAGAGCCACTTCCTAGTTCACAGAAGCCATCCTCTAGCTCTGGTCTCATGTGGTGAAAGGGGCAAGAGAGCTCTCGGTGTCCTCTTTCTAAGGGCACTAACCTCGTTTCTGAGGAGTCCACCCTCATGACCTGATCTCCTCCCAAAGGCTCAACCTCCCAACACCATCACACTGCGGATTGGGATTTCAACATATGAAACAGACAACCCCTAACACGTTAGCTACGATACTTCATAACTATGCTGTTGTATAACTAAACCGTGAGTAGTTCATTCCACCCCTCCACTGAAGAAAACTAGAACATTTCCTGTGCGGTTTGGCTTTTGGAAGTTGAAACATAATAAGTAATTGTGCGAACTCTCCTGTCAGATTTGCACCCACCTCACTTTCAACCATCTGTAGAAGCAATGGTGAGTGAATATATAAGCAGTCTTTACTCAAGGTCCATTCTGGTTGTCTTATGTATACAATGTCCCTAAACTAATAAATGTGTTTATGTAAGACTTTTGCACATCTAAAAATTTGAAGCAAATCATTTTCTGACCAATAACACAAATGGTAAATACTTACCCTACAGCTTGACCAATGCCATGTAATTTTTTCTGCTTGGGAAACAAAATGACATCCAAAATGACTTTCATATCATGTTTAGTTTCTCATTGTGGCCCTTCCTGCATGAGCCAGAGAAGTTATTGTAATGTTTCTTTAGGTGACTATGAGCATGCTATTTACCAGTCTCATTTTAGAAGCACATCAGGCCAGGTCAAGTAAGAATGAGGGTAGACATTTTTAGAATTACCCCTAAGAAATAATTGTCTCCAGTGGTCAACACAGATAGATGATGATGGATGGATGGATGGATGGATGGATGGATGGATGGACAGGTAGATGATGGGGGATGGATGGACACGTGGAAGATGGATGGATGGATAGATGGATGAATGGATGGATGGATGGATGGATGGATGAAAAGAATATTGCTCTATGGGCTATTAAGGCCAGGAAAACAGACTTCAGACTTCACTCCCTTAAACTCCTTGTGAGCCTGTCTAAGGAAGATCTACGTCTACAAAATCATCTCCTCCACATTCTTGACTCATGAAATGTTCAGGTTTGATCTTGTTCTCCCCAGTACCATACCGACTCCAAAAGTCTTGTCACAACCAAAGATGAAGATTCATCTGCATCTCCCCTGTGGGTGGAGCAGGTGATGCCCAACCATGTCCTGCTACAAATATGGCTGGAAATGAGAACACAGAAGGGAGCCCTCCAAGAAGACACACAGCAGGGCTTCCTTATTTCATCTTTGAACTTTGAACCAGTATTTTAAAATGATACTCTGTCTACCTCTGGTATTTCTAGAACTTTCCATTTCCCATACTCTTTCTGAATGGCCTCATACCACAGGGAGTGTAGACTCAGTGTTGGGGTTAGATGTCTTTCTGTTTGAAAGACAGACACTTTTCATGATACTTTCACAGCTGGACTCCTCATAGGTCAGCTTGCCAAGACACCCATCATTCCAGATGGAACTTGTTGGAGTAGCCAAATGAACAATGGTTTTCTTACCTCCCAGGAAGAGAGCTCATCCAGCAAAACCTTGCCACAGAAGGCTGGAACTTTGGTGCCACAGGTCCTGAGGGATTTGGTCACAGAAAAAAAGTCCAGATGATAACTGCCAGATAGTTCTTGAGACGTTAACACAGGTCCTCTATCTGTCTGTTCTCTCCAGTACCACACAGACTCCAAAAGTCTTGTCACAACTAAAGATGAATATTTATCTGTATCTCCCCTGTCTCTATCTATCTGCAATGTTTGCAAGGGTATAGTATCTAATGAGCTTAAGGAGGATCTAGTTGATCTGTAACATGGAAGTCCTCAGGCCTTCACAAACCCGATGGCTCCAGACTATCCTGGCATCTTCTGGGCTTGTGTTTATTCTCTTCTCTGCTTCCCTTTCTAAGACAGCCTTATTTTATTCTTCAAAAGACAACCAAGTTGAAGTAATCCTCAGCATTGGTCTTCCACTCTCCAAAGATGAGGCCGATCAGCATTGGTCCAGGGATAGGTCTCTAAACCAACCACGGCATACAGGTGCACAAGATGCCTTCCATAGTTATGTAAAGGTCAAGGCCCAACTGTGAGCAGATGAGGGTGCGAATTGGCGTTGGCAGGCCCAGAAATTCCACACTATCTAGGATGCCATTCCCCAAAGGGAGTAGGATGGCAGATCCCAGCAGGCATTGTGTCAGGTCTAACCAACCCACAGCTCCCAGCAAGCATCAGGGCTGGTCAACTGTACCTCCAAGCTCCATACATAGAACATTCAGAACCGAAGGACCATGGCATGGCTATCCTGTTTTTCTGGACTGTTCTTAACTCTCTCTCCCATGAGGATATCTCCATTTCTGCTCTGTGTGACCTCTGCTCCTCCAGCCACCATGACAAACCACCATAGGCCCTTGAATGGTGTCTGCTGTGACATTGACTGGACATTGACTCTGTGACATACCCTGGAGGCAAGAGACAGAAAACACACAGCTTCTGCACCCTAGGAGCCTACACTTCTCTAAAGGAGACTTCAGTAGACATGAAAGCAGAGAGAGAAACACGCTGTCTTAGTCAGTGTTCTATTGCTGTGAAGGGACACCATGACCGTGGCAGTTCTTATAAAGGAAACATTTCATTGGGGCTGGCTTACAGTTTCAGAGGCTTAGTCCATTATCATCAAGGCAGGGAACATGGCAGTGTGCAGGCAGACACAGGGCTGGAGAGGTAGCTGAGAATTCAAAATCCAGATTGCCAGGCAGCAGGAAGAGAGAGAGAGACACTGGGCTTGGCTCGAACATTTGTAACCTCAAAGCCCTTCCCCAGTGACACACTTCCTCCAATAAAGCCACACCTACTCCAACAAGGCCACACCTCCTAACCCCTGTCAAGCAGCATCACTCCGTAGTGACCAAGCATTGATAGCTATGACCTTATGGGGCCATTCCTACTCAAACCATCACACATAGTCACAACGAATACCCTTAGAATGGACAATCCTGGCGGTGGAGAGAAGGCTCAATTTTGCCTGCATGACTGGGCATCCATTCAAGGTTAGTGGAGAAAAATCTGAGAAGGGCAAATACTTGCAACATTGATGCAGATGCCTGTACCATCAGGAAAGGGGCAAAGCTAGTCATTATAAGATGCTTGGAGCATTTCAGAACGCTGAGGCACTTACAGGGGAAGGCCCCACTGGCACTGCTGGGGAAAGGGAGGGGCTTTGAGCCCCAGCTGAGAAAGAGCTCCCCCTGCTGGTAACTCCCCATTCTTCACCCATCAGCCCATCCAGGTCAGAGTTCCCAGAGCATGTCGCAGGCCAGGGGGTGGGGTGTGTGGGGGCCCCTGACTGGCTTCTGCCTCCCACTCCCTCCTGTTCTGTCTTCTTCTCTCACTCTGGCCTCATTTCTAGCTGTGGAAACCCCACACTCATTCTTTCTGGGGCTCTGCCCGCTCTTTCTCTCATGAGTGTGACTGACTTCCTCCCATCTTTCTGAGCTTGGCCCAACCCTCAGTTTCCCAAAGAGAGACTTTATATGGCGGCTTCACCCTCGAGCTCCTTCTCTGGTGGCCACATCCACCAGAGCCCAGTTCATTTCATTACCAAAAATGACCTGTTTATTCCTGACACCAACTCGCTCAATACCATTTGTTGAGCACATGCTGGGAGCCTTGCACTGTTGGGGCGCACAGGTATGAATGATGGTGAGCCTGGCACAGTCACTGCCAGCCAAGAATTGTTGCTCCTTCCATTGGTGAGCATCAGAAAGCAATCACAGAGAACAAAATATGCAAAAGGACTACAATCCACAAAGGACGAATCCAGCAGGGGGCCAAGACAGAGGAAGTGTGCTATTTTCATCTGGTTCATTAGGGAAAAAACCTCTGAATACTGACACAGTAGAGTCACCGAGGAGCCGAAGAAGCGACTCAGGAGAACGGCGCTCCAGGCAGAGAGCACAGCATCGCAAAGGCCCTGGGCAGGACTGGGCTTGGAGATGTCCAAGAACAGCTACTTCCAGGAGGGTGTGATGAGGGGGAAGGAAAAACGGAAAAGATCAGGTGGGGCCTTCATAGCTGGTGGTCCCAGGCTTTATGGAAAACGAGTGTCACAGGAGGCCTTGTGGGGCTCCGTTGGGTCTGTGACCACTGCCGTGCTAGAGTGTGAGATCCATGAGAACACATCCATCAGTCTCATGGAGCCTGAATCCAGCAGGGCCTGGTCCATTAGAGATGTCACACAAATACCTGCGAGTGACCGGTTCTTTCTGCTGAATCCTTTTTCAAGCTGGGCAGACACACGCTAACTGAATGCCTGTGGGATGTCCCTTTACACCGTGTGAATGAATGTTGCTGTGGTTGGTTTAATGAAGAAGCCCACTAGCCAACAGCTGAGCAAAGGTGGGAAAAGCCAAACTGAGAATACTGGGCAGGGTAGGGCAGGGTCTGAGGAGTTGCCAGCAGAGGCAGAAAGGAGCAAGATGGACATGCCAAACTGAGAAAAGGTACTGAGTCACGTGGCAAAGGGTACATAAGACATATGGGTTAATTTAAACGTTGAGCTATTGAGCTATTGGCCTGGCATTCATAATTCATATTAAGTCTCTGGGTTGTCTATTTGGGAACTGGTGGATGAGAAAGAAACATCTGAATGTGAGGATGGAAAAATTTAGCTTAATTCCCCAGAAAACCCAGGAAGCTGGGAGTCTTAAATCCCAAGCTGACGGTCACCTACTTTAATGTTTACGGTAGTGAATGAACACCCAGAAGCCTGTGCGAAAGCAGACTTCCTGGGCTAAGGGCAGGGTTGGATACTTTAAAGTAATTGGTCCGCACTGGATGCTACGAGGTGATTGGTTCACGATGCGCGGGCTTTGCTGTAACTCTATAAAAGCTGTCTCAATTCTGTGCTAGAGGTCCTGAGTCCTCTACCCTGCATGGTGTATGGCTGACAGCCCCAGTATACTGGAATATAAAGGACTTTATGTGTTTGCATCAAGACCACTTCTCGTGAGTGATTTGGGGGGGGGGGGCGCCTTTCCTGAGTGGGAGCACGAGGGACCACGTTCTCATGGGTCTTACATGCCAACAAATGCTGACATTCCAGTCTCCTGCCTGACCACACCCTGCTTCTCTTGTGTTCTCTTGGCCAACATTTAAGACAGGACCGCTTTCACGGGCCTAAGCCAGCAGAGAGAAGGACTCCATCAGTTACTACGTCAGGTTCATTGTGTGATAGTGTAACAGGGTCACTGGCACACATTTCCACCAAAGAGACTAATGCAAACTTGAGTTTTAAAAAGCATCACTAGGTTCAATCCCCAGCATTCCATAAACCACTTGTGATGGTGTTGCAAGGGCTTCGGTTTGATTTTCCACACCTTGAGCTCTGCGGCAGCTTGAGAGAAGATTCTCTTCCAGGACACACTTAGAAACCTTTAGACTGTTTATCCACATCTGGAGCCGGTCAGTTTTATCACTGAGTTCATTGTTGTCCATCACCGGATTCTGAGATGCTAGAAGTTGATTAATTTTATCATGGAGCTCATTCTTTTCCTTTGCCAGTTTATCCAGAGGTTCCAGGAGCAACCAACCAGCAGCATCATTATCCCACAAATTGTCACAAGTTTCAAATACAGAGTCACCAAATCTGTTACTTCTCACAGCCAGTGAATCAAGATAACCAAATGCATTTATCCCCTTAAGTTTGTAAAATAGTTCACACCATGTGCTTTCAGTAATCTCTGAGCTTCCAGGAGAGGCTTCAGTAGCTAGAGCAACTTCAGTAATTGTAGGTGCTGGCAAATTGGAAACCCTATTCTGAATACTTAAAGCTCATCCTTATACTTCTATTGTACTAGAACATCTTCAGTATCAAAATCTGTGTTAGTTAGGGTTCTCTAGAGGGATAGAATTTATAGAATGAGAATACACACACACACACACACACACACACACACACACACGTGTGTGTGTGTGTGTGTGTGTGTGTGTGTGTGTGTGTGTGTGTGTGTGTGAATTATTACAGTGGTTTATAGGTTGTGGTCCAGGGGGCCCAACAATGTAGGTCTATCAACAGACGGCCCAAGAATCCAGTCATTATTTAATCCTCCAGGCTGGATGTCTCAACTAGTCTTCAGTGTACCCTGAAATCCCAGTAAGTAGGCTCTAATGCTGGTGAAGGCATGGACTTGCCAGTATCCTCTTCCATGCTGTTTACATAGGCTGACAGAAGAAGATGTGGCCCAGATTAAAGGTGGATCTTCCCGCCACAAAGGTCCAGATTAGAACTGGATCTTCTCACTTCAAATGATTTCATTAAGAAAAAAATCCTCACAGCTATGTCCAGCCATTTGGGTTTTATTTAATTCCAGATGCAGTCAAGTTGACAAGCAACAACAGCCATCACAGTCCACCAGAGAACACACAGGCACTCTTAAAGTCTGAATTGCTGGCTAGTGGCTGCACAGGGAGCTTGCCCAAATCAAGCAAGAACAGTTAGCAAGAAGCAGAACTACAGGAGCCAAAGAGCAAAGTTAGCACATTTACGGACTTTCCTGGATCCTTGAACTATGGATTAGGTCTTTGATGGATTTGGTCTCTGTTTGTTTTGGCAAGTGCTGTGGCCTACATGCTGGGTTCTAAGGTCAACATGATGTCTTCAGCACGATGTCAGTAGTGCTAAGGTCTGGGGGCCCATTACAGGGGTGTACACTTGTAATCCCAGCACTTGGGAGGAGGAAGCTGGAGGATCAAAAGTTCAAGGTCACCCTCAGCTATGCAGCAAATGCAAGGATAGCCTTAGCTACATGAAACCCTGTCAGAAGAAAGAGAGGGGAGAAGGTAGAAGAGGAAATGGAGAAGGAGGAAAGGAGGAAGAGGAGAAGGTATACCATCTTCTATTTTCCAATATTCAAAAACTCACTCCCATTCAGGATGCCTCTTGAATCCCTTCATGCCTTCGAGGCCGTACCTCCAACAGGCCTGCCCCCAGGGCCACAAAGGATAGACTTGGGGAAGATGTCTGACGGTTAGCATATACAAACGTCCTCTGACTCTTAGCACCTAGACTCCAGAAGTTCTCCATAAGGTGGTAGGAATGGCCTTTTTGAATCTGCCTGCATCTCTGCCAGCCTCATAAAGCCTGTACCACTTAACTGGGGACCTTAAAGAGGAGTGCGGGGGTGGGGGGGCGGGGACACAACAGCACTTTCCCAACCAACCAAAATCAAATTATACCTGCACAGCATAATTGGAGTTAATGAGTAGTTTTATGTTTTGCTAATCAAATCACCATATTGACGGGGTTTATCAGCAGAAATACAATGTTAATTACTAAGGAATGATAAAAAAAATTAATGCAACTCTGAGGCAGCGTCCCACACAATGGGCAGGAAGACCCATGTGGATGGTGAGGAAGCTGGCCATTACTCCTTTTAATGAGACCAATAGCCTCTGGGCATAAGGGCTGGGCAATGTTTATTTGCCATCTTCAATTAAACATGGTTCAAGGAGCAGAGAGTTCAAGAGCCATGGGTTCCCTAAGGGAGCCAACTCAGGTTTCCACAGAAGGAATCAAGCTGTAGTTTGGAGACAAGGTCCTTCTTGTAGGTAGAGAAGCTGCCCACTGACACCAAGAATAAATCCAAGGTCAAAGGGTGAGCCGAACTCCCATCTTAAAAGTCAATGGCATGGATGTTCTCCCAAAGGAAGTGTGATGACTAAGTTCATTGAGACGGAAGACCCACCCACTGTGGTTGCCACCATTCCCTGGGCTGGGGTCCTGGACTGTATGAAAAGGGGAAAGTGAGCTGCTGCAGGCCCCTGTTGCCATGACTCCCATGGTGATAGACTGTGCCTGGAATTGGAAGCTGAAATAAAACGTCTCTCATAAGTAGCTTTTGTCAGATTATTTTATCACGGCCACAGAAATAGTCCTTTTCCTGGCGAAGGACTAAGCAGGGCCTGGTATTCTCAAGTTTCTTAAGTCAGTACCACATCTGGTGTTGGAGAGAACAAACTGTGTACCCTTCTGATGGCCCTCCCCACTGCTGCTTCAACATGGCAACATCCTACAAGAGAGCAAAGACTCTCTCCCTGCTGGGCCTTCACTCTGTTCCTCAAGGAACCGCAGTGGTATTTGTACATCTTCCAAAATCAGGGGCTGATCCAGCAAACATAAGCAACAATGAAAAAAGAAAAAAGTAGAAGCCGAGCAAAGGATGCAGCCCACAAAAAAATCATAGGACAGCATATGACCCTGCTATAGAAACCCCAGAGTCCCCTTCTTTCTCCTGCAGGTTGCTGAGCTGCACTTCCCAGCAAGCTGCATCGCTTTCCTCGCCAGGAGTGCAGCAAGAGGCCTGACAACTTGTTTCAAACTCCAGGCAAGGCTTAGGGTGCAAAATAGTCTTCTTCTCACCCTTCTCTCATCTCAGAGCCCAGGGAAGCCGCAGAGCTGAGGAACAGCAGAAGGCCGACTAGCTAACGGAAACCCAGATGACACACCCTTGGACCGCATCTGGGGTTTCACCCGGGGACTACGTCTGGAGCTTCTCAGTTGCCGCTGCTACTGAGACTCTCACTAACTCAAACAGGAGACTGATGAGCTGTTAGGGACACTTACTGTGCGTCAAGCACTTCACTGAAAACTTGGCATATGTTGTCTCATACCGTGCCTGCCTAACCTGCAGCACGCACTTGTTTGTTGAGCTGGTCTAACTATTGCAGTTCAGGCTACTTGGAAGTCCCAATGTATCCCACACTATCCTTGACCTTGTGATCCTCTTCCCCCAGCCTCCAAGGTTGCAGGAATTCCCCCACCACACCCACCTTACAATGTGGTCTGGATCCTCCATCTTCTGGTTCAGAAAACAAGGCAATAGCCTGCCCTGGTGACCATTCACCACTATATGCAGAACCAGGAGCAGGAAGAGTTTGCTGTGTAGGGGACAGAGACAACATCCTCAGGGATATGAAAACGAAATGAATTCATGTCTGTTTGGATGATATTTGTTTACTATTTTTACGTATATGTGTGTGTGTATGTGTGAGTTTATATGCATCACGTATGTGCAGTGCCCAAGAAGGCCAGAAGAGGGCATCTGATCCCCTGGAACTCAGGTTATAGATATCATCTACATCTGATCAAGAGGACTCGTGATTGACAGGAGGAGGGGATTTTGAGAGGCGTTGAAGGAGAGCCAGGACTGACCCTTGGTAAACTAATGAGTAACACACACAAAATGGCCTGTACATCACAAAGACGGGACCTCAGAGTGAAAGACCAAAAGTAAAGGAAACCCCCCCCCTACTTAAAATAAAGGACAGTCTGACCTAGAAAGCTCCCTCACAAGGCCCTAGGATAGCAGCATACCAAGAATTCACACTGCCCCTCCCACCAGTGATAGCTGCAACTCCTGTTTGCCCAGACAAGATTAATTAGCACACCCTGAGGCCCTAAGGTCCTGCTGATCGGAACAGTGAGACCAGCCGACCTCAAGGAGAAAACCCATGACTAGTCACGTACTCAGCGGACAAGGGGTCATAGCCCCACCCTAAGCTTGTGGTTTTTTCCTTTAAAAGTACCTGCACCCAGAAAATGTTGCTTCTCTAGCCTGTGTGCTGAGGAAGCCCGTTTGCGCAAATGTATCCTGTTTATTAAAGCCTCTTGCGTGTTGCATCAACTGGACTGGACATTGAGTTCTTGGGGGTACCGACCAAAATGGGGAGACTCCTCATTCTGAGGGTCTTACAGGAGGGAGAGTAGTGGTCCTGCTGAGCTCAGTGTGCACAACAGGAGACAAGATGCTGGAGTGTGGGTTGAATTAGGGAGAATCTTAATCCAAAGTAAACAAATGGGAGAATTTGCACTCGGGGCAATAAAGATGTGTGCGTGGAGGAGTTCCGGGGTCCTAGGTGTGCATGGAGCCCACATGTACATAATGATCTGCCAGCATGAATGCATTCACCTACTGCTTAGCTCAGCGCAATGATAACTCAGCCTGCTCTTCCCACAGCTAGAGTGATTTGCCAGAACCAACTTCCGAGCAGTAATAAAACACAGAAGGATCAGTTTCATTAGCCTGCAGTCACATGGACCTATGATCTGCAGGACGCTGAGTCACATCTGAAGCACACACGTGTGCACATGGGCCTGTGTGTATGATGTGAAGAGAAATAGGCCTATAAAGCCTGGGGGGGGGGAGATAGACGATCAGGCACTTACCGTGCAAGCTAAGAACCTGAGTTTGATTCCTGAAACACATTTAAAAAAAGGAAAAAGAGCCAGGCTTGAGGCATGTTCTGGTAACCCCAGCACTGGAGAGGCAGGACCAGAAGATCCTTGGGCTAGTTTACCAGCCCTCCTAGCCTACTTGGTGAGTTAAAAGCCAGTGGGAGACCCTGCCTAAAAAGTAGACAGTGTCTGATAAACATCATGCAGCCTCCACATGGACAAGCACACATGTCCAAATGTACCCCACACACATGTATACATCCACATACATGTACACACACTCAAAGGAAGGAAACGTTCTATAGATAAAGGATGCTCTGTCCAGGCCAGCACTGCCAGCCATGCATGCAAGGATGGTGACAGAGATACTGAAACCATGTGTGTCTCACTCACATTTTACACAAGAGCAGTTAACTCCCTGAATTTAGTAGTTAACTCCCCACATTTGTAGTTTCTGTCATCTCTTCAGACACATGATAGATTTCCTTTACATCAGCGGGTGACAGATGAGCTCACCCGTGCCTCGGGCCAATAGGTAGGAGGGTGGGAAGGACCATGGCATCCTGAGCTCCAGTAGACTACTGGCTGGCAGGCTCTTTATGGATAGAGCCACCTGAGGGAGCTTCCTGCTGGAGGAGGGGCTAGCCCTGCCAATGGATGGCTACATCAGAAGAACCGTAGCTGAGTCACAGCTGCAGATCCAACTCCCAGGTCAACAAACCCAGCACTCAACTTGCACAGCCGTCTTCCAGGTGGACGCAATTCTGTCTCTCAGCCCTCCTCCCTCCCAGCTCCTCCTCCTAGGCCCTGCTCAAGGGAAATCAGAGCTAGGAAAGTGAACACTCAGCCTAAACATCTGGATTCTAGCCTGGTGACTCTCTCTCTCTCCCCCCCCTCCCGGTAGTGTGTGTGTATGTGTGAGTGTGTGTGTGTGTGTGTGTGTGTGTGTGTATTTCTCTCTCTCCCTTTTCTCCCCTCTTCTGTTCCTCCCCTCCCTTTTTTGAGATAATAATTTTCTCTGTGTAGCCTTGACTGTCACTCTTTAGACCAAGTTGGCTTCAAACTCACAGAAATCCACCTGCCTCTGCCTCCTGGGTGCTGGGATTTAAAGGCATGTGTCAGCTGACTTATCCTCTTTTAATGGAGACAAGGATGGTTGAATTCAAGGAGTCTGTTTTTTATTAAGAATCTGACCCATGGAAATCCCTTGGTGAGTACTAACAGCAGCCTCCACGGTGCCTTTCCTTAGTGTAAACTGGACTTCAACAACAATGCTGACATCTGTGGGGGTTGGGTGATGGGAGATGTGATTCTGTATATATGTTTCTCATACTGGTTAATAAAGCCCTGTGGCCAATAGAAAACTAGATAGGCGGGGCTAGGAGACTAGGAGGAGGAAGAGGAAGTAGAAGGCGGAGTCAAGATGTAGCCCGGGGAAGGAGCAGGACGCCTGCCGCGCAGCTCCCCGATAAGACGACCACGTGGAAATACTTAGATAAGTAGAAATGGGTTAATAATTAAGACAGAGCTAGCCCATAAACAGTAATGGTAACTGGCCAACAGGATTGTATCAAATACAGAGTCTCTGAGTGTTATTTGGGGCACACGTGGTTGTGGGACCATGGCGGCAGAACCAGCGGCAGCCGGCGGGGAAACCTGCTGTAACAGTTGGGGGCCAAGGAACTTGTGGGGACACTATGAGCTGTTTGATAATTTAGAGCTACAGCACCAAGCATCATGATCCTTCCAAGGCTAGGGCATCAGCAGCCCCGACTCATGTCACCAGTGCAAGCCTGATGTACCTTCCTCTGAGCAGTAAAGGGAAATAACCAACTAGCCTGAGCTTGCTCAGGGGCCTGGCTTAACCTGAACTCCTCCCTGTGTGAAGGCTTGATCTGATCATAAGCTTCCTCTGGATACAATGGTCAACTTAATAACCCAGTACTTCCTCTCATACTCATGGCTGGGGTGTGAATCTTGCATGGGCTCCTGAGCCCCTGTGTCAAGGACCTGGAAGTGGTGGTGTCCAGAAGAGGCAGGGTCTTTAGGTCATTGGACACACTCTTGAAGGAGGTTGTGAAATCCCAGTCTCTTCCTCTTCTGCTTCCTCTTTCCCTTCCTCTTTTGGCTGATCATTAGGTGAGCCATTTTTCTCTGTCATGAGCTTCCCCCATGATGCTCCGCCTCATCCTAGGACTGATTCAGTGGGGCTGACTGTGGATCAGAACTTCTGACACTGTGATCCCTGATTTCTTAAGTTGGTCACATTGGCCATTTTGCTCTAGTAACGGGAGGTTAGCATATTGGCCTCATCTGACAAGGTTTCCTGAGACATATGGTCTTCAGCATCAAGGATTCCAACAACCAACCTGCCCACAAAAGTCCCGAAGATAAATACAATGGGACTTTCCTCCACAAGACCCAGTAAAGGATTACCACTGCCAGCCAAGCTTTCGAGCAGCTCCATAGAGGGTCAAACCTTGACCAGGCTCACAAACATTCCGGAGGCCCTGATTTCCTTGATTAAAGAGTAGAAACAGTTACCAAAGAGTTGGTGAGGTACACTATGATTCCTGAGCCATCCCAAACCTAGCTCCTGCTAAGCACTGGCCCCTTGACCCACGCAGGACAGCCCCTAGCCAGGACGTTGGAAGAGAGAGCAATGCCTCCACCCTCCTAAGCCAGAGGTGTGACCCTGTGCGACATCACACTTCAGAAAACAAGGAAGAGATACGAGGCCTGGGGACTGTTAAAATTATCACTTACCAAATTGTGGATATTTCTTTCCAGGATGGTCTATTGTTTTACTGTCCCCAAAACGGCATTTGTCAAAAGACATCGGGACAGGACACATGAGTATATCTGAAAACTGAGATGCTTCTGGCTAGGGTCAGAGCCCCACTTCACCCTGGGGGTTTGCTTCTGAATTACCACTAGGGTATCGGGCCTCATTTGAATATTCCAGTCATTAATCCCAGGCACTAGCTGCAGGGCTGTTTCAGCTCTTTGGATATTTTGAATACATTTTAAGGATCATTGCAAATTTGATTGCCATCAATAAAATTGCAAACAATATAATTATATTTGTTTGCTTGTGTCTAAATAGGTGCACACATGTGAAATGTGAGCATGGTAAGATAAGCCACCAGGAGCGTCTGCACCTGTCTGTGCCCTCAGATGCATATAGATTCATGCCTACACAGCACACAATGCACTTATATAGCTTGCAAAAATAATCTACTTCTTCTATGCTATACTGGGGGGAAAAAAACATCAAATCTAAGCACGGAGGAAGTGCAAAAAACCCATGTATCATTCACCTGATTTCAATTGTGCCTCCCTTTGAACCTCAGCCAAATCATTTTGTACATTAAAAATTGGTCAGGGATGATAAGATTCCATTTTCATGGTTGGTAATGCAGAACCGGGGAAAGAATACAATTACAGACCCCTGAGTAAACTCTGCGAATGTCAACTTGATGTAAGTGATCAAGTGTCGACAAAGGGGCCTGGGGATGGAGGGGGCTGGGAGAGGAGCAGAGAGCCGAACTCCAAAGTAGAGAAAAGAGACAGACAGACAGAAAGAGGGAGAAGGACAAGAGATAGGATATGAGCTGGGTGAAAGCATGTTGCTCCGGGGGACCAGGGATGGATGTTTAAAGTCCCTGTTCACGGCCCATTCTCAGAAGGTTTTGCAGCTAAATGTTCATTCCCCAGGCATTTGCAAAGAACCCACTTGAGCCAGTCAATGCCCAGCAACGGGAGGGAAGCAGGATGGCTCCGTGCTGCTCTGATGAATTCCACTGCAGCCCCACAAGGACATGTGCAGCCAAGGCTCAGAGGGCTGTGCTGCCAGCAGGGCTGTGCTGCCTAGACAAAGGTCCTTCCCCAGAGTAGAAACCCAGCAAGCCCAGGCAACTCCTCCCACCTTCACCCACGTCATCCGGTACCCCATGCCACTCTGAGGGTTCCTCTGGTAGGATATCAAGATTCAGGGTAAATGGGAGGTGGTCACGAGGTGAAACACTCCTGGATCACAATATATCCGAAAATGGGAGTGGAAGGCTGCCTCAGCTGGTAAACAAAGCATTTGCATCACAAACGTGAGGACCTGAGTTTGAATCCCCAGCACCCATGCTGTGGTGATTTGAATGAGATTGGCCCCCATAGGCTCATATATTTGATTGCTTAGTCACTGGAGAGTGTAACTGTTTGAAAGAATTAAAAGGGTTAGGAGGTCTTGTTGCAGGAGATGTGGTCTTGTTGGAGGAAGCATGTCACCAGAGTGGGCTTTGAGGCTTCAAAAGTCTATAACAGGCCCAGTCTCTCTCTCTCTGTCTCTCTCTCTCTCTCTCTCTCTCTCTCTGTCTCTCTCTCTCTGTCTCTCTCTCTCTCTCTCTCTCTCTCTCTCTCTCTCTCTGTCTCTCTCTCTCTCTCTCTTCCTCTGCAGATCAGGTTGTAGAACTCAATTACTTTTCCAGCACCACACCCACCACCAACCTCCCTCCATGATGATAATGAAATAAACCTCTGAAACTGTGAGCAAGTCCTAATTAAATGCTTTCTTTTATAAGAGTTGCCATGTTCACGGTGTCTCTTCACAGCAACAGAAGTTGGAATGGGATGTGCACTCGTGGCAGACAGGCAGAGTCCCAGAATGCGTTGACCAGCTATCTAACCAAAAGGTGAACTCAGAATCAGCGAAGGATCCTGTGTCAACAAATAAAATGGAGACTGACTTGATGGGAGATGTTATTCTGTATGTATGTTTCTCATACTGGTTAATAAAGCTCTGTGGCCAATAGGAAACAAGATAGGCGGGGCTAGGAGACTAGGAGAAGGAAAGAGGAAATGGGAAGGAGAAGTCGAGATGTAGCCGAGGGAAGAAGCAGGACGCCTGCCGCGGCTCCCTGATAAGACGACCACGTGGAAATACTTAGATAAGTAGAAATGGGTTAATAATTAAGACAGAGCTAGCCCATAAACAATAATGGTAACTGGCCAACAGGATTATATCAAATACAGAGTCTCTGAGTGTCATTTGGGGCTGGCGCGGCTGTGGGCCCAGACTGGCGGGCTGGCGGGCTGACGGAAACATACACGCTACACTGACTGGGGTGTTTTGAGACACAAAAACTATCAGGAATGGCACTGTCATCAGAAATTTAAAAGGCCATTGAGAGCTGAGAGTTGGCTGAGGTACACTGAGCTCCTTGAGGGGTCAGACTCCGGGCCAGGTGACGGAGTAGCTGGAGCAAAAGCCTGGGCCTCCCACAGAAGTAACTAATGCCAGACCCGGCTGCTTTGGAAGGCAGTGAGCTCCCTGCCACAGCAGGCTTGGCAGAGGCCAGCCAGACCGCGGGGCGGTACAGTCCTGCAATGGCTGAGAGCATTTGCTAGAATCCAGGTGAGTACAGCTTTGGGGACAGAAGAGACACACAGGAGTATGGTCCCAGAGTCATCTTTGGTCTGCTGAGATGGCTCCACCTGTAAGGTGCCAGCTGCATAAGCATGAAGACTTGAACAGTGTCCCAGAACCCAGGTGAAGACCAGGCATGGTGACATATGCCTGCCTGGAAGGCAGAGACAGGAGAATCCCTGGAGCTGGCTAGCCAGCCTAGCCTCCTCTGTGAGCTCCCAGCCTGTGAGAGACCCTCTCACAAAAACACAAAGTGGACGCTATAAATTGACCTCTGGACTCCACGTGCACACAGACATGCTTGCGCACCTCACGGACATGCAACAGCACATGCACACATCACCTACCATCCTACTTCACAGGGCCACACAGAGAAGCCTGAGGACCCCCTAGTCTTGGATGGTTCCCGCCCTTCCCGTTGTTGGTATGGGCATTCATCCTCCCCAGTACTGGGCAGCTTGTGCTGGGCACTTCTCTAGGCTCTGAAGCTGCACTGCTGCAGAGGGCATGAGGCATCTCTAGGATGGATCTCATCCATGATGGTCGGATGCCTGGGGACGACTCACTGTGACACAAGTGAGGTCATGACACAAGAGGAACCCCCCACTCCCAACCCCCAGAAGTCAACAGTGCTCCTCCTGCAGGATACTGGCAGCATGTGACCTCTGGAAAGGAGCTCCACCAAAGCAAGGCGAAGGGAGTGTCTTCTTCCCTCAGGCCCTCCTGCTGTGGATGCTGGTTGTTATGGTGATGGGGTAGCAGAATGAAGTCCCTGGCAACAGGCCAATGAGGCTTCACCTTCGGGAAGGCCTCGCCTGCATTTGTTCTTTGGAAGCAGGCTTGGAAGTGTGTAGCTGCCCCTGGGACATCAGACTGTCAATCGCGGGTGCTGAGCTTCCAGATGCCAGGCTGGTCAGTTTCTCACCGTAGATGTGGGAGAGGTAAGGGAGCCAGAGAGATCTGGAGGTGGGACTCTCCCTCCCTCTCTCCCCCTTTCTCTCTCCCCTCCCCCCCCCCGTGTGTGTGTGTGGGGGGTGTGGGGGGGTGTGGGGGGTGTGCGTGCGCGTGCGTGTTGTCAGATCCTGTTCCTACTCCTAATGGCCCACTCCTCTCTCCCCCTTTCTCCTCCTACTTGGATATCGCCACGGTGTGTGCAGGCCTCGTGTAGGTAGTCACAGCCGCAGTGTGGTCACAGTGTAGGCAACAGTCACAGCCTACCAGAGGACAGATTTCCATCGGCGTCCCACCCCACCTGCCTGCTTTTCACATCTCTGTGTCTCTCTTCCACCATGTACCCTGAGCCCTGGGCCTCTTCTAAAAGGAGTCAGTGGTCTCCCTTGATGCCAGGAGTATCCCTAGGCAGAATGGGCTGGGGAATAATGGAGAGCAGGCGACACTCCCAACAAAGGACCAAAGGGACTGCCTGGAGACTGAAAACGTCACTTGGAGATCCCACCTTATGAAAGGGACCCGATGTAACATCCAGCACCCTCCTCAAGGGCAAGATCCAGCCCTTATTTTCTGCTTTTTTGACACCTAGTGAGGTTGGCTTGCATGGGGAAGAGTCTGCAGAAGCAAATTGTGAAGCCTTTCATGTTCCCATTGAGGCTTCTGGTCCTGACCTGGGAGGCGAGAGCAAGCTGAAGGAGAGACCCGTAGGCTCCGTGCATGGGGTGAGTTAGTGATAACTCAGGACAACTCCAATCGCAGGTTGGGGACTGAGTAGGCAAAGGGCGCCTGGGTAGGAAGGAAGACAACTGAGCAGAGATGGGATCCAGTGAGGACCAACAGGTAACAGTGTCCTTGAGGGGAGCCAGCCCGAACAAACATTTTCCAAGAGAGAGAATCCCCAGCCCATCATCACTCAAACTCTGAAAGCAAGACTGGTTTTTCCAATTTATTTCAGAATTATCCCCGGCACTGATTAAGGCAGCCGCCAGCCTCGGTTGTTCTCTGAGTGCCCTCCTCACTCCACATTTCCAGTCACTTCACATTTCCAGTGGGGGCTTTTCCGCATGCATAAATTATTGAAACATTATTTTATTTCTCCATCCCCCTGTGACAGAAATAGGTTTTCTGAAAGCAGATCTTTCCCTAATCAGTTTTGTTTTTCTTGATTTCGCGTCCAAATAGCTCCCGTGAATGTGGGGCCGACAGATGTGCAGCATTGGTTTGCTCCCTTAGAGTGAACCGAGTCACCGTGGGGAGACAGAGCGAGACTCTACTATCAAGGGTCCCTGGAAATGTGTTATTGGTGCCTGGGAAATGAGACTTCCAGCATGGGTCTCTGTGGTACAAGGCAGAGAAAGGTGCCACCGTGAAGACCTGTGCTCCCAACAATAGCCCTGCCTACTCAGGCTTCTGTATAAGAACCCTAGGAGCTGGGTCCATGCCTTCCTTTGGGTCAGGACCTCCACTTCAAGACAGCTGCTCTTGCTAATGAGACTCCAGGAAGCTGGGTAAGTGTGGCACCACTCTAAGTCCTCTAAGAAGGACCACTTTGATGGTGACACATCCTTGAGGTGTAAAGGCCATTTGACTGGTGAAGTAAGCGTGTGAGGACGGGCGTTCAGATCCACGGGACTCGTGTCTAGATGCAAGATCGCACAAGTTGGTAATCCAGGAGCTTCTCTGGAGAGATGGGAGTTTGAAGGCAGTAGAACTCCAGGATGTCCTCTGGCCAGCTAGCCTGGCATGAGCAGTGACAAGCAATAAGAGACCCTGTCTCAACAGGTGGAAGGTGAGGACCAAGTCCCGGAAGCTGTCCTTAGACCTCTGTACATGTTGTCAGCCTACACTCACATATAGATGCCCCCACCACATGTATGTCACATAATCAAAGATTAAAAAGAAATTCCAGCCAGGTGGTGGTGGTGGTGCATGCCTTTAATCCCAGCACTAGGGAGGCAGAGGCAGGCGGATCTCTGTGAGTTTCAGGCCAGTCTGGTCTACAAGACTTAGTTCTAGGACAGCTAGGACTACACAGAGAAACCCTGGCTTGGAGAGACAGAGAGAGAGAGAGACAGAGACAGAGACAGAGAGACAGAGACAGAGACACAGAGACAGAGACAGACAGAGAGACAGAGAGAGACAGACAGAGAGAGAGACAGAGAGACAGACAGAGACAGACAGAGACAAAGCGAGAGAGAAAGCAAGACAGGCAGACAGAGACAGAGAGAGTGTGTGTCCTTCACAGACATGCAAGCATGCCCAGAGCTTTGTCTTGTGACTCTGGATACTGTCAAGTTGATAGAATGAACCAGCACAAGGGCCTGGATCTAAGTTAGAAAGAAGTGACACTGTATATATGGGGGGGGGGGGAGAGAACAAATCGTTCAAGTTTTAAAGCAAGTCTGATGCTGGAGAATGGAGCCATGAGGCAGTGCGTATGCCAGCTGCAGATCTGGAGGGGGCTAGAATTCCAGAGTCTTGCAGATCATCTTAAAGAATGGGGCCTTGGATTATACATATATTCATTCATTCATTCGTTCATTTGTTCATTTGTTTGCTTGTGAGGCAGGGCCTCACTATGCATCCCTGGCTGGCCTAGAACTATGTAGAGCAGCTGGCCTCAAACTCACAGAGATCCTCCTGCCTCCGCCTCCGCCTCCGCCCCCCGCCCCCGCCCCCGCCCCCGCCCCCGCCCCCGCCCCCGCCCCCGCCCCCGCCCCCGCCCCCGCCCCCGCCCCCGCCCCCGCCCCCGCCCCCGCCCCCGCCCCCGCCCCCGCCCCCGCCCCCGCCCCCGCCCCCGCCCCCCGCCCCCGCCCCCGCCCCCGCCCCTGCCCCCGCCCCCCGCCCCCGCCTCCGCCTCCGCCTCCCAAGTGTTGCTTTTGGAGTCAGGCTTCAGACATGGAAGAACTCACCTCTGCTCTCTCTTCCCCAACAGTCTTGTAACTCAAGTAGGTCACTGGACTTCTCTCAGCCTCATGCAATATAGTACAAAGTGGTTTTATCGTCTCCCAGGGTCCCCCTGTTTTGGCATGATCTTAGTCTATAGACCAAGGTAATTTCCATGATGATACACAGCAGTGGGATCTACTGGAGAGACATGGTCATCTCCATCCACTACCATGTGACACCATTTCCCAGCTCCACCAACTAATACAATAATGAATTTCGTTCATCCTCTTCAGACCAAAGGAGAAAAGAAAATCTCTTAATAGGAAGCTGGATCCATTGGCTCAGACCAAGCAAAGCATGCATGAAATGGGCTTTGTGTCTCAAAACTCATTTCTACAATTTTTTTTTTTAAATTTGGAGGCCACAGAATTGCTATTTTTCAAGACACACCCTTGCATGACAGGTGAGAGCTGAACAGAGCTCAGCACCTGAGGTTTGCCACCCCCGATGGAGTGCAAGCATTCCCAGATCAAAGCCGGGGATTATTTTGTTTTGACTTATTCGTATGTGTTTGCCGGTGCATCTTATTTACCTCTGTCCCACAATGCTGTGGGCCACTCAGTTGCACTGCAGTGTCCTTCAGTGACTTCAGAATTTCAAGAGCCACCTGAGGCCACTTGCCACGCACAAAAGGATCATCATTCACAAAGAGGCACTCAGTTCTTTCAGAGCTAAGTGCATAAAAGGCCATCGTCTCTCTCTCAAAGCCCAGAGCTTTGTCTCTGGGTTCCTGTTATAGAAGAGCTGAAGTCAGAGTGGAACTGGGGTGATGGACACCTAGGCACGTGTGTGACACTGGGAGGCATGTGGCTTCCTCTTAGGTCACTACACAACATTCAGGACTTTACCTGAAACCTGTCCCAAGCCATCCACACCCCTGGTCACTGTCACCAACACAGCAATTGATTAATGCTGGAACTCGACAATCAAACTCACAACCCAGTAAGCCAAACGTTGTGAGAGTCCAGTCCTGGGGGCTGCGATGAACCCACAGCCTGTGCAGAGCCTGGTGACAGTTCACAGCCTTCACTCAGCATGCGCAGACAGCCTACAGAGCACAGGCAGGGCTCATCATCACACTGCCTCTGTCTATCTGGTCCTCGGTTTCTCCACAGGGGCATTTGGGAAAATGGGATAGAGTACAGAATTGTTGAATGGCCCCATAGGGATGAGCAGTGACAGTCAAGGCACAAGGCTTAGCATGTGGAAGCATCAACATCGAGAGATCTGTTTTCAAGTAACAGCAAAAAGAAGCTCAGGCTCTTGGCTCTTGCTTCTAATTTACAAATAATCGACAGCCATTTTTTCAGCTAAGAAGTCCTGAGGGTGAAGGGGATATCATAAACAGCAAAAATCTCGGGTTCTATACTAAGACTTATGGTCAGATTCCCCAGAATAGAAAATGCCCTCTGAATCCCTAGAGTCCTTCATCTCAAATGAAAAGTGATGGGAGATGTTATTCTGTATATATGTTTCTCATACTGGTTAATAAAGCATTGTGGCCAATAGAAAACTAGATAGGCGGGGCTAGGAGACTAGGAGGAGGAAAGAGGAAGTAGAAGGCGGAGTCGAGATGTAGCCCAGGGAGGAAGGAAGACGCCCGCCGCACGGCTCCCTGATAAGACGACCATGTGGAAATACTTAGATAAGTAGAAATGGGTTAATAATTAAGGCAGAGCTAGCCCATAAACAATAATGGTAATTGGCCAACAGGATTGTATCAAATACAGAGTCTCTGAGTGTTATTTGGGGCTGGCGCGGCTGTGGACCCAGACAGGCGGGCTGGCGGAAACATACACGCTACAGAAAAGGGAACACACAGAGGGACAAGGTGGGTCATTAGCATTGACACACTTTGTGCAGCCAGAGTGAGATGTGCAAGAATACACTAGCCAGTGTATGTGGTGACTTTGGAAGTCAGGAAAGCAAGGGAAGACACTTTCCTAGGTCAAACAAACAAAATAACCATTGCTTTAACAAAGGGACACGGCTCCTATTTTGTCATTCTGCAGCACATCTAACTCAAAAATATGATTTTTGTTTGTTTTTTAAGACAGGCTGTCATGTACCCCAGGCTGGTCTTGAACTCCCTGTGTAGAGGGAGATGGCTCTTGAACCTGATTCTCCTGCCTCAACCTCCACCTCCCAATCACAGAATTGGGTGTGTCCCAGAATGCTCAGTTCAAAACTGTGATTTCTTATGAAGAAAAGAAAAAAATCTTGCTCTTTTGTTTTCACCACACATCAAGGCAGAAGACATTATTGTATTCTTTGCCTAAAATATGCTGAAATTTAGTGAGTCTGACTTACTAGGAACAAAAATAACAAATAGTTACATGGAAAGTTCAGCCAGAGCACTTCAGGGAATTTATAAGTGGTGTTCTCTTGACATAATGGTTGTGGTCACAGGGAACCCCAGTGTAAATGAGTGAACAAATGGGGAAACCAAAGCTCACGCAGTATGTTCTTGCAGAAATAAAGAAACAGCACAGAATAGATGAGAACAGCCCATGAGCGGTCTTTCTTACAAGCGCCAGACCAAAAACCTTTTGGGGTGACAAAGCTGGGAGGCAGCTTTTAACAATAGGGCATGGGAGGTAGGGAGTAGGGAGGACCCTATCTATTTACTTATTCATCCACTCACTCATCCACCCACCCATCCATCTATCCATCCATCCACCCATCCATCCACCCATCCACACACCCATCCACCCACCCATCCATCTACAAAACCATCTATCCACACAACCATCCATCCATCCATCCATTCACCCACCCCCCCCACCCAACCACCCATCCATCCATCCATCCACCCATCCACCCATCCACACACCCTCCATCCATCCATTTAGAAAAGTCCCCAGTTTCCATATTGTGATGTGAGAGGTACCCGATGACAGGTGTTTCCCAAGAATTTTTCTTTTCCTGAATGTTCTAGAATGAGCTTCCTTGGGCTCCAGGTGAAAAGGGCATTTGATAAGAACAATCAAAGTGAGGCTTGAATGGCTATTTTATTCTGTATAACTGGGAGAAAGAGAAAAAAAGAGGGGAGAGAGGGAGAGGGGGGGGAATCATGGAGGCCCAGGCCAGATATTGCTAATAAATATTCAAAATAAGTTTCAAAACTATCTTTCCTTTCCTCCTCAGTTGAAAGATCTCTGCGTTTTGGCAAGTGGCAATTTGTCAATTAAACAAAAAAATGTTCCAATTTAACAAAAAATGTTCCAATTTCCCAATGGAAATTGATTGGTTGGAGCAGTATACAACATACCAGTGACAAGTGTTGAAATGGGTTTTCTGGAAAGTTCTCGGAAGGAAACTGGCTTAGCTGGAGAGGTATAGTGTGCTCTTTAAGCCTTGTGTCTAATAACAGATCTCAAAGCTGGGTATGGAGCAGCCACGTTGGCAATATGAGGTGGAATTACAGAACACAGTTATCCCAGCATCCTTCAGCGACTGAACTCATGCTGCTAAGTCCCTCCCTCTAAAATTTCTTACAATATAAAAGTAAATAAAACCTTACTTGTTTAAACCACAGTGGTCTGGCTTCTGTTGCCTGGGACTCCTAAGTGGCTCAAGATTCTTAGTTTTCTGGTTTGTTTCTCCATGGAGGACGGTGGGTTGCCTGATAACCTAATCCAGGGTAATCATACTGGGGCTCCGGCACACAGGCTTCTCAGTCTCAGCGTGGGGCCCATGTCAGTCAGTCACATTCAAAGACCTTGATGGGAGGCTCACCTCCCACGTGCATAGTGCAAAGGGGCTCTGAGATCTCTAGAATATCCACACCACACACACACACACACACACACACACACACACACACACACACACACACAGCAAAGTGATCACCAAGAGCCTGTGGACATCCTGAAATGCCAGCACTGAGGAGGGCAGCCAGGCAGATCACAGATTCAAGGCCAACCTGAAAGCCTGCCTCAAGCAAACCAGACTGTTAGCATCATGACTTAGGCTTCATCCATGTCCTTCCTCCCATCCATCATTCTTTTACCTCTGCTCCAAAGTTACCTTTTGTCTACACTGAGTGTTCGTCATTTCTTCTCAGTTTATACCCTCCAAGCACATACAACATCTCATTTTTTTAAAGCTCTGGCTACAACTTCATAAGTTCAAATCCTGGCTCTGACACTCAGGAGCTGAATGCTCTTAAGAAGTTACTTAACCTCTCTGTGCTCAGTTTCCTGGTTGTAAAATGAGGGTGACAGCATACTACATGGCTTGCAAAGCCATAGAGAGGATTAGACAGATTTACGTATCTAAGATCCATAAAGGCCATGAGAATGGAAGCTGGATGTACAGTTGTGGTGACACACAGGATGCCATGTCCCCAGTTGTGTGTGAGTGGCAGTAACAGATGGGTTTCTGGTAAGAGCAAGAGGCCATGAACATTCCCTCTAGAAGGTCCTGACCTGAGATCAAGCCCCCACTCCCTCTACCCCAGCTGTACATGGTCTTGGGAGTATAGGGTATACAAAAGAAAGAAAGCTAACTGGGGTGGGACTCCAGGGACACAGCTTTTGTGAATCGTCACCCACACTGGCCTGGACATTTCAGGGATCTGGCTGTGAGTCATCCATGCTCCTGTAAGAGGCCCTAATACACTCACTGGTTCACTGGGCTGGACTTGGAAGAACTCTTTTCTTTGGTCTGTTGCCAGTGTCCCCTCTGGATTGAGTAATTTGTGAAAAGTTGCATGGCATGAGCATTTACTATCATTTCTGGAAATGGTTTCATGAAGTTTTTATAGTCACAAAACAAAGGAAGTCACAAATGGCTGGGCGGTGATGGTGATCTCCTTTAATCCCAGCACCGGGAGGCAGAAGCAGGAGGATCTCTGTGAGTTTGAAGGCAGCTTGGTCTACATATCAAATTCCTGAACAGGTCCCAGAGCTACAGAGAAACTGTGTCTCAAAAAACAAAAACAAAAACAAACAGACAAGTCATAAATGAGGGAACTTTTCAAATAACTTGGTAGTAACCTCAGTAAGCAAGTTATACCAAAGCTGGGAAGTCCTTGCCTCGGATGGCATTCTTGGCTCTTGGGTTAGTGGAAGCCAAGGTCTTCTAAATTAATACAATTCAAAGGTTTCCTTGGCAGTCGCAGGGATGTTGGGCCAGACACAGGAAATGGCTATGAAGGACTAAAGAGAGTATGGGATACACTAACTCTGAGCTGTAATGAAAGACCCCAGAAGAGGACTTCCCTCCAGGAAGAGACCCCTGGACCCAAAGACCAAGCCAAGACCACGGATGCGGATGCAAACTGCAAGAGGTTTATTTGAGATACACAGGTACCTGTGGGCGACAAAGTCTCTTGGAGGACTTGCGCGCCCACAGGCTGGGGAGAGGGACTTTTATAGGGCAGGGTAGCAAAAGCGTGGGTACAGAAGCGAGATGCATAGTTACAGGGGTCCCATTGGTCAGCTCAAATAAGGTGTTGAGTCATCCGAGGACAAGCCTCTTACGTGTTTGGGGATCTGATAATAGCTGACTTAACTCATGTTTGGGTTTTTCTCTGAACTCTCTGCTCCCCTCCCAAGGCCAGATGTGGCAGCCTGTGAGTACTGACCTTGTCCTGTACTTTTACTTGTTTATGTGGAAGCCTTGCAAAATGGCGTTACCATTGCTAAGCCAGGCCTTAAGCTATTAGCCTTGAGTGGGGGTCTTTCAGTAACATTCTAACTCTGTGATCACAAGTTCTTATCCATCAATCCAGCTTCTGGAATCTTTAACACGAATATGGCTTTATTATGGAAATACTAGCTCACAGCCTGCATACAAAGTTTAGTTAGCAGTCTGCCCCACCCCCAACCCAACTGTGGTTTTGCTTTCAAAGGTTTTGTTTACCCATGCCCAGCAGAGGTCTGAAGTACTAAATGGATACTTAGAGAAACAAACAATAAGTTATAATAACTTTGCTCCTAGCACTCTGCGATTGTTTGGTTTTATTATCTGGTGTTGTTACTCTTACTATGCCTGATTTATAAATTAAATTGGGTCACAGTTATGTGCACATAGAAACAAGTGCATGGAGTCCGGGAACTTCCTCTGTCTCGGACATCCGTGAGGATCCATGGGGAAGGGATCACCATCTAACACAAAGCCTACTGCATCACCTGACATCACATTGGGCAATACAGATTTTCACAAGTAGTGCTTCCCTTAACTGCACCTGTCTGCAACCTCAGTGGGTGACACCATGTCCACTCAGGTGCCAGAACCCCAAATCCATGACACCTGTATGCACCTTATTCTCCCCTCGGAATCCCTCTCTCAGAATGCCCCTCAACCAGGTGTCTAGCAGCCCTAGCTTGGGCTCAGCATCATCTCCTGCCTGAGACATCAACTAACCTGGTCCCCAGATTGACTCCTCCCCTATTTCTAACCCAGTCTCCACCATGCAACTGCAACGTTCCTTCCATGGAAAGTAAGCTGTGGGATGTTATTCCTGCAGGCAGCCTTCCTAATCTCCCAGCTGCCCAATGGGACCAAGAGATTTCAGGTTCCTCCCCACCCCCACCACCCCACACTTTCCCAGGCTTCACTAGTCCAAAATATCCATTCCAACCTCCCTGGGCAGCCGGCATCCTTCCTGTGTCCTCCTTATCTCGGCCACCTGGCTTGCACCTTGTTCCTTTGATTCCACTCAGCTGTGTCCATCCAGGGGGAACTGGACTCCAGCCGGTCACTGTTTACTCCAGTCTGGCCACATGTTCCTGACTGTTTCTGTGACACCCCTGGAATGTACGTATGTGTGAAGTGGGACTCGGGGAACCAACAGACAGAAGCCCAGCCTGCGGGATGACCGAGACACACCGCAGTTCCTCTCCTGCGGCCTGGGGTCCCATTTGTTTCTGTGTTTCTGTTCCTGAAGCTCCACGGATCTTCTGAGCCCTTCACCTGACAGACCTTCTCCCTCAGAGCGATGAGGAAGACACACAGGTGAAGGAATTCCGTTACAGATGAGAGAAGCATGTGCTCCTGGAGAGCATTAGCGCAGCTCCTAACTACAGCTTTGGGGGAAAGTAAATGATGTCATATCCCACCAAACTGCACACTTGAGAACGCCTTGACCCCCAGACTCAGCTCCCTCCTTAGTCCTCGTGAGTCATTTGGAGCTGAGCCTGACCACATCCAAACAGGAGCACTGCACAGTCAGGCTAGAAGCCACAGCTGCCAAAGGTGAGTGAGGCACGTGGCTCACTCAGTGACCCCAGCTCACAGGGTGTCTGTGCTGTATTAGAGCCACCTGGAGAGCGGCAACCAGCAGAGGCCACACACACACACACACACACACACACACACACACACACACACACACACACACACTTCAGCAGATCACTGGGCTTTCCAAGTCAGAAGCCCATCTATCTGGGCTTATCCATCAGGGGGCCCCAGATTTTACTGTTTTCCTTCATGTGAGGGTATGTCCCTCCAGAGGGACCAAGGGGTGACCTTATGTGGCTTCAAACACATTGAGACCGATTCACCCGTTCTCTTTTAAAACCCTGGTCATATCCAACAGGAAGTCTCTGCTTTTTGCTAGTGTAACTCCATCTCCTTAGCATTCACGGGTCTCTCTATGAGCAGGATTATGCACCATATTTCCGTGGGGAAGGTTGGGCCTTCTAATTGGGGGCTGAAACAATGTTGGAGCAATGAAAACCTACACAGCAGCCTGGAGCTCCAGTTGCAGGAGACCGACGCCCTCTTCCGGCTTCTCTTGGCACTGCATACACATGGTGCCCTTACAAACATACCGGCAAACACTTGTACACACAAAACACAATTAAAAGGTCTTTAGACCCTCTGTCTGTGGCATGGGATCTCAATTTGACATTTATAATAGTGAGCTAATGATTTCTTCTGAAATAACTAAGTTTTAAATTAAGTGAAAGTATTGAGTGAAAGCACAGACCGGTGCATATCCTTGGTGGAAAGTAGCCATGCTATGATAAACACAAAAGCCCACAAAACAGCAAAAGGAAAGAAGGCGAGTGGGGCGTTCACAGTGTCCCTACCATGTGCCTGGGCACCAAGTTCACACCACGTTTGGACAAGTGGCCCCTCAAACTCACACTTGCCGTCTCTCCTAGGGGAGGTAGTGACAGCCCACCGTGGTTTTTACCTTCGTTTCCAGGGGACTGTGATGGGCACACTTTTTCACAGGCCTGGTGGCATCTTGACACCCTTCTTGGAGAACTCTCTAATTTGGCCATTCACCCCTTTTTACAGCCTAGATGTTCTCTGTTTGCTTTTCCTCCTGTCAAGCTGGATGTGTCCTTTGTTTTGATGTCGGACAGTTCTGCCAGGTCCCCGGCTCACAAACACTCCTCCTCTGTCTGTGCAGCCTTCCCACCCTACTGGCCCCGCCAATGTGCCGTCCGTTTACTGTAGCTCCACTCGTTTTCTTTTCAGATGAATTTTTAGTTTAATATTTAAATTGTAAAACCACAGTCCACACTAAAGGCAAGGGGCCTCTGGCTCCCGCGTTTCCTTCTGGAAGTTTTATGGCTTTGGGTCATATCCTGAGACCATTTATTTCGGTTTTGACTTGATTTCTGTGTGTGTAATTAGGAAGCAAAATGAGATACTTGTGACCCAGTTTGGACGGAACCCGGAAGACTTCACACTCAGGAGCATGTGCAACTGTTAGGACCATTACGTAAAATCAGGAAGCTGCAGGACACAGACAGACACACTTCAATCAGTTGTGTTGTCCATACAAACGGTGGCTACTTAAAAAGAGTATAAAGCAATCCCATTTACAATAGCATTAAAAGTACAAAGTGTAGGCCAGAGAGAGGGCTTCGTGAGTAAAAGGTGCTTGCAGCCAAGCCGGAATCCCTGAGTTCAAGTCCCAGAACTCACAGGTGAAAGGAGAAAACCAATGTCTGCAAGTTGTCTATTGCCCTCTGACCTCCGCAAGCACACCGTGGCAGACAAGCCCACACACATCACAAACACACACGCCATCGTCATCATAAACAGAATTCGAAATAATTAAAAACACTAATTTCATTTTAAACTATACGCAATTATATAGTGCATGAAATCCACGTTACAACACAAATTTTAAATTAAAATTTTAAAAATTATAACATATGAGACGAACTTAACCAGAGAGATAGAAGATACGTGCATTTATCAGAAGCAGCTGAAGATGACACAATGAATGGAGAGACACTCAGCCTGTGCCCTAGAGTGGAAGCATTAGCAAGGTAAATTCCAAGTTGCAAAGCACCCTTCATGGAAACAGAAAAGATATCCTGAGATTCTGGGACCATGACGACCCCACTAACCAAAGTGATTCTGAGGAAGCAAGCAAGCAAGCTGGAGGCACCGTCCTTTAACTAATATCACAAGGCCAAGGTGCACAGCCCAGTGGCTGAGGTCACGCCTGACATGTGTGTGGCTCTGGATTCCATCTTGAGTCCTGTAAAAACCATGTGGTGCGGGCATAAAAACAGAGGCACTTACCCAACGGAATAGGGTAAAACCCTGGCACATGCCATCAACTAATTTTTGACAAGGGACCCAAAAAACACAACAGAGAAAGGACAACCTCCTTTTTTAAAAAAAAAAAAATGTAGGGGATAGTTTCCTCCCCACTTGGGGCTGCCTGGGCCCCCAAAGAAGCAAAGAGTCTGGCCCAAACCCACACTCACAGACGGCTTTACGCCAGAGTCGGAACACGTCTGCCCGATGCTTTCATATTTTTTTTAATTTTTTTTTTCACCATTATAAGACACTGTCTGGAAAGGCAGGAAGGCACACAGCCTGCTGCCTGTCTCTACATAGCTCAGCAGGCCTGGCTTGGAAAGGGAGCCATCAGCCCTCACCAGCCATACTGGACCCTCCTAACTACCCTCTGGGACTAGATTCTACCTGGACCTGGGCTACCAGCCAAGCATCTCATATTCCTCTTAGGCTTATGGCTCCCATGCCTGGAAAGAGGCTGCCTGGGTATGTCTCAGACAGACAGGCCTTTTATGATGCCTGTGATGTGTTTTGAAATTAGAAGCAGGAAGAAGTTGGATAATTAACTGACCAGGAGGAGAAACAGACTCAAGCCATCTTCCCTCAGACATGTGAGCCTGCACCCTCCTACTCCTGCCACCTCCAACACCAAACATATCTCCATCACCCAAACTTCCAGAGACTTGACCAGCATACGGAACCCTCTAGATGGCCAAGCAGGACGAGGAGGGCCAGCCCAAGGCCTGAATCTCTTGGTACCTTTGATGCACGGAGAGCCACACCATCTTGCAAATGCAAACGGAGGCTTTTTTTTCCCAAACAGAAAACACATGGATAGATGTGTGTGTGTGTATGTGTGCATGCACACACACACACACATACACACACACACCTTGTTTATAAACAACAAAGAAAAGAACATAAAATACCTGGAAAGTATATATTTACGTCCACCACCCCCCAAATCCAACCATCCTGGTGATCCTCTTTAATTGGGTTGGAAGGGGTTACTTCATTATGCAGCAAATTAGAAAATTCATAATTTATCATTGCACCCAGTCGAAATGCCACCCAACTGCGTCGCACCCCTGTGAAAACCATCACATGGTAGCAAACTGTCAAGCCTGCTGCAGCCGACGGGCAAAATTAATATGCAAATGTATGCAAGAAATTAAAAAGCAGAATTACCCAGGCAAATGAGGTAGCTATACTTGAATTGTTAGAATTATGAATAATTACTGCGAATTTTCTGCTCCTAATATAACTTGTTTTTTGATAAACAAAGACTTAATTATCGAGATGCGCTGGAGAATTTCCGTGGCGCTCATTAATCTTGCAAAAAAAACAAGTCCCCGGTGCCCAAGCCGTAATGAAGAGCACGTGCCCTGAATCTTCAGAAAGATCACAGGCACCAGGGTGCCAGGGCTGGAGAAAAAAATGACAGTGCCAATGTCCCCTCCTGTACCCTGGGGTGTCATAACGTCTTCCACTAACTATCAAAGGGACTTATTTATGCCAGCAGCTGAGCTATAAGCCCAATTTACGAGGCCTTGAGCAGTGGTGGGATGATGTGTAGATGTGCACTGGAAAATGCCATCTTGCACTGGCGCATTGGTCCCGATGATACCAACACTACGAGGACCCTGCACTCCTGTGCTAATGGATGCCGAATGACAGACCACAATCCGCAAGAGGGACCATCTTTTAGGACCGGTCTCCATGGTTCTCCATTAATCTTGGTTGTGTGGCTCACTGGTGTCCATGGGAACAATGACATTAGCACAAACATTGCCTTCAATTTTTCCAGTAAGAGTGGCAACTCAGAGGAACAGGGTGGGCCCCAAACAACCAAGGACAGAGGAAGCCAGGTCAGCATTCACTGTCTCTGACACTGTGTCCAGCCTGATGCATTCGTTCATCAGGAAAGTGGACCAGGAGACAGAGAGGAGTTGGGCAGTATCCCGGGGCAGCCAGAGGGGCTGTTTGCACAAGCCCAGGAGTTGCAGCCCGGTGGGAGCTGGGCTCATTCACCAGCTTCATCGAGGGGCAGGCCTCCCAGGTCCTGCTGAGAGTGAGTTATTACTTAAAACCTGGCATCTGAATGGGAATGACAGAGAGCCCGTCGTCATTAGGTCGATTAGCGCCATGATAAACCCGTACAGATCATAAGGCAAATTACAAACCATCACTTCTGGAGCTCCAGCAAACGAAGGCGCCCGTGGCTGCTCGCATTTCCAGGCTCCTGCTTTCTGAATCCAAGTCTCCCAGTACCCTGACACCTTGACAGAACCATTGCACTGTGTAGGCAAATTGTCACCTTTTACACTAGGGCGCTTGTCATTTTAATACTCAGGGCTGCCTCTCCCTCCTGCTTCCTGGGCCCCTCCTCTCTCTCTCTCTCTCTCTCTCTCCTCCCCCTTTCTCCCCTCCCCCGTGAGCCCACACCCCCGAGGAGCCCAGCACCCTATCTAGGACCAGGCTCCTCCATCTCCCTCATCACACTCACACAGAAGGAAGACCAGTCTGAAGAACGAGAGACCTCACTCATCCCCAGGCTGTATCTGTCACACAGGACTCAGAGCTTGGCTGTCACTCTCTCACCTCCCCTCACAATCAGTTCTCACCATGGCCCGTGACAGGATGCATGGCAAGGAAAGGAAGCGAGGGAGGAAGGACGCCACCCGGAGAGACAGCCCCACCCACTTCCATATCAAATCTGACCAGGGATGAGTGACTCTGAGCAATCGCTTAGCATCTCTTGGTCTGGGGAGACTGGCAATAGAGTCACAGCAAGAAGGACACTGCACCAGCCAGGCGTAGGATGGTGCCAGGCAAACACTGGTGATCCTCCTACGGAGGCTTGAGAGGCCTGACGGGTTGCTTCATACAGTCTGCCCATGCTAGCGGAAGAATCGGGCTGGGAATCGGACTCAGCGCTCTGACACCCCACCCGAGCCCTCCCCTTGTCCACTCACCCCGGGGTGGGGCTTTTCCTGTTTGTCTGGGAGCTTGGGCAGAACTGCAGAGTAGCCCAGGACAACCAGAAGTGTGGAGAAGAGCGGAAGGTGAGGGCTGAGAAGTTTCCGGTGATGGTGACTGTGGGAACATGCGGAAGCCGGCGTGGTAATTGGGAGAGACAGAGAGCCCAGAGCTAGGCATGCAGGCCTGTCAAAAGTCCTGAGCCAGGCAGGCACCTTCTGGGTTATTTTCTGTCCCTATTTATTATTTACTCAGGAATGTGTTTTTCCCAAGCTCCTTCAGTGAGGAAGGCAGACAGCATCATGGGGTGAACCAGAGGAAGCAGGAGCCATAGCCTTGGACCAGCTTTGGGGACTGCAATGGACAGCAGCCCCCATGGTGGCTCGGAAGCCAGTCTCCTCCCCAGCGCTGAGGCCAACCCTCATCTGGCCAAGCCCCCTCCCCGCTCCAGTCAGCTTCAGTCTCTACACAGCATCAGGTTCTGCACTGCACAAACTTGGAAGATAAGGAAGCTGAGGCACAAAGATTAGGCAATTCATGACTCTCAATAGCAGGCAGTAAAACTGTGTTGAAAAACCTTGGAGCTACCTTCCTTTGGCTGAGGTCATGGACATGGGAATCTCCCTAGATGCCCTCCCTCCCTAGGGAGAGGCCTTCGGGGAGCAAGGTCTGTACAGTGGGCTGAGCACTGAAGCCAGCCCCACCCAGGCAAGTCCAGACTCTTGCTCTCATCTGCTGGGAGCGACACGGGCCTCAGCTTACCCATTAAAGCAGAGGCCACACTTGGTGCAAGCTGTACACAGCTGGAGGCTTGGGGACAAACAGTTACAGGGACTACAGAAGACACTTGGATTAGTACCCACTAAGAGTGACCCCACAGATGAGCGACTACGCCAGTTATCAGCTTTTGTCATCATCAAACACACCCTTACATCCATACCCCCACCTCCAGGGAGTAGAAACATCAGCAGTGGGAGATGGGTAGAGTCCAGAGGGCCTGGTGCTCACATACACGCTTTCACGCCCAGACACTGGCTCAGTACAGGCTCTGTGTGAGCCACCCTCTCCCCCATGTTCACACCTCACTAGTAGCAGCAATAATTGCTCCCCACCCACTCACAGTGCTGTAGGCATTAAATGAGATAGTACCTGCCCAATCAATGAAAGTGCTTGCCGAACAAGCAGGAAGACCCGTGCCTCTAGCACCCACGTAAAAATCTAGGTGTGATGGCACACATCTGGACAGAGTACAGGAAAACTGGAGACAGGAGAATCCCTGAGGTTTTCTGACCACCAAGCCAAGCCTAAGCATTAGGCTGCAGGTGCCAGAGAAAGACCCTGTCTCAAAAGACAAGGTGAGGGTCACAGGTATAACTTGAGGTTGTCTATACACACACATATGCACACATATTTGCACACACACACACACACATATATACACACAAGCACATACATGCATGCTCCCACACATACACATAGGCACACACATGCACACACACACGCACACACACATGCAAATACACACATACACACACAAACTCCATGTGTTCAGATCAATCCGCCTAGGGAATTGTCCTATACATGCTTCCTATCCAGTCATGTCCCCTATTTCTGGGTCCCACAATTTATTACAAGGATCAATTTAGGTCAAACCTCTATTTCTGGTGGCTGCATTTGGCCCCAAGCCAAGCACAGGGAACCACAATTCCAGAAGCTCAGGGGTCCATGTGAACAAACTTAACCCCATCCGGGTCTTCTGCAAGGCTATGAGCTGAGCTACAGCTGCCAGATGCCAGGATGTCTCAGCACCAATCAACACACAGAGAAAGGGCTTGGAGCAGGATGTCAGAGGAGGACAGACAGCAGGGAGGTGTACCATGGGTATGGGGACTGGGTAGACACAGTCTGGACACTAGATACTCACAGATCACTTCTGTACTTGCAAGGTGCCTCAGCAAAGGGTGTGGCCTGGTGAGTGAACACTAGGAAGGGTGACATGCCCACTCAACCCTGGCCTGGGGATCTTGCACAGTGCACAACTATCCTACCATATGCAGCAACCTCAAATGTTCAAGGAAAGGAAAAGTCATTCATCTGCTCCTATGTGAATCTGTAGGGAGCTGGTCACAGTGAGACATCAAGTCGGTATGGACAGATAGGCTGCCTCCTAGGGCAGGGGAATGACTGGGCAGACATGGAAAACCATCTCTACTCTGTCAGGACTGTCTACTATGGTAGGGATAGAGCACAGCGAAGACTCTGTCACAGAGATTCCTTGAAAGAGAGCTGAGATCGACTATTAATGTCTGCCAGGGGCACAAGAAGGGAGGGTGCTCTTCTCTCTACCTCCCTACACAGGGCCCCTAAGGATGTGCAAGATGGAGTAATTCTGAACACTAATTTTATCCCTGCCATGCCACAGGAAGTACCAAAGGATCAGAAGGGGCTTATAGAAAAAGGTCCCAGATCTACCTGAACTCCTCGAACCCACCCATTCCCAACCCCATTGGTTGATACCTACTCAACCTGCAGTGTCAAATAGCAATGACAGACAAGTAAGGCCTTGATGGGAGATGTAATTCTGTAAATATGTTTCTCATACCGGTTAATTAATAAAGCCCTGTTGGCCAATAGGAAACTAGATAGTCGGGGCTAGGAGACTAGAAGGAGGAAAGAGGAAGTAGTTAGGAGGAGTCAGCATGTAGAACATGGAGGAAGCAAGATGCCAGGCCCGCCGATCTGGCCGGTAAGATGAGCCACGTGTAAATACTTAGATAAGTAGAAATGGGTTAATAATTAAGACAGAGCTAGCCCATAAACAATAATGGTAACTGGCCAACAGGATTGTATCAAATACAGAGTTGCTGAGTTTTATTTGGGGCCGGCACTCCAGACCAGCGGCGGGCGGGCTGGCGGAAAACATACAAGCTACAAGGCCTACCTGAATTAATGGAGCTATTACTCATTCATTCATTCATTCACTCACCAGTAAGGTCAGAGGTCAACTTTGCAAAGGTGAGTTCTTACCTTCTACCCTGTCAAGCCAAGCCCCCCTGCCCCATTGTTTAAGAAACCATACATCTTACTCCAGCCTCACTGGCCTGTGAGCTTCCAGTGACCTTCCTGTCCCCATCCCCCATTTCCCTAAAGGAATTCTGGGATTACAGACACATGCCAACACATTAAGCTCTTTACTTGGTTTTCAGAGTAAATGAGTGGATTTAAATACTCACCAGGTTTGGGGCCTGGAGAAACAGCTCAGCTGCTCAGCAGTTGAGAGCACTTACTGCTCCTGCAGAGGACTCCGGGGCTGTCTCCAGCACCCACCCTGTGGCAGCTCACAGCTGTGTAACTAATGCCTGTGGCTCCAGCTCCAAAGGATCCGGTGCCCTCTTCTGAACACTACAGACAACTCATGCATGTGCATAGACCCATACACAGACACACGTAAAAAACTAAAATGAACCTTTAAAATAAATAAATAAATTGGTTTTGAAAAAGAAAATATGATGTGAACAAAAGAATACAAAACATCTTTTCCGTGTGAATTACATGTTGAAAGGTCCATGCTTTGGATAGCTGAGGTGCATAGCATACATGGCTAAAATGTACCTGTTTCTGCTTGCTTTAATGCCACTGCTAGATGAATGATGGTACTCATGGCTCCCTTTCCCCAGGGCACAGTTGCTTTTATGCACCAAACACCATCCTTCCCAATGCAGGCAGGGGCTGCGGGTACAGCCCGGCCACAAACAGGTAATGGTAGGTGATGACCAAGCCCACAATAGGGCTCTTCATGAATGCAGTCAGAACCCACAGGTAAAGAGGGCCTAGGCTTCCCAAATGGAATTGCTACCACCATTTAGCTGAACAACTATGGTGCCAAGATGGCTTATTAATGTTTATGCGTAAGCCCACAGACAAATGCTACCCTCAGCCTTAATCAGAAGTACATCTTTTGGCAATGACTAGCAATGGATGCAGGGGCACGTGGGTGCTCAAGGCCCTGAGAGCAAAGGATGGTCGAGAGCTCAGCCCTGAGCACACATTTACACCACCCCTCTTAGGCTCAGGGCTCACCTAAGAAGGGTGAACAGGAGGAATGCAAGGGTTGGAAGACAGAGAGGAGCCTTATGAAGTGCTGGCACGTGGGCATGGCAGAGACAGGGCAGCCATGACTTCAGAGCGGCTGGAGCCACCTGCAAAGGGCCTCCACGAGACTGGGTCTATCAACAGCCAATCATGACTCACAGAGGAGCCCCGGGGCCTCATCCTCCATGCTGAGCTATTGACCACTGATGACTTTGGAGGAAGGGAAATCGTTGTCTTAGTTGTATACCCACTGAGGAGTCCACCAGGGACCAATGGACAGTTCCAAACCCGTGGTGGCTCACATGACTCCAACTCAGTGGGTCTCAAAACCAGAAATGAAACAAAAAAGATACAACTGGGAGAAAGAGGCTGTAGGGAGTAAGGGGGGGGGGAGGGATGAGAGGGATTAGAGGAGGGGGAGGTTAGAACGGGAGAGGGATAGAAGGATAGAGATGTGGGAGGGGGCTCAGGGTAGCAGGAGGCTTCAGGGGAAGGGGGTGAAGGGGGGAGGGTGCAGTAGTCAAAATGCATTTTATACTTGTATGGAACGATCAAAGAACAAACGTGGTAAAAGTTTTAAAGATAGTTAGTTATGTTAGCTGGGTGCTGGTGGGTGCACACCTTTAATCCCAGCACTCTGGAAGTAGAGGCAGGTGAATCTCTGTGCATTTGAGGCCAGCCTAGTCTAGGAGTTCCAGGACAGCCAGCATTACACAGAGATAACCCTGTCTTGGAAAAAAAATTATATGGTTTCAACAAAATTGAAAAGATCTTAAAAACCAAAACAAAATAAAAACAAAAGCCCACATAGATGACGTCCTAAAGAATGACACTGGGAGTGAACTCTGACCTCCACATTTGCACGCCCGCACCCACACTTGCTCCTGCACTCTGGCACAGAACCAGGATTCTCACTCAGGTGTGTGTTCCCCATGTCAGGCATCACTCTTCCCTTCCCTGTCCCCTCCGCATCCTCCCATCCTTCTCTGAACACAGCAGAGTGACCTCTTGCACACTCCACAGACACACTTACTGCTCATCCAATTTCTATCCGCTCTCCTGCGTCTCTCTTCCCCGCCCCCCCCAGTTCTGTGCACACACAGGACAAGGTGCACCCAGTGAGATTGAGATCCACATTCATAAATGCGGAGCATAGGTGACAGAGAACTCCAGGCACCTCAAGCCTGGCAGTGGGAGGTTCAGCAACGGATGAGAACACGTTGTCTTCAAGGCAGAGTATTTACAAAACTCTTTTAAAAGAATTGTGTGCCATTAATCACGAGTTCTTACAAAGTGGTCTTCTCTTATTTTCCCTAATCTAGCTAAATGGCCCTGGAAATACAACTCTCGGTTTGCTCGATAAATCCAAGCAGAAAATCACGACGTCGTCATTCAATTTTCAACTCATACATCGCGTTATGGATTTTTCCCCCTCTGCTAGCGTTTCTCCAGTCCACTAAATATTCCAGACATACCAGAGTCTTCATCTGATTCATTCTAATAACTTTTTTCATCAATATGACTTTTGAGATTGCACGACTATAGCAAATTAAATATTATTTATGACTTTAATTTGTGTCCTATTTGAGTTTTCCATTCTCGGGGCCAACTTGGCTATCATCATAATCATATTGTTTTAGACTACTCCTAAAATTAAAACCCACTCCCGGTTTTTCAATGCTTTATTGTGCTTGTCGCTCCTGTTTTGTGCCCTGCCGCCCGTGATTAATTCTGTTAGCCCAGTGCATATGGCCTCCCTGGCCACCGTCCATTACCCTCATGGCGGCTGCCTGCAAATGAGCACTTTATTATCACGTTTTTCATCTTTTCAATTACCAGATGTGCCTCCCTGTTCTCGAGCCTTCTGCACTGTCCATATCGGGCCTCAGCTGTGACTTCAGAGGTCAGTGTGCTCTGGCCCCTAGCTTCCTCGGGCTGTGTCTCTTTTCTCCACATGCCAGCTGCCCAGTGGATCACACCGAGCCCTATGGACCTGCCCTTCTGTCTACAATGTTCTGTCCTTACATATCCCAAGACCATATTTCTCATCCTTCAACTGTCCCCCTCCATCAGCACCTCCCACCTTTCTATATCCTGCTCCTGCCTTAGCTCTCAGCCCCATTTGTACATAGACCTACTCATCACTTGGGTGCTGGTGCATCACTCTGCAGAGAACAAAAACTGTGTTTGGCCTCATTCACTGCTATGTACCAGTGGCCCCAACAATCCAGACACTTCGGGTGGAAAGGCAGATGGAGGAAGGGAGGGAATGGGTCATTGTCAGCCAAATATCCCAAGGCAGGGGAGGTCAGGGCCTCCTATCAAGCTGGACATTCTCAGGAACCCTCTCCCCTCTCTCCCCTTCTGGAATGTCTAGGATCCCACAGGACAGAGAATATGGGATCTCTACCCAACCACCTGGCAAGCTTCTACTGTGGGAGGTGTCAAGAGGCTTAAGAGGGAGAGTCACCCCACCATGGTAGAATCAAATTAACTCTGCACAGACGGTTGTCAGGACCAGTGAGGACAGAGCCTCTTCTTCCCATGCTGGGCTCAGAAATGGGCAGAGAGCCTGGGCATCTGGCACGTGTGCCCCAGGGTTCAGCTTCCCCGCACCCATCACCCCTCTGGGCTGGCCAGGGGCAGTACAAAGAGCAAATGCAGGAGGACAGTGGTGAGCCTGCAGGCCTCCCTATCCAAGGACACAGGAAGACATGCTCAGGGGACATAGGCAGACAGGAGAAAAATCAGGGTGTGTTGGCTTAGGAAGACGCTTGTCAATCAGGAGAGGAAAGGTGAGAGGCTGTGTACAGAAGGGGTAGATGCCTGGAGAAGGAGAGGGACGCCATCTTCCCAACTGAAAATGGAATGGCAAGCCATTAGTCTCTGTGGTCCTTTCTGCTCTCTCTCTCTCTGTCTCTCTCTCTGTCTCTCTCTCTCTCTCTCTCTGTCTCTGTCTCTGTCTCTCTCTCTCTCTCTCTCTCTCTCTCTCTCTCTCCTCTCTCTCTCTTTCTCTCTCTCTCTCTCTGTCTCGTGTGTGTGTGTGTGTGTGTGTGTGTGTGTATGTGTGTGTGTGTGTGTGTGCGCTTGTGTGTATGTGTGTGTATGTGTGTATGTGTGTGTATATGTGTGTGTGTGTGTGTGTGTGTATGTGTGTATGTGTGTGTGTGTGTGCGTGTGTGTATGTGTGTGTGTGTATGTGTGTGCGTGTGTGTATGTGTGTGTGTGTGTGTGTGTGTGTGTGTGTGTGTGTGTGTGTGTTCTCCATTGATAGCCTTCAGGTCCCACTAGAGACAGGCATGCCATTCCTCTCTGTCTCTCGGGGCCAGGCACAGCGTCTGGAACACCTCCTCCACGGAAGGGTGAGAAAAGAATTCTGGAATCTAAGAGCCTCCAGGCCACTGTCTCACACCAGCCCCAGAGCTGCACCCGGAGCTCTGACAGAGAGCCCTGGGCGTGGTCTCTGCTGATGAGCACAGCAGGTGGTCCTTCCATACAGCTCTGCTGGCTCTGCATGTTTGTGCCAAGATCACATGCTGAAGGCAGGGTGACAGTTACAGGGCATGGAACTTTCGGGGATGGGATGTGTCCTCAATCGCCCTCCGTGGGATTTTTTTTTTTGAGACAGGTCTCTCACTGATCCTGATCGTCACTGGTTCATCTGGACTGCCTGGCCGGCGAGCCTCAGGGACCCTCTCATCTCTGCATCCCTGACACTGAGATAATGGACAGTCCGCAGAGCCTGATCTTTTCACATGGTGTTGAGGACCGAACTCAGGGTCCCATACATAATGGCGACCGCTTTCCTAGCTGTGCCATCTGCCCAGCCCACTGCGATGACTCCATCCTTCAACAACACCCATTGTGTCACCGCCCGGACCCTTCTGACAGCTGCTGGTCCCCAAGATCACACTCAAGCGTGCTGAGCGCAGCTGTTGGCATACTGGCACCCAGACACCAGCCTGCCACTGCCTGTCCTGTGAGAAGGAGGGACGTGCACAGGGCAGATGATGGCCCTCTCCAAACGCAGTAACAGCCACCGCAAGGCACTACGGGAATGCTACTCTAGTGCACCTCAGCAGACGACACATCTGATGGTTTGTTTGCTTTGTTTTTAATACAGAGTCTTTTTATGTAGCCCTGGCTGGCCCAAAACTCACTTTATAGACCAGGCTGGCCTGGAACTTGCAATGACTCTTGTCTCTACCTCCCGAGTGCCAGGGTTACAGGCATGTATCAACCACACCGACTAAGGAAAATTACTTAGAAACAAATATCTTTACTTTCGTAAGAACATTTCTTTTTTCTTTTCTTTTTAAGGCTTCCCCCATGAAACAAGCTCTGAGCAGCCACGTGGACCCTAGGCCTTCGTGCTTTGCACGGAAAGTGTTAGGGAGCAGGCCGTGGGAGCAGATGTATGACTCAGAGCCACTCTTTACGTGACAAGTTCTCCAGGGGAAAGAGGACCCCTGGGTGTCTTCCCCTGCCTCGGAGCTCCCGAAAAGCTAGGGGACAAGGTAAAAATGGAGGAAATCCATGGCTGGAATGGCCCTCCTGGAGACCTAGCCAGTGAGTGCCACAAACAAGCCAAGTCAGAGAAGCCGGGCAAGGCCACACCATATACAGACTGGAGCTCTTGGAAGCAAGCCAAAGAGCTTCTGGAAGCTCTGGGAGAGCCTGAGACAGAGCCTCTCACAGTCCTCTGAGCAAGCATGGCCTGGAACTCCTGGCTGTCAGACCTGGGAACACTCAAAGCCACACGCACCTGTCTCAGGCCCTCTACAGAGGGTCTGCTAGCCTAGTGCACTTACACAATAAGCCATGCTCTGTCTTCCTTTTACACATATGTAAACAGAGGCAGAAAGGAGTTCCTTGGGATCTCATTGGAGGCCAGGAAGACATGGTGTGAGTTTGAGTTCCCTCAGGCTGGCCTAAGGCCCAGGAACCTGGGTAGTTGGGACAGCTTATTTATGTTGTGTTGTGTTGTGTTGTGTTGTGTTTTTTCTGAACTTCACAAAGGGCTTTTCAGGCAAGAGCCAGAGATTCCCTGCAGGCAGCCCGCGCAGGGGTGGGGACCAGACCTGGGTGTGTGCAGTTAGCTGGTACTTAGCCTGTGTGAGCCATCCCCTCATGGTTCTTACCCTTCCCCACACGGTGCTCAGTGTTATGATCTGTCTTCAACTTCCTCTTGTTGGTCTCATTTCCTACTGAAAGCATAACCCAATTGGGGAAATTCTCACCTTGGCAGAGCGGTTTTCTGGTCACCAACAAGCCAGGCCCTGCAGTCACATAAGAGCATAGCAAGACCGGAGGGTGTTCTGGATGGAGATGTTTCACCCTGTGGCCTGCAGCTCAGGCCTTGTGAGAGCATGGACCTCAATCCGGGAGAGAGAGAGACAGGAGAGCCTGCTTCTCCCGCCACGGTCCCCTTTGGACACCAGCCCCTGCATGTCTTTATAACAGCCATTCTTCCTGTCACCATCCACCTTAACTGTGTGAGAGACAGGCAAATGTCCCAGCACCCCCTCTCCCTCAGATACCAACACTGCCACCCACCCATATGTCAAATACCTCTTTCTCCACCGCAGCTCCAAGCTAGGCCAAGTTCTGAGTCAAGAATGGACAACCTCGGCTACTTCAGAGGGAAGATGCTCTTTGGTGGGACAGAACAAAGCAGGGAGCCAAGGCTGGATGCATTCTGCTCCCACGCCTATAGACAGTCTCAACCTGACCACCCCCCTGTACAGCACTGCTAAAACAATGCCATCAGTCGAAACTGGACTTCACAGACTCGTGGCCTGTGGGTAATCCTCTCCGTGGGTGCTAGGCCCTGCAGCACCTCTCTAGCCCCCCACCTCCCAGTCAGAAGGAGAATACCTGACCCTCTGTCATGTACTGTGTGGTATGTAGTGTGTTAGTAGCTTTCCTGAGTGCTGTGACAGAAATACCCTAGAGGTCGGATCAAGGAATAAAGACTTTGTCAAGGCAGGAAAAGTCATGACAGCAGAAACTAGAGGCTTCTGGCCACGGTGCATCCACACTCAAGAAGTAGAAGTAAGTGCCGGCGCCCAGCCTGGGACCCCTAGCCAATCGGACTGTGTTGTTCACAGCTAGGGAGGGTCTTCGCCCTAATCGAGAAGGCTCCTTCACAAGGCTTGTCTCCTAGGTGAGTCTAGATTAATCTTCCCACATAGTGTAGGTATGTTAAACACATTTCCACCGTCTTTACCTCACAAAGGGACCTCTCAGAGCCCCATCTCAAGAGTGCAAGTATCTGAGTTAGTTCTGCAAGCCTTGTCACCCTAAGCTCTTCTCCTGACCAAAAACTAACCCTCCTTGATGATTTATCCCTGATGTCATTGTCCCTCCAAAGCCCTCGCTACCACGCACAGCCTTGAAGCACCGTCTCTCACTTGCCCTTGGATTGTGCAATGAGTGGTCAGTACGGTTTGTTGGCCAGACTCGGGGCTGCTGAGCTGAATATGTCAGGAATGTCCTCCGTGTGTTGGCCCTGTTAGAAAGGCCTTCAGGTGGGCAGCAGATCTGATGGCAGCCTGAACCTGCCTCTAGTCTCTTGGTCCCGATGAGGAGAGGGTCTTCTCGGCTTCTGTTTAATGACCATATAGAATCTTGAACGTGCTGTTCAAATTCTGTGCCTCAGTTTCCCCATCCACAGCACGGCTTCTGCCAACATTACACGGCTGAAATTCACATGAAGACCAAATAAGGCCTTGCATAGAATGAGGCAAAGCAGTGATGCTCGCCCCTTCCTGTGCCTCTATCCCTCACTTCCCACCCTCTCTTTGCTACTCCCTTGCTCTGGATGCCGCCACTGTGTCGCTTACGGCCCATGGTTTTACTCTGCAAACAAGCCCGCTTACTACAGGATGAGGGGATTAAGTAAACAATCCCCAGGGTCTTTCTCCCAATCCCACAGTGCACTTCAGAGCGCCACTCAAAATTCATTCTCCTCACAGGACTGTCCCAAGCCTCTTCGTTCCATGGTTATTTTTCTCCAGATTGAAACATCCCCCACTTAGAGGGAGGAGGGAGGTGCATAGGCAAGGAAGTAAGCATACAAGGTTCATAAAGCAAATGGAACGCACAAGGCCCAGCAAGCTCCTAAAAGTTTCAAGATTCACAAAGCCTCCCATACCAGCCCCAAAGGTCATGTAAGTCACAGTTGCAGGGCAGAGGAGACTCGAATCTGCTGAACCGTCTGCAAGGCCTACAGGAAGCTTCTGGGTACACATTCTACGAGTATAACCCATGCAGGGGTGGACTTTCCAGCCACGCAGCAGCACAGAGTCACCTGTGTTCCCGTAAAGTAACTCCACTAAGCTAAGCTACACGTAGGTGATTACGTCTTTGGTCTGTCGCGAGTATCCTATCTGGGAAAAGTAGACTCTGACGGTGTCTCTGCAGGGCAAGTCACACAAATCACTTCCAGGGCCAAATAACAAACACACCAGCGTGCAGAAACCTGGGAGGCCACAGTAAGACAAGGACACCTCTCTCAGTGGGCAAGCAGAGTGGTTTGTACAAATTTGCAGCTCTTCTTAGAATGCTCTGGCTGGGCTTTTTTTTTTTTATCACATCCAGGTAAATATTTTATTTTTGCCCAGAAAGCCGAGGGTGACAATTAGGATCCAGCTATAATGATGCCTTCTCCAACAGGTTGTGTCCCACCCTCCCTGCTTGTTAGGGTGAAAACTCTTGCTTTGCAAGTTGGGGCAGAAAATCAACGGGATCAGGTAGATGGTGCCTGTATGTGTCTGTAGCTCACGTCTTCCTCAGGCAGCCAGCCCCTCCTTTCCACCTCACTCACACTAGGATTAGTCTCTTCCCTGGGCAGGTGAGGCAAACGCTTATCCACTGTCTAATTGTTGAAAGGGATAATATGCTGGATTTCAAAATAATTAGGCTGCTGGTAATGAGGGTTTGATGGCTTCTGTGCAATTAGATGGACGGACACAAACACTTTGTTTTTAACCTATGCTGGGGCTAATGACCTCAGGAGGGAATATGACAACACTACCTTCTGAAAAAAGGGAAAAAAATATCCTGGGAACGATGGAGAAAATAAATCACAGGGTGGGCTCCCTCCCGCAGGCCTGTTGCTCTGTATACCCGGCCAGATGTTCCCTAGACATCAATAATGAAGGATCTCCGGCGCCAGAGGAGCCAGCTCACTCTTGAATCATCTTTGCTGCATTTTATGGACTCCGGGAGGGAGCATGCCACTTGCCTTGCTGGACCCCAGATGTCTGACTGTAGAATGGGAATGGTGGTTTTTCCCTCACAGGGCTGCTGGGATTTCCTGGCACCCAGGACACATGAGGCCAAGAAGGCTGTGTGGACGAATCAAGAAGCCAGGGTGTAGAAGAAAGGAAGGGGCACGGCCACAGGCACAGCGCCATGTGCTTTTAATCCCAGCACTCAGGAGGCACAGGTGGGATCTCTGTGAGCTCAAGGCCAATGAGAGTTTGAAGCCGGCCAGGGTTACACAGCAGGATCTTTTCTCAAGAATGAGGTAGAAAGTCCTCTCCAATGAGCAAGAGAGAACCTCAAAATCCAGCTATGGTGGCCACTTAGAAAATCCCTCACAGAAAGCTGTCACTACAGGGCCATAAGCCCTAAACCATGCCCCCCTCTTTCACGAGCCTCAGTTTCCCCATGGTATCTGGAAAAACACGGCTTGTTCTCCACATCTGACAGCACTTAGGACTGTCATGCATGAGGTCAGACTTGGTGACTGGAACCCTGAAAGCAGAGGAATTGGCAGGGGACAGGTGGTGTGGTGGCTGCTGGGAATCCTCTCAGAGACGCCTACTGTCCTCAAGCACGGTGCCAGAGCAGGTTGGCAAGTGACAAGCCAGGGTCTGCACAGGGGGACAGCACTGGGGAGGAGCTACCTATCAAACACTTGTCTTCTGAGGCATTGCTCTCTCAGAGCCCAGGGCTTGGGGTCAAAAAGAAAGAATTGGCACCCAGCCCCTGCCATGAGCTGTCACCATACAGACAGGCATTGTACATAGCACACGAACCAGACAAGGGGCAGAACAATGAGCTGGAGGTGAAGTCAGGCTAGCCCTTGAAGTATGAATCTGTGTGACTGGGGGTGGGAGGTGAAGGAGAGGAAGAGGAGGAAGAAGAGGAAAGGGAGGGAGATGAGAAGACTCTCTTGGCGATGAGAGAAAACCGATTTTCTGTCTCCGAATCCTTCATGAACCTGACAGCCCCTGCACAGTTGTCTCTTTATTTAACATCATTTATCACTGCCTCACCACCAATAGGCTAAAAACTCCTGGGGAAGTTGGGCCTAGAGTCACCAAGCAGGAGGGCAGGAGAGGATAAGGGGTGAACACACAATGGATTCAAATGTTTTTAGTTTAGCCGAGAAGTAGTGGAAATGGACAGCATGAAGGCTGTGGCCCGTGCGGTAGAAATCGCCCAGAATTCTGCAGCTGACAGAACAGGACTGAAGCAGACTCCAGGCAGCGGACAGTCAGCACCACGGACAGAGCCAGGGAGCTCTGTCCCTGGCTTGTCTTCTGCGCCCACGTTCTGATTCATCTTCTTAAGACAGTCTCTCTCATGGTAGTGAACCTGTTTTGCTGGGACCCGTTCACATTCACAGGACCACACTGGGAAAACCTTCCTGATCCTAATTGCAGAGTCTCTAATTAGATGGAAGGGTATCCCAACACCCTCTGTGAGTGGTAGGGGTGGAGGCCAGAGCCCACCAGGACTGAGTGTGAGGCCAAGGGGAGGTACAGAGCAGACCTCTAATTGATGACAAGGATCCCACGGCTCTCCTGGGGCCTAGTGATTCCCAGGCTGGCACTGCCTATAATCCCCCCATTATACAATAGGAGCCCATGGGGCCTTGCACTGGTGGGCTCTGGCTCTTTCTGGCCTTGGGGAACTGTGTCCCCCAAAGGAAGACGGGTGGCTTTAGAGAAACTCCTGAGAAGGAACCATGCTCCAGGTGACTAATGGAAAAACAGAAGTTAAGGAGTCCAGGAGAAGGAGGAGAGGGAGGAGGAGGAAAAGCCAGGCAGCGGTGGCACATGCCTTTAACGCCAATACCTGGGAAGTACAGGAAGGTAGAGCTCTGTAAGTCTGAGGCCATCCTGATCTACAGAGTTAGTTTGAGAACAGCCAGGATCATACAGAGAAACCCTGTCTCAGGAAAGAAATAAGAAAAAGGCTAGGATGCCACACCCATCCACACACATCCACCAATGCCTGAGGCAGGTGAGAACTGGCCCTGAGATCACAAGAGTCCCCCATCAGCTGCAGCACTTGGGAGACTGGCCCCTGCACCTTGCCTGGGCAACACAGTAGAGCTGGTCCTGATGGTGTAGATGTGGGAGAGCCAACCCTGAGGATGTGTAAGCAGAACTGGCCCTGCCCCTTGCCCGTCACTGCAAGAGGTGATCTAGCCAGGGAACGCTGGAGAGCTCACCCTGGTGGCAGGCAGGAGAGAGCTGGCAGGCTGACCAATCCCACAACTATGTTTGTTTTAACTTGGGGCGTGCAACTATTTAGGATATCTTCACAGCTGTCATTTTAGTCAGAACACTGTCATGTGCTAAGCACAGAATCCCACATGGTCAGCAGTCCGTGTAACCAGAGACCTTCCCAACCTCACCCAGGCTCAGTGGCTCTCCATGACTCCACAGCATACCAGATGGCTAACATGCAACAGAACAGGAGCTTCATCCGGGAAATTAACTTGAGAATTGAAAGTATTTCAGAACAACTAGCAAGTTACTGTACAGATGAAGACTGCTCTTAGCAAAGTCAGCACTGAACTCCCATGATGCCTTTCCAAGGTGCAGAAGCTGGAAGAGACAAGCTAAAGATGGAGGCTGCTTCAGCAAGAGAAAGCAGAATCTCACCCTCCTGAGCCGTAGAGAGCTGTAGGCACTGGAGGAGGAAGGGTGTCTGCAGCTGGGGTTGGGAGTTCACAGAGGTGAGGGTATAGCAGCCTGGAGATGGTGAGATTGATAGAAAGTTGTGGCCTAAGAAGGAAGGAATGAACCATAATGAGATCTTGGGTTTGGCCAGATTACCATGCCAGGCCACACTACCTCTGCAGCAGAGCGTCTCCGGCTCACCCAGGACCAGCATCTATAAAGGAGCTCAGGGATCTCCATATGGATGCAGAAACAACCCTCTAATGGACCCACACATCCATGAAAGGGTGTGGGAGGTGATCAGACGGAGGGAGCCACAGAACACTCAAGAGGGCGATGCTGTGATCGTGGGGGAAATTCGAATCCAGGGAGAGGAGAAGTTGGAGTGCAGAAGCCAGTAGCTACTGCAATAGTCAGGGCATAAAGTAACAATGGTCCAAACCACAGCAAAGGCAGGAGAGACAGGAAGAGGATGGAAGCAAGGGACAGACTTTACAGGACTCAACAATCAAGGGAAGGAACAAGGGCGGCCAGAGACATCTTACGTGAGATGCCTTTGGCTGTTTTTAATGTAGAAGGTAAATATAAACACGCACGATTCTGTTCCTTGGGACTTCTCTGAGTTGAGGAGGCAGCCTCCTATCTCTTGGTGCCCAAAGACTCTCAGTGGCTAAAGATGACATTAATAATGATGTTCTTTACAGCATCTGAACTTGGCCTTCATGGTGCAGGCATCCAAAAGTCGATGTAAGTAAATTGGCAAGCTTGTCAATGAATGAAATTAATTTTCCTTTGCTGCTGCATCACTAAACAGCATTTCAGGACGCCGTGGTAATATTCGCTGGCCATTATCATGGCCATGTGGGAGAAAAAGTTGAGACACAAAGAGGAACAAGTATCTTCTCCAGTAAACACTCTGCTTAACAGGCATCTGTTCCAGTGGGCACGCACACAGCCCCCAGGATCTTGTCTCTGAATTTGTCACATTTGCAGCCGAGAGACCTTTGTCCCTTGAACGTGAGGAAATAGATTTTAACACATCTCCCAGTTTTAACCTAGACCCAAGTTCTATCTAATAGAACAGATGGTCTGGCCTGCAGCAAGACCTTAGGGATCAGAGAGCTCTGTCTCCTTGTCTGAAAACCAGAAAGAGGCTGAAGGAGGATGCCACATAGCGGGGGGCCAGATCCAAAACCTGCAGCTTTCTGAAGCAAATCCGGCCAGGATCAGTGTGTCCTGCTGGCGGATGACATGAGAGATGGAGGTGGCCATTGCAGGGTGGGAAGAAACAGTGCACTCCTGACATGTGTGTGTGGGTGCACACATGTGTGTGCAAGCACTGAGCACCTACCTATGCTATGCAAGAGTGTAACAGTGTCACTGTCCTTTTCTGTAGATGGGTGCAGGGCTCCTCAGAACAGCTGACCTAGCTATCCATGCACATGACAGTCAAAGTCAGAAACCAGCCTGGGGTTGTGGGTACACTCTGCAGCTCAGAAAGAGTCACCTCTGCCCTCGCCAGGCACACTCCAAGCCCTCGGTCAGGTCTACTCTAGCTACTCCCGTGGGCAGAAGCTATAGGTGCCTGGGTACCTGGGTGCCGGGGGCCAGAGGGTCCTGAGGTTCTGGGGGAATGAAGAGCTACGGCATGAAGAATTCTGGGGGAATGAAGAACAAGGGCATGGCGAAGCCCTCTATTCCAGAACCAGCTCTGATGTCTACTTGACTACACCTAACCTTTTTCTTTCCTTGTCTATTGAAATCACCACCTTGTTTTTCTCTTCAATGCTTTGCTCTTTAAAAGGGCTTTTTAGTTCTCTGGTTGATAGTGTAGAGGGCAAAGTTGGATTTGCAAGGAAGTGCTTATGTGCTTGGATGCGGGGCTATGCAGCAGGAAGCAGGCAGCTGGATAATGGGGCCCCTGTGGGAAAAAAGCTAGGGTCTTGTTTTTCTGCACCTTGGTCCTTTTGGGCCATAACACTAATTGGAACTTGCAGTCCCATTAATGAGCATTCTCTCCAGAGATCCCTATGACCATTTTGCCTCTAAGTCCCCTGCCTAATGGACTATTGAACAACAGAGAACCTCATGACTTTTGTCCCTATTGGACACGCAACAGTCCCCAATTAGCCCAGGCCTTAAAATCAAGGCAGTGCAGCAACCCCAGACATCCCTGGGGAAAGGGCTGACGTCACCCCTTTCCATCCCGGGAAAAGGCCAGTGTGGCTACCATCTGAGCAGTGGACACCAGGCTCCTTGGTGACCAAGAACCAATTCCCACCCTCACAATGCTGTAGCTCCATTTGAAGTCATTAGGAGTGTGACCCTGACCCTAGTGGGTTAGGCCCTTGGGACCCACTCTTTCCCTTGACTGACTGAAAAATGGGGTCTATCATAAAAGTCCAGTCCACAGAAAAGGTCAGCCCTTGGGGAGCCAAAGGGGAAGGCAAGAAAGGATTGTTCCTACCCGGATTACAGCCACCAAGATTCAGAACTTGTGGTGGTCTAATCGAAGGCAGATAAAATCACAGGTCGCCCCTGCTCATAATCCTTCAGTAGCTCCCTATTGCCCGGGAGTAAAATATATGCTCCTGGAGGGAACGTAGAGTCTCAGTGTACATCTGGGCCCCTCTCCCCACATGTCTTCTCAAAATGGTAGCTCTGAAAATCCCATCACAGACGGTGTCTGGACACCGTCTTTCCATACCCAGGGCCTTGTCTGCCACTGAGTCTACTCCCCAAGCCTTGATCAGTCCTGCCTTTCTTCCAAGTCTCCCTGCAGGGGTTTTGGAGGAAGCTCCACCCCAGCCCTTAGCATCCAAATACTCAAAGAATCTGGGATGTTCTGGTGGAAGCTTCACTCCACCCTCTCCCCGCCCCCCCCAATCTCTCTCCAAACCCTGCTATGCCTTAGAAAGCTGGCAAATGATGACCCCGCCCCCAGAGATGCTCAAGACCACTCGCACAAGGTATTTAAACTGTCCCCCCAGAAGACAGAGAGACCACTTTTCTGGTCTCTGCTTCCTGTGTCCTCTCTGGGGGGCTGGAAGGCCAAATAGGAGTGTTGTATCCATTAAACATGGGCTTTTTCTAATTCAGTCTGATTTGGTCTGATTTGAATTGCTGCATGGGCAGAGAGGCTTATTGGGGTGCAGAAACTTTTCCGCATGTCCCCTTGAGGAAAATGCCAGCTGAGGCTCCCTCAACCAACTCACCACTCCTTAGGTCTGTGTCTCACTTCCTGTCCCCACCAGAGCCTCTACCGAACCACAGGCACCAGATTCACAGCTGACTCCAAAACCCAAGGCTGTACTGTTTCTCTCTGACTAGACCAGCACTCCCCAAGTCAGATCTAGTGACATCTGGGGGCCTGTGAACTTCTGTGCCTCATCACAATGAAGGAAGTCTCCAGGTATCACATCTGGGACAGACCAGAAGCTTTAGGGATCCAGAGAGTGACAGCATGGAGGGGAGTGTCCCCTCCCCCTGGGTGGGGACAACTGACACTCAGCTGGCAGGTTACAGAGATGAAGTGCACCAGGGCAGATGCAGACACACGTTTCTCCCTCAAGCACAGAAAAAGTCAGTGGCAGGCTGAGCGTTACCTGACCATACTGAGTGTGTCAATCAGAAAGATAGCTTCACACATGCCACCCACTGTGTTCCCACCTTGACTACGATTTAGGGATGGAGGCTTACCCAAGATCTGAGTCTTTACCTTGTTAATGGACCATTGGAGCCACCCTCTGCCTCCAGGTCAGCTGACATTTCTTTTCAGATGTCCTCCCCCTGCTACCTGTCCTCATTCCCAGTTCATGCCAGTGTCTTGACACCCATGTTTCCCATTATTGGCTCCACCCCACAACCCCAGTGAGCTAGAAACTCTGGAAGGGCTGAGAGGAACAAAAAGGTAACCTCTTTCTCCAGTGCCTGGTTTAGCACTGACATTCATCCTATGGTGAAAGGCAGGGTGAACAGATGGATGGACAGACGGACAGATGGATGGATGGACAGGTGGATGGACAAATGAATGAACGAATGAATGGATGTACAGATGGATGGACGAATGGATGGATGGATGGATGGATGGATGGATGGATGACAGTTGTGTGCTAGGTGCTCAGTATGTGTAGGAAGAAAAAGGAAGGAACACCCTTTGCACCGGGCTTGTGTTGGAATGTTCCAACACTGAGTCTGAGAACTGGCTACTGACTTTCTCTAAGTCCCCATGTGTGGCTCTAGTGTCATCCAGCAGCCTCTGAGCATAGCTCTGCATCTCTCCTGAGTTCCCCCAGAGAGAGGACACCCCCAGGAATTCTGAGCAGCTCTCCCTGGCAGAGGTGGATGCCCCAAACCATCCTGTCTCCTAGGACAAATGCAGGACCACCTATCCCCTTGTCTCCTCCCATCCCCAAGAGAGGCAGGGAGGAGGGAAGAGTGAGTGGACCCATGGGAACCTTGTACCTTGCATTGTGGGCTCATCTTTACAAAAGAAACTGTGTTTGCTGGGAAATATTTGTACAGAAGGATGTCTTCCCACAGGCAGAAAAAAAAATGTAATCATCTCTTTAGTCGGGAAAAAATGCAGTTCCTTAAAAACACAGCCATCGCCTGCATATGGCCTGTTTAAATGCATTTTATTAAGATTTATACCACTTAATGGTGGCTCAAACAACGGCTACATAAACAATATCATTTCGGTGTGGGAGGGCTGGAAATAACTCCTCAATGGAGCCAGTAAAACTCAGAACTTGAGCATGTTGGTGTGGTAGCGTTCAATTAATGTCAGGCCTTATGGGTTTCAATCTGGCTGGAAATATATTTAAACAAATGAATAGATACAAATGTTGGCTCTTCGGCCAGCCAGAGCTTTAAAAAAAAAATCCATTTTCCATTCCATTTATAATAAGAACTAATTTGAATGTAATTTATCTAAAGCACGACATTCCCTAATTTTTACACACAACCATTACTTACAGCTTAAGTAATAGTTATATCCGTGGATCTCAGTGCACTTAATTGAAAATAGATGCTATTAAAATGCAAGACTTAATCCGTCAAAAATAAAAAGCATTATCCTAAAGAATAATTGAATACTCACGCTCAGACCAAGATGGAAGAGGGGGGAAAAGAGCTTTTTTTTTTTTTTAAGAGAAAAAAAAATACCTCCCCTTTAAATACAGTACTTCTCTCTCTTTACATGGTATTAGAATTATGTCAGAGCGAAATTAGCCACTCTCGACCCGCTATTTCAATTCCGATTACCGTTGCCTCTCATCCGAGTGTCAGACTTGGCACAGGAGTCAAATCCGTCTGCCGAGGAGTGACATGTCAAGGGTGACAGTGACAAATTGTCACTAAGTGAGGAATAACACATGACAGGGCATGTGTCCGTAATGAGGCATATGCATGCCAGCCAGCCTCAGGACTCACGAGGCTGAGGGCGGAATGCTGGAAGCACTCCGGGTGCCGTGGGTTCTCATTAGGGCTCTGTGCCTCTCTGGATGGGGGGCTTCCGTCATTAAAATAAATAAATAATAAATGTGCGCCTAAATGAACAACACACAGACAAAGCCCAATTCTGCATTGTTAGTGAATTTTGTTTTGGAGGGAAAAGCTGATGTATAAAATGAAGGCGTTCTTGGAGGCCTCTCTCTCCAGCCTCATGATGGGTTTCTTCATTTCCCTCTTCCACATCACCAAGATCAAGGACATGGGAATGGCGGAAAGACATGCCCCTGCCTGCATTCAAAATATCCCTGTGTGCACATTGAGGGACATCCAGTTTACCACACGGATCTGCTTCACAGAGGCAAGAAGGGGGTTTCTAGCTGTCCTCTGGGGTAAATGACTTTGTTCTCACCCCAAGCAATATGCAAACAGGGAGGGAACAGCAAAGGCAGGTATGAAACGTCATCATAAAAATTAACTCGAGACTACAGAAATAGGAAAAATTAAGAATGGTTGCTGGGTCCCTGTTGCTTTGTTTCATTTCATTCTGTTGTCTTTAATTTCCCACAGGAGCTCTCTGAGGCTGTGGGCTCTTCCCGTAAACAGCATTTATATATCCTAGCCACTCGGATGTATAAAGTTCTGCTAGACTTTTATTGGATGGATGGATGGATGGATGGATGGATGGGTGGATGCATGGATGGATGGATGATGGATGGGTGATAATTAGATGCCTGGGGAGGTAGAAAGGGAATAGGCAGTTGGGTGAAAGAAGGAAATGAGGATGAACACAGAATGGATAGCTTGTTGGATGGGTGATGGACAGGCAGATGGTCAAGGAATGGATAGAGGGTAGATAGGTGGATGGACAAAGAATAGATGGGTGGGTGATGGAGGTATAGATGGAAGGGTGGGAGATGGATAGGTGTTTAGATAAGGGTTGAACAGGTTGATGGCTAAGAGATAGCTGGATGACTAGGTGGATGGAAAGGAGATGGACAGATGGATGGCTGGGGAAGGGCAAGTGGGTGGATAGGGATGGATAGGTAGGTAGATGGAAGATGAATTGATAAAGGATGGACGAGGATGAATAAGTGAATGGATGATGGATAGGAAGAAAGGTAAGCATATGGACATGAAATGGACAGGGTGGATGAGTGGAGGGTAGATAGAGGGCAGATGAAGGATGGATAGTTAGGTGGAAAGGATATAGATAAGTGGATGGGTGGGGAATATATTAGTAGGTGAATGGTGGTTTCAAACATGCTTGGATTGATGGATAAACTTAGGGATATGTCAATAAATGACTCACATGTATGGCTGGGGCAGATCCTTGGGGAACAAACTATCATATCCAGAGTGTAGACTGTGTCACGTTTAGGGGTTTGAAGTCAAGATGGTATAATCCAATCTGTGTGCAGAAAGATGGCCTCGCTTCAGTGTGGTTGTGACAGATGAGGTAGAATCTGGGTAGCCAGAAGGAACCCTGCAGCCAGTGTTACACATAAGATTCGTATTCTGGTGCCCCCGGACTTGCTTACCTAGCCAAAACCTTTGGGCTGATGAAGATGGCTCAGTGGATAAAAATACCTGGCACCAAGCCCGATCCTAAAGGGTGAAGGGAGGAAAATGCCTCCCAAAAGTTGTCTTATGACTCACTCATACATGCTATGGAGCACACCACATACACACACACACACACACACACACACACACACACACACACACACACACACACCACATACCCCGGAAGCACACCCCAGCATGTCTACCGGGTACCATGTTAAAACACCATCACTCCTGCTGCCACCAGGAGCCTGAAAAGGAGCTTTTCTGAAGATGCCCTCTGCTCACACAGCTTACCACTGCTTGGGTTCCAGTGGGAAAAACAAAAAAGTGGCTTTAGGATGATGTGCAATGCTTCAGGAAGGTTCCGGTATAATGCAGTGCTTAGCCAACTCCTGCCAGACTATGCAATCCTAGAAGCCATGGATCCTACAAAGGCTGCCTGTACCTCTCACCCCCAGGCCACATAGTCCCAGCTGGGAAAGCATATCCAAAGCCAACCCCACTGCCCTGGGAGCCCAGAGAGCTGTGAAGTGAATAGGAGAGGGGGCTTCCCTGACAGGACTTCCTGCCTCCCTGCAGGATGGCGTGGGCAGAGGCACTGCCCATCCTGTCACTCTAACCTTGCCCTCTGGTCCCAGAAAGTCAGGAGCTCCAGAATGGCTGGTTCAGTGTTGGACCGTGCTGGGTGTGCAAAGAATGGCTGGTTCAGTGTTGGACCGTGCTGGGTGTGCAAGGACATAAAAATGTCTAGTGTGCCACCCTGAAAGGGCCAGGGTGGGAGGGAGATCCCGTGCCAAGCTCAGTGCCGGCAGGGGTGAGCCTCCAGCAGAGAGGGAGGCTCAGGAAGGCTTCGGTCCACCTAATTAATTTCAAGTGTTTGGGGAAATCAGAGAAAATTTGCTGAAGACAAATCCCAGGCCTGCAATTGGACTATGGCTCCCCTTGCTCATTCCCCCCTCAAGTCTAGTTCTCATGCAAATGTGTCCCTAGTCAACCCCTCTCCTCCTGCCACGGCCCCTCCCTGCCAGCAGACTACATGGGGGATTGCCCCTCCCTCACAGGGGTCCTCAGACTTCACAATCCTGGCAACCTAGGCTGCCGTCTTCCTCCAGGCAACAAGTGAGACCTTTGTGCTTACAGATTTGGGTCTGTGTCTGGGCACTGGCTGTAGGGGTCCCCCACCTGGGGTGACCACTCCAGGGATGCAGGCAAACGCTCACCCCATCCCATATGTTGCTCTGGATGGTCTGTGTCTTGTAACTGAAGGAGAAGACATACCTTATGAAGCAGACAAACTCATACATGACCAGAACAGCAGAGGGAGGCTTTTGGAGCTGGGTGAGAGCAGTGGGAACACTCTCCTGAGACCGTGATGGAAAGCAGAGAGCAGGAGAGGAGAACGAATGCTGAGGGCGGGGGAGGTAACATCTGGGCCAAGACAGCAGCGTGGTTCACATGAGCCACACAGCAAAGGGAGCTAGCTGTGTTCCAGAAACCGGGAAAAGGTAGACGCCAGCAAAAGAGACGAACCCACAAAGGAAGGGAAACCCAAAGCCCAGTGGTGTCGGGGAAACCATGGGAGGGGTCTCTGAGGGTGGAGAGAAGGGGCACACGGCACTTAGATGCTGCTGCATCCTCAAACAGAAGGGACAAACTGCAGGGCTCTACACCCGCAGGCTCCAGGTGGGTGGGTGCACTTTGCTGAGGATGGGAAATACTGCACAAACCCGGTTTCTTCTATCATGACCCCTTAGACGATGCAAGACTTTTAGTCAGCTTTTACTTCGTAGTTACTATAGCTCTGGGGGTGACTTAGAGTGCAGACAGATGTGAATAGGCAGTCTTCACTGGACAGTGTGGGTGGCTACATGCTGAGAGAGAGAGAGAGAGAGAGAGAGAGAGAGAGAGAGAGAGAGAGAGAGAGAGAGAGAGAGAGAGAGAGAGAGAGAGAGAGATTACTTAATTTGTATGAGTGTTTTGCTTGGGTGTACATATTCCATGTGCCTGCAGTTCCCATAAAGGCCAGAAGGCGGCACCATGTTCCCAGAAACTGGAGATGCAGAGTTACAATGCGGATGCTGGGAACTAAACCCAGGTCCTCTGAAAGAGCAGGCAGTGCTCGTACCCACAAGCAATTACTCCAACCCATAGCTTTCCTTAAAAATATTTATTTCTTAATTATGGTGTGTGCTGTGTGGGTATGTGTGGGCCCTGCATGGACCCCCAGGGCTCCTTAAGCAAGCCTGGAGCTGTTGGCTGGAACATCTTGCCCCAGAGTTGTTATTGGTACTGTTCTAGTTTTCTTGCCCGGGAGTTGTTGTTGGGAGTTATTGGTTCTCTTCCTGTTTTGCTAGCACACATCTGATGGGGAGGCGCTAAGCCTGAAAACTTGCACTCTAGACCCTGCTGTTTCCACCGTGCTGTGAGTCGGTATATAAGCCCGCTCCTTCCCCTCAGTAAACGGCATTTAGCATTCCAACATTGATGTTGAAAGAATGACCCGCTGTCCTGTCTCTCATGTCAATCTCTAGGCCTTCGACTGATTAGTGGAACAGATTGTAGCTCGGGTGCTACAGGTATGTGCGTATGGGTGCAGGTGTCCGGGGAGGGTGGGGGCATCAGTTCCTCCAGAGACAGAGTTTAAGGCTGTGAGCCTTGTGATTTAGATGATGGAGACCAAACTCAGGTCCTCTGAAGGAGCAGTGTATGCTCTTAACCACAGAGCCATCTCTGCAGCCACCACAGTGGCCTCAATGTAACTGTTGGGAAGGGAGACCAGTACACAGGGAGCATCATGAAGCGATGAGGAGACAAGAGATGGTCAGCAGGGCAGACAGGAAAGACAGCCACAGGCTTTCGGCAGAAGAAGCACCAATAAGCCCACAAGTACAAAAAGATATCATGAGAAAAATGATACAGCTCAGTGGTAAAATGCATGCTTAGCGTGTGCAAAGCCTTTGGTAAACACACACACACACACACACACACACTGGGAGATACAAATTTGTGTCTTGTGGGTTTTAGACAGTGGAGAGGCTCAATAGTGGCCCTCATTCCACTAGGAACCCATTGTGGCTACTGGGAATAAAATGAAATCTGTAGACACTATTCTAGAGAGAACTGCCATGTAAGGCCCTGCTGGATTGAGCATAGGCTCTGGCCCATGACTGTGAGCTTTCTGGAGAGGTGGGGAGTGGAGGACTTGAGACATAGGACCAAGGAAAAGACTGCGAGGAGAAGACAGGAACACAGAGTTGCTACTGTCCCCGGGGACTGGGCCCTGCAGAATTCAGTATACAGCTACCCCCGCTGAAAGCCAAACAGAGTGACTTTCGCCACCAGCTGGGACCTTGACATAGCAGCATCCTGGTGAGAGATCAGCATCTTCTCCAAGACCAGAGGTTTGTCTGAGGGAAGTAACAGACACGCATGACCTTTAGTTAGGAAGGACAAAGAGAGACACGGGGCTCTGGCTCCTCTGCTTTGACTATGTGGTTTAGGGTCTGTCATCTCCCTCTCGGAGAAGCCAGGGCCCATGAGCCAGTGGCCTTGTTGAGAAATGTATTAGCAGTTGGGCCTTAGGAGCCATCAGTGCAGGGCCCTGTATGTGTGTCTGCTGGCCTGAGATGGCCAGAGCCAGTCACCACAGTGCTGTCATTTCCTCCTCGCGGAGGGCTTGGGACAGAGTGGCTTCCAGGATGCACTGGGAAGATTGGGCGCTGTAACAAACGGTGCCCTAAAAACAACTCAAATCCATGCCCTCCCAGCCCTGGAGCTGGCAGAATGAAACAAGATTTCAGATAGGCTGGTTTCTTTTGGAGGTTGGTGTTATGATAAAGCTCGAGGGGGTCCTTGCTTGGGGGGGCCTTGGAGGAGTCCTTGGCAGGTGAAGTCGGACGAGGCGGGGGGACAAAAATGCCAGGCAGACAGAGCTTACGTGAGAAGTTTTGTTAGAAAGGGAAGTGGTGGGGGGAGGTAAAGAGAGGACGGAAGAGGGAGACAGGAAAAGTCCTGTCTGCCCCCAGGGGAACAGCAGAAAAGAGAGAGTGGGAAGAGAAGAGCGGGAAAAGAGAGCAGAGCAGAAAGAGAGAAGAACCGAAGAGAGCAGGGAAAGAGGTCATGAGTGGGCGGGGTCTTTCTTTTAAAGGGCCCTTTGCACCTGCGTGCAGACTGTGCAATCATGGAACCCTGTGCTGACCAGGGTACTGCCTGAGTGCACTCCGCCAGGCGACAGGGGCAGGCCAGCATAATGCCTGAATCCTTACAGACGGAGGTAGACCTGTGGGCCCCCATCTCTCCATGTCTCCACATCACCCCCCCTCTGAGCACCCACTTCCTCAAAGGACTCCAGTCCTGTTAGATGAGCCCTCATTTTATCACCATGCCCCCATGAAGACCCATCTCTAAACCAAAGTCATGTTCCCAGGAACTGGGGGGGGGGGATCTGACCGTATCTTTGTGGGGGGGAGGTTTCTGTGATGTAACACATAAAACTGGAACCCCAAACATGTGACACGTGTTATACCTTACCCAGTGGAGTGCCTAGACCATTCTAGAACTCCAATTTACTGGGGAGACGAGTAAAAGGGGTGGAGACCTGGGGGGGTGGAGACAGCAGAGTGGGGGGGCTGGGCCCAGAACCATGCTGTGCTGTTCAAATCCCAGCTTTTTACTTATGTGGGTTGTTTTGGTTTTGCTTTTAAACCGAATCAGCCTCAGTTTTCTTTTCCGGAGATGGAGGGTAACATGCTGTACTGTCCCTGAGTGTCATGAGGGTTCCCTGTGAGCAAGCCTGAGATGGCCAGGCCAGTACCAGTACTTGGTGATCTTCAATAAACTGACTGGCAGGGTTCCCATCACCAGTGTCTGGCACACTGCATGCAGCACTCACACGTGGAGAGT